>CM034708.1:9765133-9778783 GCA_020142125.1 Phrynosoma platyrhinos | reverse complement strand
CATGCGCGATATGAAGCGGTATATAAATGAAGCTGCTTTGCTTTGCTACTGTCACTCCAGAGTGCCCAGGAAATGGGGGGAATTTGGGGTAGCTTCAGGCTACTACCAGAATGTTCTGGCCCATGTGGATGCTGCTCTAGTGCCTGGTGGTGCAATGGTTAAATGCTGGTACTGCAGCCACTCACTCACAAACCAAGGTTGTGAGTTCAATCCCAACCAGGGGCTCAGGGTCGACTCAGCCTAGCATCCTTTTGAGGTTGCTAAAATGAGTACCTAGCTTATTGGGGGCATTTAGCTTACAGTTGTAAACCGCTTAGAGACTGCTTAGTGTGGTATGAAGCGGTATATAAATGAAATTGCTATTGCTATTACTACTGTTTGAATCATAATCTGGTCTGCTTTACAAGGTTTCATTTTAAAAAAAGCTAGCCTCTAGTCCTTGTAAGAGTTATGGAGCATAGTGTGGAGATACTGTTTGGTGAAATTATTCTGCAAGAAACATGTTTGCCTCAAGGATACTTGCACAAGGGTAGGGAGAGTGAATGGTGGAAGCAGCAAGAGTGAAAGAAACAAGGGGTGGGCATATTATGAGAAGACAAAGGAGGAAGTAGGCAGGAAGGGAAAGTCAACAGTGTGAGTGATAGAGTGCAAGAAGCAAGGGAAGGTTGCATTGTGGGGAGGTGAGAAAAGGAGTAGGAGGGAAGGGAGAGTGAGTAGTGGGTGCAAGAAGTGAGGGGGTGCAATGAGGTGAGGTGAAGGTTTAGGGATGAGAGGATAAGTGGTACAAGCAGAAGTGTGAAAAAAGTGAGGGGGTGCACTGTGAGAGCATGAAGGGACTCTGAGTGGTGCAAGTGGTGGTTCACTAGCATCTGCTTTTCTTACGGTTTCCATTCTGGTGGCCAAATTTATAGATATTATTTTTTCTTTAACATGATGGGGATAAACTAGTGAGGTAGGCTTATCCGCTCTCCCCCTTTATATCTCTTTTGCTGCTCAGGGATTCTGGAGACAGGCACACACTGTTATTGTAGGATTGGCTAGAGTGGAATCCTGTCCTTTTGCAGCCCAAGCTTTGTTTGCTGCATCATTTCCTACAGACATGCTGCTGTAACCTGACACTGGAAGTCCACATTTTTCCAGCCTCTCATCACTATCTAGTCAAATCAAAGACAAAGACAAAGGGGGAGAGGTTTGATCTCCAACATGGACTTTGGCTTTTTCATAGCTGCTACACATTGTGCCAACATTGCCATCAAATTATCACCACAGTTCAAAGATCTCTTTTGTAGATGATGTCTGCACAAAATCTGCCCTGACATCCCCCCATTACCCGGGTCCTCCATTGTGAAACTGGGCTATTCACATGCACGTTTCACTGTACTAACCAGCCCTGCTGCTGCCATTGCTTTCTCTGAAATCAGATTGAGGCACCTGGTGTTGATTACATAGTTGACCTCAGAATGAGCAATGCATGGTAGTGGCACCAGGTGCAGAGTGGGGCATGTGTGTGAATAGCTGCCTGAAGTCTCAACAAAAGCTTCTGGATCCTCTGGGAAGATTTTGAGCAAAACATGAGTTTTTAAAAAATGTTATAAGGTATCAGAACTGGAGATTGGGTCCTGCATTGTCAGGTCTCCTCACTATGGGAACAGGAGCAGAGGCAGTTTTTGTTTGGCCTGTGCAGACAGGGTGAGTCACTGCTAGCTAAAGCCCCATTGATGTGTGTGTGTCATGTATGTAATATGTGTCTCTCTCTGTGTGTGAATGTGTGTGTGTGTATGTATATTTGATATGTTGGTTTTCTTTTTTCTTTTTTGCCCTAATGTACATCCCTTTATAGTTTATTTTGAAATTCATTTAGCTAGAGGCATTTTTAGGGGGTGTGGGGTGCATACTGCACTGGGTGACACCTTAGAGAGGAGAGTTTCTCTTAGTGTGCTTGTGGGAAGGTAAGGCACTGCCTTTGGTTTGTACCACTGTGCATGGTTACACTGGGGCTTTCAGAGACTAAAAGGTCCTGAGGATTATCTGATCCACCTGCCCGTGGGTGGCAAGGAAGATGGCTGGGACACTGTCAGCATGCCACGGCGAAAATGTGGAGGCCTCTCCCTTTGCCAAATAGTAACTGGACCCCTTTAGGAGTTGTGAACAAAGCAGGTAGAACAAAATGACCTGGGACATGAAAGGTCTCTTTTGGTGCCCTGGTCAACTTCTTGTTGACAAGTAGACTGGAGCCTTTATCTATTCCTATGGGAACATTGGCCTGGCTGGTGGTGGTGTGCCAAGCCTCCTGGGGATGACAGCATGAGTTATCACACTGGAGTGATACCAACCCTATTGACACCACTGCATTTAGCATATCTGTTTGTTTTTTTACACTGCGTTACTTACACTGTGTTGATATTCTTCAAAGAGAAACCCATCTCTCTCCTTTTCTGTCTCTCTCTCTCTGATACCTACCTGTGATACCTGGAGTTGGCTGCTATGGATTTCAAAATTTACTGCAACTTTTTGTGCAAAGTGAATGCTAGATAATGTGAAAATACAACTCTTATTCTTGGAAATAAACTAAAATTATGACAATGATAATGGTGTGCATGTGTGTGTACACCCTTGTCTTTTAATGTATGTACACACATTTCCCCATTGTTTTTACATTTGGCCTGAATGGCTGTCTCATAAGACAGAATTTAGTGTAAGCTGATCTTGGAATGATGAGCAAATGGAAAGATGAGCAGAGCTGCCTCTTCACAGGAGAGCTGACCATGAGCTTTATATAGCTTTGCTGGTTCTTTCTTCAACCAAGAGTAAGATTTCAGTGTTTTCCCTAGTGACCCTCATGTAGCACTCTCTTCTTTCAAAGCTTCCTTCCATTATTTTATGTGGACACTTTGATATTGAAGCCCTTCATGGAATTTTGCTTTGCCTTTAAAGAAAGCACCAAGTAAAAATAGCCCCTTTGGTTTTTACAATTCACTTCCTTGTAGAAAAGTAATTATGATTGTGGCACAGTCATTATGGGGTACAGCTTTTGCAGTGGATCATATTTTGGTTGGGTCGATACTTTTTCTCTATCATGGGTAAGCCAATGTCTCCACCTGCTGTTAAAGTTAAATGGTCCTGCTGGTTAATATTTCTAGTCAGGAGAGAACTCTTGTTCTCTTTCACTCCTTATGTTTTGTGCTAATGAAAAGATTTAGTGCTTTTCTGGGTAATGTACCTTTATTCCGGTTATTCGTTCATCAGGGTGTTGAGAATGATAATCATCACCCTGAACTTTAAATACCTGTTTTGCATGATCTTATGCCTGTTGATTTGTAAATCACTGTGCGTAAGATTACAGCCTTAAACATGCTTATTTTCTAGTAAGTTCACCTTTAGACAGTGGCACACAGATTGGCTTAATAAGATATTATATATTTCTTTAAAGTATTTTTACCTTTTTTACCCACTAGAGCTCCCAATTGTGTGATTAAAAACATGATTTAAGTAGAGATTAAAAGCAATTTTCTGAAAAAGATTTTAAAGTCATTTAAACCCCCTGCCATATTTTTTTTAAAAAAATTAAAAACAGTTCCTAGAGATAATTTTAAATCCAGTTTTAAAGATCAAAGAACATACAAGACACTATAGTCTTGGCTGCCTATTGGAAAGCCAATAAGCACTGAGCAAGCCTGACTTCTTTTGGGAGGGAATGCCACAGGTGAGATGTTGCTACTTGTAGAATCGCCAGCCTAACCCTCTGGATTGAGGACATCTGATAGGATCTTCACTAAGTATTTCATACTCTAGGAAGACTTATACTGGAGGCAGGTCTTTCAGATATCCTGGTCCCAACCCAAGCTGTTCAGGAACATTTTGTATAATTAATTTTAACTAGAATTGACATCATCATCATCATTATAGTTTATTTGTTTCTATAGCACCATCCATGTACATCCTATAGAGTTTTTTTTTTAAATATTGGCATTAAGGGGACAGCTGATGTGTGCTGTATTCTTCATCATTGAAGAAATATTTCAATTGCTCTTTTTCCCCACTAGTCTGTGAGTAGATGGATAAACTATCTTTTTCATTCATTCCCACACCAAACATTGCAGGTCCAGGACAGCAAATTCTATAACTTGATTGTGCCTACACAATCAGTACTTGGTGATCTTACTCACTTTGTAGCAGACTTGTAAACAAGCCTGTAGAAGTTACTAGCTTGTAGAAGACTAGAGAGCAGTATTTCTGTGCTGGTCATGGAAGGAGGAGTTTTATCACCGCTAGTAGCCCACTTGGTTTCTCTGATACAGGTATAGAGAAGGGAGAAAACATTCCTCTGTCATCCTGCTTACTCACCTGCATGAAATTCCATCTTCTTAATTGCATGAAGGTAGAATTCAGAGACATAGGGCCTTTGCAGACTGCCAGAAATAATGCAGCTTGAGGCCACTATAACTGTCCTGGCTCAGTGCTAGGGAATCATGGGAACTGTAGTTTTTTTTCTGAGACATTGAGCCTTCTCTGTCAGAGAACTCTGGTGCCACAATAAACTAGTTTCCATGATTCCTTAGCACTGAGCCAGGACAGTTAAAGTGGCCTCAAGCTGCATTATTTCTGGCGGTCTGTAAAGGCCCATAGTCATGTTAGTCTGGAATATCAGTATGCAAAGAGATTTTGCAGGACCTATGACATTAACTGTGCAAAAGAAGTTGTAGCATAAGCTTTGGTAGGATACCAAATTTACAAAAGCTTATGTTACAACTTCTTTCACACAGTACTCTCAATGGTGCTGCAAGATCCCTTTGCATATTAATTGCATGAAGTTCTTGGTCATCTTTCACTTGCTAGCCAAGGTTGCTTTTTGGTAGACAGTTTTGTTTTTCTTTTAATGGTGAAAATCTTCAAAACTGTACTTCTATGATAAGATGATATTTGGAAATGCAGAGCAGATGTGAAGAATTAATGTCATATCAGGCATTTAGGGACAATCAGTACCACTGTGGTCGCCCCATTTTTTGGTCTTAGTTTTATGTACCTTCTGTGATGGCATAGTATGTGGGCCAGTGACAATCCAAGGAAGGCCAGGAAGGTATTTATGTTTGTGGGTGATATGGGGTCATTGTGATATTGGAATAGATCAGCCAATGACATCAAGAGCCTTATCTCATGAGAAAAAAAGGTGGAAACGGAGGGTAGTGGCTTTTCCCGTGCCTTACCACATGACATTGTAGTGCTTCAGTTTTCTTCCTGTGGGAGATGGCTGTGAAAGCATGCCTTTTGTTGAATTGAAGTTTCCAGTTAGAAAAAAGACACACTTTTACAGCCGTCTGCTGCGGGAAGAGAACTGAAGTGCTATAATGTTATGCTGTAAGGCACAGAGAAATCCAGTACTATCTGGCTCTGTTTCCACTTTTTCTCATGTGATAAGGCTCCAAGAGAACATGCTGAGGAATTGCAGTCCTGGCAGAGTATAAAAGAGTATAGAAAGGGGAAGGAAGTGAAGTCTGGCAACAGAGAAATTTGTTAACATATCAGGCCTTTTGTATGCCTGGATCCTTCACCTGTGTATACAGCTGAACTTGGAAAAGGTACTTTGGGGGGCTAAGTCTCCCCAAAACGCTTCACCCACCATGACCTCTGGCTGTGGTTGCTGGGATCTAAAAGGCAGTATGTTAGAAATCACAGAAATTTGTGATTTAATTTTGTCTGTCTTGCAAACTGTTGATTTGAATTGCAGGTGAATGTTGAGTAAATTGTCGGATATGCCCTCAGTTGGTACAGGGAGACTATCTGTCAAATAGGCCAATGCAAACAGAAGGCTCATCTTAAGCTGTATTCCAGAACTGTGTGCAATATGAAGATACATCACAGCAGATAGGAGGAGGAGTTCTTTGAGTACTGGAAGCAACAAAAGGAGAAACAGCAGCTGTGGAGGGAGAATACATGGGGGGAAAACAGCAGTACCAGCTGTGTTAGACTGCCTCAAATGATAATTTGTGAAGCCATTTTTCCTTTGCAAGAAAAAGTATGTTAAAAATAAGTTGAAAACACTTTTGTATCTGCACATCTGGTGCTATTATTCACCTATTCCTTGCCTATAGGTAGTCTGTACTCCTTAGTCTACTCCCACTATCCATCCTAAAATAGAGTATTCCATACTTACTTGTAAACATTTAAGGAATACTCAGAAATGAGCAGAGATGGGAATTAGTAAAGAGAGACATGCTTGGGAAAGCAGCAAGAATGCTTTGTTGTTAACATCTTACCTGATAGGTGTGCAAACATTTACTCAATAAAGACAGTTATGCATGTGCCCATTAGCCTTGAACTTTTGGTAATCAGACCTGAGTACATTTTTATGGTTGTTTGTTTCTACAGGGAGGTTCACCAGAACTGTGATTTCTGCACTTTTAATTCATGTGATGTTCCCTAGTTGTAAAGTGCCTGGGTGTGATGAAACAGTGTTTATACATCCAGGTAATTGGTATAATTTTATATCTAAGTGTTAACAATCAATTATAGCTGATTAAACCTTGTAAATAGGGTCAAATGTAGATGGCATTGCTTTTTGTACAAGTAAGCACAGGAGTGATAATCCTGTGGAATCTTGGAGTCCCAAGTTCAAATAACAATATTTGCTGTGGACTTAGTGATTTCTCAGGGTTGGCTCGATATCTCATCCTATCTGTTTCAGATAGGAATAGAGTTGCCAACTGATCAGAAAGAAGTTCACCTGGCCTGTTTTTGTACTTTACCAGAAGACTGATGTATGAATTACTACCTGAAACGTTCCATGATGCAATCAGCCAGACATGCACTTTTCTAAATGTCTGTGTATCAAATTGCTGTTTCAAAGACACAGATTAAGGAAATGTGTGTGTGTGTGTGTGTGTGTGTGTGTGTGTTGGGGGGGTGGAAGCTAGCAACTACCATTTTGTCCATTACGTATATATTCTTTCCTCTTTATTTAAGCTATATATAAATATACAAATTAATTTGTCAAGGACACATTTCAGATGTTTCAGCTTAGAGGAACCCTCCATTTAGCTGGGAGCAATTTGCGATGCATGTGAGCTTTCCTTGTCCACTGGTCTCTACTTTGATAATATTTGAAGCATAAAGGTTGAGGTAGAATTATAGGTGCTCATGGGAAATTTCCCAATATATTTGTCATTGCTGAAAACATTCACATGTGCATGAGACCCCTTCACTCCATTTCATAATAGCAGCTTTGGAAAGTGAAGGCGAAAAGAAACAGAGGAGAGATGGGGAAGAGATTTAAATTGGGAAAATGATGAAATCCTTCCCTAAAAATTGCCACCATGATGCTAATGTGTGTGTCAATCTCTGTCCTGCCCATTCTGCTCATGTTTGCAGCTGTTTTGAGGAAGATGTGCTTTCTCCCTCATTTTTGTATTACCTTCTTCTTGTTAACCATTTGCAGCATAGAACGTGGGCCAAAAATAGACCTGAATCCTGTTTGCTGGTGGTCTGCCATCTACACTCACCCCTCTCCATTCTTCCTTGCATTTCCATGGAAGTACTAAGCACCATTTCCTACCTGGCAGGCATTCCTCTCCATAGGAGAGGCAGCCTCTCTGTGGTAGTGCAGAGAAGTGTGGGGGTCATCTCATGTTTCCTGCCAAGAAAGACATCTACCAGTTAAGAGGCTCCAGCTCCAGAGCTGTTTTGGTATTGCTAGTGCTCTTGGAAAGTGTCAATGACCAGATCCCAAGTGATGTGTGAGAAAGTTGCAGGAAAGTTGGTATTTTTTTCCTAGCTGGAGTTGTGAGTGGGTTGGGCCTACCAGGTTCTTCAGAGTGGGGTACCAGATCAAATAATTTCACAGCAGGATACAATTACGTCACATTAGGTAGGGTCACCTTTGGCTGTTGTGTAGTGTGCAAGGAAGACCCTATCGTGTTGGAACCAGGATGAAAAAAATGACCTTTACTGCTCTTACAGTAATTTTGCAGTAAATCCACACTGTTCTAGCACAGATTTCAGTGATCCAGGTATGTTTTCTGAGAAGTTCTTACATTCGAGGAGTCTGCATGGTGTTAAATGTCATCCATCTAACAACTGAAGTATTTCCCCACAAAAGATCCCTTGACAGACAAGAATTACTAAAGGTAGAAGTGGCAACCTGTTGAGATGTGCAGACTTAACAACCAGCCTCTTTTGTTCAGTGCTTTTGAGTGGATAAAAATCAAAATCTGTGCAGATATTTGCTTTAACATATGGCAGCTTTGCTACTCAGTCAAAGCACACTATTACTATCTCAATGAGAAAAATTGGGAAATGAGAATAATCATCCCCATGTCTGACCGACAGATGTGTGTTCCAGGTTGAATAGTAGTGTGGGATCTTGCTAGCTATATCCCAAGATATTCTAGCTGAGGGCATGAGGCAAACATCAGAGTCCTGTGAGGAGAGTTAGCTGTGTTCCCTAGGTCAGCACTGAGAATTTGGGATTACATGATCTTCGTCATTGACACAGCAGTGTGTTGTAGCTGGTGTTCTCAAAAAAACTGGGCACTGGAAAGTGAGAAGAAGAATTATACCTTGCTGTAATTGTTTTACTATGCCTTATCTTATAAGGCTATTGTCTGTTTTCTCATTTAAAGGATACAGTAATGTAGGGCAAGGTCAGATTGCTCTTATAATACACGTGCAGCTTTTTGGATAATTTATAAAACGAGCATACTTGCTTTAAAACATACAAATGAATAACTGCACACATTTATGTTTTACAGGGTTCATCAGGGTTTTTTTTGTGATAATCAGAGTTGTTGCATTTGTTACAGTGAGTCAGAGATGGGCAAAGAGTGTCCCTGGGCCCTTGTGTAATCCCTCCAAGACTTCATGCAGCCTGCGACCTTTCTAGATCCTCAGACAACCCTTCTCCTGCCTCTACATGAAGAATTGCCTCTCATGGAATTTGTATTTTAAACAGGTGGATGCTTAACATCAAACAATACCAGTTCTTCAAAGCTAGTAGTAGTTTTTTTGGAAAGCTGGGGTACATTTACACTACAGAAGTTTGTGTGAGTGATTATGTGCCTTCAATTCACCTGTTGACTTATGGTGTCACCATGAATTTTGTAAGGTTCTGATAAGCAAGGAATATTCAGAGGCGCTTTTGTCAGTTCCTTCCTCTGCCTACAACACTTGGTGTTGGTTGGCAGTCTCCACTACAAATGCTGACCAGAGCTGACCCTGTTTATCTTCCAAGATCAGATGGAATCTGGTGCCTTTAGGATATTTTGGCACGGGACTACACAATTACAGCATTGTTATTCTACTTTAATCATCATGGTTCCATCCTATGTATTCTTGACACTGGTAGTCTGATGAGGCATTAGAGCATTCTGGCTGAGAATTCTAAATGCCTCTCTCTAAATTGGCAATCCTGTGATTCCATAGGACAGAACCATAATTGTTAAAGTGGAATAATAACACAATAATTCTGTAATATGAATGGACCTCACATCTACTGAAGTTGCTCATCCTGGCTACATTATGGTAAGGAACCTTCTTCCATTCCTATGCCACAGCAGTGCCATCTGTGCATGGCTACTTGCTTATTCCCCTCTCACTATGTTGTCCCCTCTTTGCATGCTGCTTTTTGGTAAGAGAGGGGCATAACAAACCCTGAGCATGCAAGCCTAACAAGACAATTTATGTAACATGTAGTTTGAGCAGATTAAAACTGTGGTTATTATGGCTTCTGACTAGACAGCTAAATTTGCTTCTACTATATATCAGAGTAGACATAGAACCTAAGAAGTTCCTTGGTTCAGACCTCCCTTGTTTTCTTGGTAACCTCAGGCAGGCTACTTTCTGTGAGCCTCACTGTAATGTAAATATAATACTGACTTACTTTAAAGGACTGCTCTTGGGATTACCAAAATAATGTCTATGAAGTATTCTGAATTCTCTAAAGTACCATACAAATTCAGTATATATGACTACAGTATCTGCAGGATTGGTACCAGCAGTTTCACTTACCTACATCTGAAAAAAAAAAAGTTCTCTCTAGGCATTTTCTAGGCTCTCCAGGTTGATTCTCTTACATGCTTCCAGCAGAAGTTAGAGTTGCGCTGGAAGATATAAAAATTCTTCAAGAGGTATTCTCTCTAGGAATCTCCAGGTCCTCCAGCCTGACTGTATGGTCAGCTTCTACTGAACTTCATTTCAATATGGCCTGTTATTATCCACACTTTGCATTTCCACATTAAGTCCAGGAATGTATCCCCCATAGATATGGAGGTTGTCCTACATTATAATTAGCCCTTTCTTGCAGAATCAACCAGAAATAGGTTTAGTGCTAGACACCTGTACTAATAGCCCAGGAAATTTCTGTTTTGACATTTCACAGGGCATTTTGGCATCTGTGGTGCGTGGCTACTGACTTCTCATGATGCATAGATGAATACAAGGTGATATACATTTCTAATTCTAACCTGTAGCAAGTGTAATGAAAGTAGAGTTGATGAATACATGGACAAAAGCAGAACTGGCATGGATGGAGTCAACTAGAGAAATTGAGAGGGTGTGCAGAAATTATATACTTATCTCTTCATGAAACAATGCCATGGTGTGATCCAGAGACAGTCTCTCAGTCTCAGAGTTAGCAAATGCTACTGCATGGTGACAGTCTCATGCTTGGCATGAGGATTAAAGTCTACAGTTACTACCCTGTAAAGACCTGTGCAGTTTGGGGAATCAAATGCTGAACATTCTTTATTATAATTCATTTGCTTGGAGTCATAGAACACAGCCTGGCTGATGTATTATTCATATTGGCACTAATTGTTCTTCTGAAAAAGCTTGTAGTAACCTGGAAACATTTGCTACTAGTTTGGGCTTGGGCTCAAGAAAATTAATGCTGCTTGCTTTATGATCTCCTGGCCTCAAAAGTGCATGCTTCAAGAAAAAAGAAGACGAATCAGTGTTACATGAAATTATTCCCAGTATACACAGCCACAGCTGGAGAGCAGGACTGATCAAGCATATACTGCATTTAGGCTGAGCTAAAATGTTTCCCCTACTGCCTTTGCTACCTCATTCACAGGCAATGGAAATGGGATGAGATTCAGGAGAGATTTGCAAATGAGTAAAAGGTTTACAAGAATTTATCCTAGGTAATGTGGAAATTGAAATAGTCAAGGAATTCCCATATCTTGGATCAAATACTGATCAAAAATATTGCAGCCAATAAATTAGAAGAATAGGAATGGGAAATGCAGCAGCAATGAAGGAAGTAGACAGGATCCTAAAGTGTAAAGTTAGAACACCTAAGTTAGGATCATTCAACCCATTGTATTCCCCATCACCATGTATGGATGTGAGAAATGGAAAGTGAAGAAAGCTGATAGAAAGAAAATAAACTCATTTGAGATGTGGTGCTGAAGAAGAGTGCTGAGAATACCATGGATGGCCAAGAAGGCAAACAAATGGTTTCTAGAACAGATGAAGCCTGAGCTATCCCTGATGCCTAAATTGAGGCTGATGTATTTTGGCTACATCATGAGAAAGCATGAATCATTGGAAAATACAATGATGCTAGGAAAGGCAGAGAGAAGTAGAAAGAGAGGAAGACCACATGCCAGATAGGTGGATTCAGTCAGAGAGGCCATAGGCATGAGCTTGCAGGTCCAGAGCAGAACAGTGGAGGATAGGGGGTATTGGAGATGTCTTATCCACACGGAGTCAACTTGGAGGCAGTTAACAACAACAACAAAAGGCTTAACTGCTGGCAATGGTGGCAACTCTCCCAGCTGCTTTGGATGGGAACACAGGTTAAGCTATTCTAAGTCTTGTAGCAATGAGTGTGAAAAATGACTATTAATAAATAATGGAGAAAGATTAATATATTAACAATAACATGGAAAGCACATAGAGCATATTTGTGGAGAGTGCAGGTGAGGGTGGAGCTGGTTGTGCACTAGAACAGTTTTGCAAGTACTTCACAATGTGTATCTCTAGTGCCCTAATGTTTTTGGTGCACTAGAGCATCATAGAAGCATATTTTCTGGTATAGTTGGCCAATCTGAATAGTAGGCTTTGGTCATCCGGCCACCTTTTTTCCCCTGAAAGAAGACCCCCCCCCCCCCCCCCCCCGTCTGTATGAGAATGTGTAAATTCCTGGCTTTTGTCTTTTTTTTTTCTTTTTTTTTACTGTGAGTTCAGTGTGCTTATTCTGGTGTTTTTGCTGAACAAGGACTTTTTCTTAGGTGTAACCTGTCTGACCTTCCTAAAGCAATTATGTGTTGCAATGCATCAGTGAGAGACCATTCAGTGCTTCACCTCTTGACACTTTCATAAACCACTGGAGAAGAAAATAGTCTTTGCTGCCTTTCTCCCTATTTTTGTTTTCTGGAATGCCTTGCAGTCTTGGCATTGTATAGCCTAGCCAGCCGTTGAAATCTTGTCATTGCACAGCTTCTGCTTTTTGTTGGAATGGGATTTTAGTGTGTCAGCAACTGCTTAGGTGACCTTTAATGGCTTCATTTGGATGATCTCATCTTGACTGAACATGCCAACATATGAACAAGCCTTTTGCCAGCTAGGACAGCCTTTGTGGCTTAAGCAGTTGGACCAGGAAACTAATAGACATGATTTCCAGTGTCATCTTAATGGGAAATTGTGGCTATAAAGAGCAGACTGGGATTTTAAACCATAGTTGTACATTACAATGTCGTCATTATTTTATAGCTTATTGAAGCTGTTAACTTTAGCTTTCTTTTTTTGCATGTTGAGGTCTTAGGTCCCATCTTGAATACCTTTTGTCAAGCCACAGAGGCATCACAACCAATAAAATGCGTTGACATGCAGTGACATTAGTGGTACTACAGCAGAAGTACAGATAACTTGATCCTTATTGTTTTTTTTTTTTAAAGCCCTACCCTATGGCAGATATAATGTTACATCATTATTAAAGCCAACAGTGGAATAAGGGAGAATTCAAAGTCACAGGCAATTTCTCCCCTTATAAAATCAAATATGAGAATCATGAGGTTTCCGGTGATTATGGTTTCATTTTAACTTAGAGCCTTATTATAGACAAATTAATGTAAACTCTTGATGTCATGCCAACGGGAGAAGAAGCCGAGCAATTAACATATGTCAGGCACTTACTGATTTGCTTTTTTATGATTATCTGGATTTTAAGGTATTAGCTGGAAAAATATCCACCCAATCCCTCATTAAAGTTTTTTTTAAAGTTGTTAGGAGCATTGGAGATCTGTGTGTGAAAGGAGAGACATACTAGAAATATGTCTTGGCTCACGTGACTGAATAACTTCAGAATCCAGCTCAGCCAAGCAGTTTGGCTTAGTTGTCCTTCTTCAGATGGGGATTTTTCATTTCCCATGGGCTCAGAGGGGGCTGAGCGGGTGGGCCAAGACAAAGAGAACCTTGTGGGACCCTATGAATGACTTGGCAGTGGGACAAAGCAGTGCTAAACATCTTGCTTCAGCATGCCCTTCCCAGCCCCTGTCCTTTGAACTTGTAGCAGAGGAGATAGAAATTGGACTGTATTGTTCCACCAGGTACTCCTGGAAGCTGATATGACTCATGGATTCTGTTGGTACACCAGAGTATTCTGTTTCCACTTTCACTGAAGATAGCTGCCTGGCCCACTGTTTATGGCTGTGT
>CM034708.1:9746506-9759958 GCA_020142125.1 Phrynosoma platyrhinos | reverse complement strand
TATTTCTGACAGTCTGTAAAGGCCCTAAGTGTTGTATTTTACTTGCATTTTTCAAGATCCTGTACTTCATTTATACATTTATTCAAGTAAGAGAACCTTCAGCAGCCTCATACCATAAATTGTATTTGATGAGTATAAAAGCTACCCTCACTCTTTCCCTTTTAAAAAAATCTCCTCCAAAAATGTTACTTATCTACCTACAATAATTTTCATGTCATCCTTAAATTCAAAACCAAATTATCCTGATTGAGAAATAATTCTACATCAGAAAAGATCCATAAACACCAATCCTCTGTAAGCCAACTTGGGTCCCTTGCAGGAGGAAGGTGGCATAATAAGCAAACAAAGAAATAAATGTATCCATATATATATGATAAGATTAGAAATGATAACTATTCATATGTTGTTGCCACCTGTCATCAAGTCGAATCTGACTTATACTCCAAGTCATTCTGTTAATGCCCCCCTCAGATCTTGCAAATTCAGTTGTGGCTTCCTTGATTGAATCTATCCCCATGTAATGTGGTCTTCCTCTTTTCCAATTGTCCTCTGTCTTGGCAAGCATCATTGTCTTTTCTGAGTCCTGTCTTCTCATTATATGGCCAGTGTACCACAGTCATAGTTTAGTCATCTCAGCTTCTAGGTATATATGGTAGTTCAGGCTTGATTTGCTCTAGGACCCATTTATTTGCCTTTTTTAGTGTCTGTGGTATCTGTAGAACTCTTTTCTGGCATACATGTCAAATGAATTAATTTTCTTCCTGTCAGCTTCGATGGAGCTTTATCTTGCTAAATTCACTTGTTATGGGTTTATTTTTTGGAACTGTGGAAAATAATTCTGAAGTTCAGTTGATATTGCTAGAAGAAGAATAGGACACCCCCCTCCCCCTGTGCACACACACTTTCAATATTCTGTGGTTTAAGTCTAGTTCTGCTCTTTATTACTGTAGAATAATTAACTCTTGATATCCCTTTGATAGCATAAACTTGAACAGTTTTTATTAGTGGATCTCAGACTTTTCCCTGTAGCTGCCTACTGGGACATATGCTATGACTGTCACCTAACAGCGTTCCAGTGCTTTTTTTGTACATCTGCCACTCAGTCCATAGGAGTGGGATTTAAAGTCACAAAAGCCAGAAAAAAAGTAAACCCTTCTTCCCCTTCCATACTGGAGTGAAACATAGGAAGATGCATGTGCAGTGTGTGTTTGTGGAGAAGCTTGTGGAGGTCTGAGCTGTTTGCATATGTTTATTTCTTTTCCATTTAGGCCTGATCCACAAGTAGCCTCCTTTAATCTCAGTTTCTCTTCATTTTCTAGATTTACTTACTTGGGTGTTGACATTTGACCTCAGCACCTTCAGTTGGGAATCTTTCTAGTCTACTTTCCTATGTTTTACAGAATCAACATTTAATCCTTCAGTTCTACTTTATTCATCCCCAAGTCAAAACTGAATATCTGTAAAACTTTCTTATTAACTTTTTCTTACCTTTTCTCGCCCCCCCCCCCATGACTGTGGTTTTGGTTTATTGGATGACTTTGGCTTCACTGATGTTTTCCCCTTTTCATCTCATCTTCTTTTCCTTTTTCATAGTTGCTTATTTTGGGTATTGACATTTTATTCTGATGCCTACTGTGTAGCACCCTGCTTGCCTACTTTTCTGAATCTGCACTAATGAGCTTGGGGAGAATTGAGAGCTGCCATTCAGGGAGTTGCATTTATTAAAAAAAAAAATCAAAGCATTACCATCTCTTTCTACCTTTGTGAATTTTGAACAGGAAGCAGTTGTCACAATTAGTCTGTTGGTCTTATCCAAAGGTCATCAACTCTGCACCCCTGCTTTCTTTTTCAGATAGAAGTAATCAGGACTAGAGGGGCGTTCGCAGTACTGCCCTCTTGTTTTTCCTTTTTCCTTTTCATTTAATAATAATAATAAATTTTTATTTATAGCCCGCCCCTCTGCAAGGCAATCGGGGCGGGGTACAGCAAATTTTAAAACAGGCAATTTAAAACATTCCCACGTCCCATAATCCACCCTCCCAACCCCTTAAAACAGAATTTAATTTTAATTTCTTTTTAAAAAATTCTTATATGGTAATTTGAGAATGCAAACAGTAATGGATACTTACTGCTTTGTACATACATGTATGTACTAAATTCCATGTACTTGTGTCAGATATAGTACTTGCTTGTCTTAGAAATTACTTACCACATATAAAGGAAAGGCTAAAGTTCAATATTGTACTTAGCTCATGGAGAGAGTATATCACTTAGTGGTAGAATCTCTCAATATGCTTCTCATCCAAAACTATGAAGTTCAGTCATTAACACACCAGACAAAAGAATTGTGAAATTCCAGAAGTGTATAGGCTACAGCCAAGCAGAGACAACACTAGATGATATATACACTACAGCGTAGTATTGTAAACATATTCTGTTCACCATAAGTATCTGTAGTAGTGATGGTGATGAGAATGATAGAGGGCATGTGTTTATAAATTATTTGGGTTTTTTTTAGACCAAATGTATTAATTACCATATATACTCGACTATAGGTCATCCACATGTATAAGCCGAGGGCAAGTTTTGGGGCGAAATTATGTATTTTGATATGACCCATGGATAAGTCAAGGGTAAAACTTAGAAGCATATAGCAAAGGATGTAAAGGATGAAGCAAAGCAAAACAATCTTAAAGAACTTAAAAATTCCAGCAGACATAACTCTTTGTGCTCACTCTTAAGGCTGGATGAATGAGAGGGTAGAGGGGATCAGTGCTACCAGGACAGATTAGACTCTTGCCTTTTATCAGGGGATGATTCCTTCTTTTAAATAAGAGCTAAGATGCAGAACTTACATTGAACCCTTGATAGGTCGCCTCAAGTTTTGGGGTCAATTTTTTGACCTAAATTTCTAGACTTATACATGATGCAGTGTGATGCAGCATTATGCAGTGCAATTTTAGGCTGCATCAACAGTATCTAGATCAAGGGAAGTAATAGTGCCACTATATTCTGCTCTGGTGAGGCCCCATCTGGAATACTGTGTCCAGTTCTGGGCACCACAATCCAAAAAGGATGTTGAAAAACTGGAGCGTGTCCAGAGAGGGCAGCTAAAATGGTGAAGGATCTGGAAGTCATGCTCTATGAGGAATGACTTAGAGAACTGGGTATGTTTAGCCTGGAGAAGAGATGGTTAAGAGGTGATATGATGGCCCTATTTAAATATTTGAAGGTTTGTCATATTGAGGAGGGTGCTAGCTTGCTTTCTGCTGCTCCAGAGAATAGGACCTGGAACAAGGGATGCAAGCTACAGGAAAAGAGATTCCACCTCAACATTAGGAGGAACTTACTGACATTGAGAGCTGTTTGAGAGTGGAAGACACTCCCTCGGAGTGTGATGGAGTCTCCTTATTTGGAGGTCTTTAATCAGAGGCTGGATGGCCATCTGTTGGGGATGCTTTGATTTTGAGTTCCTGCATGGCAGGGGGTTGGACTGGATGGCCCTTGTGGTCTCTTCCAACTCTATAATTCTATGAGTATATACAGTAATCTAAATATGCACCTATGATTGAAGCTTGTAGTACCATCTTCAGTCACTAGATGGCAGAAGTTCTTAACTAGTACATAACTTTGCAGTCAATACATTTGATGACTTGAAGGAGTAAATCACAGTGCTGCCTCCTTTTTCCCTTTTATGAGCAGATCTCACCTTGAAGACATGTAGTGCACAGGCCTGTCCTTCAGGGGACTATGCTCCATAGCAAGGGGCTTGCTATGGTGCACAGTCCTCTGAAGGACAGGCCTGTTTTGTTTTTCTTCTAAGAATATCAGAGTTGTAGTACTTTGTTTGCCTTACTTTTCTGACCAAAGTTATGCACTCTGGATGCCTAAGTCCTGATTGAGAAGTTGTAGCTAGTGCAGAATGCAGCAGCTAAGATGTGCAGTAGGACACCGAGCTATAAACACCTGTATTAAAAGAACTGCACTGTTTGCCTATTACCTACCAAGCCAGGATGAGGTTTCTGATTATGATATAGAAGGCCTAAATAACTTTGTATCAGGATACTAGCAAGCCATTTCCCTCAATGTATAAGCAGCCAACTTTTGAGATCATCAGAAGGAGTCTTTTTTGCCTCCCCCCCCCCCCCCCCCCCCCCCCGGTAACCTCTTTAAAATGGTCTTCACAGCATTGGCACCAATCCACTGTTGGTGGAGCATTTCCTGGGCATTTGAGGAGGTGGAGACTGTGATGACTTTTCAAGTGCCTTCTGAAAACACACTGTTTTTTACATTGGCTAACTATAGACCTTAATTATTCAGACACTGTTTTGTTTTATTGTTTTGATGTAACTTTTTATTAGGTTTACATTGTATTCTGTAGTTTTTTAGTCATGATTATAGAGATTTTAATATATCAAACTCTTTTTATGTATTGCAAATAAATAAATAAAAACTCACATTCACCTATTTGACGCTGTTGAATTTCTTTGCACAATTTTCTCTGGCAGACAATGTGTACTTGTCATCTGCAAGTTGGATTCAATCCCCAGAGGAACTTTGCATGGTTCTAGGGAGCTCCAGAATTTTTTTTTAAAATTAAGGACGATAAATATTTGCTTATATTTTTACCTGCAAGAGTAGGACAAATTTCCTTTATGTTTAATAAAAAGTGACTACAACTGAAAGAGTATATTATTTAGGACACATGCCTAAAGAGAACTGCATCTTATATATCTTACATCAACAGTTTAACCATCTTTTACTGCAGTACAGTTGAAATATCTTCAGCTTCAATAATTCATTCTCTGTATTTCTTATTAGTTCCATTTCAAGCTGTTCCTGTTCAAGCAAAATCTGAGCCCAAACAGAAAACCTTTTCTAAAGCAAAGCAGCTTCATTTATATACCGCTTCATATCGCGCATGGGATGTCTAAGCGGTTTACAACTGTGAGCTGATTGCCCCCCAACAAGCTGGGTACTCATTTTAGCGACCTCGGAAGGATGCAGGCCTGAGTCGAGCCTCAGCCCTGGCTGGTATTGAACTCGTAACCTTGTGGTCTATGAGTGAGTGGCTGCAGTACAGGCATTTAACCACTGTGCCACCAGGTAGTACACCCTGCATCCCTGCACTATAACTCTTTGGTAGTACACCCTGCATCCCTGCACTATACTTGGGGTCTCCATATTTTCATATCTGGGTCCAGGCATGCACAATGGCATTTGGAACATCAGTGAATTTCCCATGGGAAGAACACAGAAACCTGAAGACATGTGAAGGACCCAGGTAATACTGAGACAAAAACTAAATGGGTGTTCTAATCATTCTGTCCTTCCCCAGACTCTCTGCATATCCTCTTGCACCAAGAGACAAAGGAAGTCTTATTGCACCAAGACTAGTAAGCCAACGCTTATTGACTTCCTGCTGTGTTCCCACCCAACTTCCCTATCCATTTATTCTGGGGTTGTCCTAAATCCAGTCATTATTTTTCTAACTCCAAAGTTAAAGCCATCACCCATTTGGGAATCTCATTGTCCGTTCCACAAGAAAGTCATCAGATCTTTGTTACACTGCAAGATAACACTTAGCACTCCTTGAGGCTAGGCTCTCAGGTATAAATATCAATCCCAAAAACCTAGCCTCTCTGAACACAGAGCATAGAGAATACAGTATGCCCAGAGACACCCTTCTACTCACTGGTTCTCCCTCAGACACAGTGAGCCACATCCCACTTTCCATGGTCACCTTTCCAGGACATATAAATATCATCCATCTGTACTCCTAAAACTCCACTATCTAATTTCCACTCTTCTATTTCAGTTAGCTCTGAATGCTGTGTCTGTCTGAATTACTGCTGTATGTTTGGTTGCATATTTCTAATTAAAGCCTTCTTTTATTTACCCCCAAACTTGGAATTCTCCTCAATCAGTACTGGTCTACACAGATGGAAATGATTTTAAGTCCTTGGAGCTAAAGCAATTTCCCAATTTTTTAAAGATACTGTTACAGTTTGTGGGGACTCTCCAGTCTCCCTCCCCTTGTTTTGGTTAACACTTTCCTGTCTAGAAGGGTATGTCAGGTTCTGATTTACAGATATCATACTTCCACAAGGCATCATTTCAGAAAAGCAAAGGTTCTTGCTTCTTGGAGTGTCTGCGGCTCCAAAGACTAGTATTACTTGGGAGACTGATACCTGAGAGCACACCTCTCTTGTATGTGCCTGCCCAGTGATTGAGGTCTTCTGGGGGCACTTCTGTGTGTCCAACCAGTGACATCAATACATTACGTGAAGACATGGAAGAAGGTCTTCTCAGCTGTGGCACTTCAGTTTGAAATTCCCTCCCCCTAGGAGGCCAAGTTGGAACCAACGTTGGTTTCATTTAGGCACCAAGTAAAACATGAGTATGTTTTGGGTCCCAGTGATTTACTACAAATATTATGCATAATATTTTAAAATTGTTTTAATCTTTTAGATTCATTTTAACTGTTTAAATTATTTTAATTGTTTTAAATTGTTTTCCGTTAATATGGATTTTATCTGTGTACTGCTCTGAGATCTAGAGTGATATATATATATATATATATATATATATAGAGAGAGAGAGAGAGAGAGAGAGAGATAGAGAGAGAGAGAGAGATCGATCGCATATAAATATAAATATGAATATGAGTAAATATTTATTTGAAATGTGGTGCTGGAGGAGAGTTCTACTGATGCCATGGACTGCCAAATACACATTTATTCGTTGGATATATACCTGCTTTTCTCCTGGGATGGAATGCCGGGTGGCTTTTTAAATGAATGGGTATTAGAGCAAAGCAAGCCTGAACTCTCCATCGAAGCCGAGATGACTCAACTGAGACCGTTGTACTTTAGACATATCACAAGACAACATGACTCATTAGATAAGGCAATATTAGATGGTAAGGTAGAAGGCAGTAGGAAAAGAGGATAACCACATTGCAGGTAGATAGACTCAATCAAGGGAGCCATGACTGTGTTCCTAAGGCCTGAGCCTTATATAAGGGTGACTTGGAGGTCTCTCATTCAGAGGATTGTCATAACTGTGTTGATTTGACAGCAGTTACAAACAACAAGAAGAAATATTTTAATAAAATAAAATATAAAATACTACACCATTGATAACAGAGATGCATGTACATTAGAATGGGCGTGTAATATAGCTGGATGAAGTTTGGTGACAGCAGTGAACATATATACCAAAACAAAGCACTTGGTGTAACATTGATAAAGTTAGGAACTAATAATTTTGCAAGAACTGAATCTGAGTTTGACTTGTTCCTTTGTGATGAACAATTTATGTGTCAGAGTTTCAGTTGTGCAAATAATTTCTTTTCTTTAAAAATCAAAAGCTGCCTTGAGTTAGTGAGAACTTCATGCAGTGCTAAGCCCCTTAAAGCGAATTGTGTAGTTATTCATTTTAAAATTGTGTGTCATAGTCATAGCAGAGTCAGTCTGTCCCAATAGGGGGTAGGTGGGCAGGCTATTTTCTACTGACTGAAATAAAATTTTCAGGATAGAAGATTGCATTGATTTAGGAAGGCGCTTGTCAATTAGATGTACACTGTAGTTGCTTGTGACTTTCATGTAACATTTTAAGCTGTTTTCATCCATGGCTCAGTGCTTTCCATAATAGTAGGACATGAAACAATATTAAAAACCTGAAGACCAACTGAAATTGCATTAAACAGAATAAAAATCTACTCACTAACAGGCCTTAAATGGAACTTCCTCTTTAGTGATTGGTTAGATCTTTAACCTCCGATTGATGCTTGGACCTCATAGAATTTCCAGCAGAACATGACTAAGATTAGACACCAAGATTTACCCTCTCCTACTCTTGCACTTTTTGTTTGTATATACAAACTTAATAAGCCAAATCCAGTGATCAAGTAGTTCCGAGAATTGTAAAACTGGTTTGGGGGCTGAGAGAAAGGATAGGGGATTTCTTATTATCAGAGGCTTACATATTTATAACACTGCCATCCAAAAGTCCTATCAACACTGCCTGAAATTATGACAAGTAAAGAACTCTGGAGTTTATCACATGTGATTAACCTGTAATTGCGCAAATAATTTTCACACACAAAGTGTTTTTATCCTGTGCAGAATCTGTGATTAACCCACTCTTGTGTACAAATGTGTGAATAGTTTTCACACACCATTGAGACGAAATGTGATTAAAGTGCCATTATCCCATGAAGAACCAGGCAAGAAACAATAGTAATTCATTTACGGAATTTTCCTGTGAATGACTTTTTGCTGTTTCTTGCCTTGTTATTCCCTGGTTCTTCATGGGATAATGGCACTCGTCTTAATGTTGTTTTAAGCACATTTTAATGTCAATTGCACAATTTTCACGGGTTAATAACTCCCAATTTTCCCTGTATAATAAACTCTTTTATGAGCTTGTGGTTGTCTAAATGATACCCCGCACTGCAAGTACAAGTCTGTATCTCTTCATTGGGAAGTGATCTTATCTATGTAGGGCTGCTACTCATCCAGGTATATGATGAATTTAGCGGGTTCTCTGCCCAGATACTCTATCTCAGGTTATCTGTTTGCATCTTAGTGAAGTATCACATGGGAAGAAGCCTCCCAGTGATTGTACAACCTGCCGATTCCCAAAGCTGATAGGGATGTGCATCTTCATTTATTGTGTTCTCACATATAAGGACTTTTTTTTTAAAAAAGGTTTCTCCATACATTTCTACCACATTCTCTCCATCCCTCCTCGGGGCCAGCTTAGGCCTCTTTGAACCCTCAAACCTGGTGAAAATGTCCCCATATCCACTAGAGGTGTTTGGGGGCATTTATAAAATATTTTGTGTTTGTGTGGAATAGGTGCAGCCTTCCAAGATCTCCTAGTGGCTTAATGCAGCTCACTAGCTTTCCACAGTTGCTCACCCCCCAATCCCAAGGAATAAAGCATTACACCTAGTGCATGAGGGTTAATAGTATATTCTGTTTACTTATTCTCCATGTCTCTCTTCACTCACCCCATCCCACCTGACTCAGTTTTGGGCTTAGAATTTGACAGGTCACAACACAAACTATGGTTTGAAAGATTTGGAATGGGGCACAGACTGATAATAAAAGAGGGGAATTCAGGGGAAAGAGGAGAGGATGCAGAAATCTCATTCATCCTTTGGAGACAGTCAGCACTATTCATTAAACTGGTCTGAAAGAATCACAGTTAAATGATGCCAGGCACTTCCTCCAGTGCTGCCTAGGTTGCTCTTTTAGCAGAACTCTCTGTTCCTCTTGCCCAAAGGAGGCAACTGAATAAGACTTTTAAGTCATCGGTTTCTCTGGTATTTCAGAAGGTTTGCAGTAAGCTTCAGAGTTAACCCCATCTCAGCACCACTAGCAGCTTAACAACATATTTTACTGCAGTTAAATCTCACATCACTCCTCCTTAATTTCTAAAGAGAAGGGAGCTGGGATTTAAGCATGAGTAGAAGATGTATTGTTTACCCTGAATTTTAAAAAAAACTTATTGAAAGGCAGAACCTTAACTGCCTTGAGCACCCATAAATGAAGGATATTTGTTAATTTTATGCATCTGTAAGTTGTCTTTTATGACAAGGCACCTTATAGAATTAGGCTGCAAATTACTTTAAATAAAAGTACTTCCTCTTAGTGTGTTGGGACAGACTGCTGCTGCTTGCTATGCACATGATCACTGACACACTTTTCTTTATTGCTGTATTCCTAGTGACACCCTTTTGCTATTGAAAACAAATCATAGTGCTGACTTCTAGGGAGCACTGGCAGAAATGAAATACTGCACCTTGGCATATTGCAAAAGCAATGACTAACAATAGTTCTTGCATGAGGTATAGTCAAAACTCCTATTTCCATAAAACGTAGTCCAGAAGTTTAAGAGTATGCCGCAAACATGCCTTTTACCTCCTTTTGTTTGTCCTATTGACCATATCTCCTAGGGCATAAGTAGAAGAAAAAGTAATGTCTTGTACAAGAAGTTATGAATTGTTACGATGTATGACATAGAGCCTTTGCAGACTGCCAGAAATAGTGCAAATTGAGTCCACTTTAAGGGTTAGGGTTAGTGCTAGGGAATCATGGGAATTGGTTTTTTTCTGAGACATTAAGCCTTCTCTGTCAGAGAGCTTTGGTGCCACAATAAACTACAGTTTCCATGATTCCCTAACCCTTAAAATGGACTCAATTTGCACTATTTCTAGCAGTCTGCAAAGGCCCATAGAGAGGCCAGGGGGCTATCTCTCATTTCTTCTCTTCCTCTTTGGGATGGTAAAGGGAGAGGGAAAATGTTCATTCTGGTAGTAAGCAGAGATGTAAGTATTTGCTCATTTAATGGAAGAACAAAAACTTTCAAAAGTATTCTCCTAGGTGGGACAAGATTACAAAATTTTAAAAATACATTTGACTTTTCACATTTTGGGACTTTTTGTGTGCAAAAGATTGTGCAAAAACCAGTGTAGTTTGTATAGAAAGTAGTAGTAGTAGTAATAATAATAATAATAATAATAGCAATATTCTGGGCCAATGACACGGAAGGGTGGCCCCTGGTGATGTCATTAGGTGTTTTGCATTAAGCGCTAACTGCAGTTTCTCACAGCTTTTTATTTAAACACAGAGGGGGACATATTTTTCGGTTTGGAAATTAAGAGAGAACTCTTGGTTGAAGGGAAAATGAGGAGATTATTCCTTTTTAGTTACATAGGAAGATGGGATAAGGCACACTTAATCTAGTCTACTTGATTCAAGCCAGAAAGTGGAAGCAGAGCAGTGCAAAGGGTGAGCCTTATGCCATAAGGACTGGGAGGAAAGGAGGATGCTAATTAACTAAATATACAATTACCTAGATTGTCTTTGCCAGTTGCAACAAATTAGCCCTTGCAGACTGTACCATGTTGGTGCTCCACTAGCAAAGCTGGTTGCAGCCTTTTCCTCTGGCCTGATCCTCCCCCTTGCATCATTGGTCCAAAACACACTACAGAAATCATCCAGTTTGAGACCACTTTAACTGCCTTGGCTCAGTGCTAGAGAATCCTGGGGATTGTAGTTTATTGTGGTACTAGAGCTCTCTGACAGAGAAGGCGAAATGTCCCATACAACTACAGTTCCCAGAATTCCCTAGCATTGAGCCAAGGCAGTTAAAGCAATCTCAATCTGGATGTTTTCTGCAGTGTGCTTTGGACCGTTATCTCCCACCTGGAGATGACCCTTAAAAACTGAAGACTCAGTGCCAGTCCTTAAGATCTGGCAACCTTATCAAGCACTTCTTCTAATCTGGTGTAGCTTTGCTCGCACTGTTCCTTTTCCCCAACTTGCATGACTCCATTCGGAGGCGTTCTACTAATGTAAATTGGAGTTTTTAACAGCCATGATACAATACTGCATTTGATACTTCTAAAAACAAGTTAACTACAGGTCACTTTCGTATTGTATGCCAGTGAATCCAGTGCTGTGCAAAGAATACTACTGGCCCCTGGGAAAGGCACTTACAAGGAGAAGCCATATTGTCTTCCTTTATTGTAGTTGATGTTTTTAGTGTGTATATTTTAAAATTGCTTTTCTATCCATAGCTCAAGTATATTTTAATTTTCGTAATTCTTAATGATGAGGAATTTTATCTATTCTTGTTTTAATTTTCAAGTCCCAATATTATTATTGCTGCTGTTGTTATAGAATCATAATATTGGAAGAGACCACAAGGGCCACCCAGTCCAACCCTTGTCATGCAGGAATACACCATCATGTTGTTATTATTACAGTTGTCCCTCCGGATTCGCTGACTTCCCATTTGCGGTCTTGAGTTTCTGTAGACGGGAAGCCAGGAGGGAGAAAATGGTGTACACACCTGTGCTGCATGGTGCCATTTTATTCAATGCCATTTATTTATTTAATATTTATATTTTTCCTGATTCACGGGATGGATGGGTCCGGAACTGATCCCCCACGAATTGGGAGGGACAACTGTATTTATAATAAGCCAAATAGAAGACATGCTATATTCTAGAGAGATAGGTGAGGGGTTTGTGTCTTGTATTGGTGATATTACATTTCCTTGTGCAGTACATGAGATGCAAATACTAATCTCATTAATTAAAGTTGCTACCATTCTCAAAGGTCCGAACCTTTTTCTTATGCTTTTATTCTTACATTGAATAAAAACTGTTGCTTGATTAGGTCTGATTGAATACAAAACACCTGCATAGAATGTTTTTGTGGAGAGGTGTTAATGTGTGAATAAGTATGCCATTCACAATTTGATCATCAAACAGATGGTTAGGTTTGCTTTTCAAGAAAGCATGTAGTTACATAGATAACCAAATGATGTTGGATATGTAGCTGATTCAGAACAGACAAAAGAAAGCACTCTTTTACACAATGCATAATTCCCTAATTAAATTTACTCTTGCAAGGTACCTTGTGTTCTTCCTGAGGTGTTGTGAAAGCATCAGGCTGGCCATGAGTGTATTGAGCATGTGGTGGTAGTGCAAAAGCGTGTTAGCCTCAAATCAGTATTCTCTCCACCCATGAAATTTTCCTTCCAGCCCCAAATTTTTAGCATTGTAAAGAGCCAGCAGAGTGTAGTGGTCTGAGTGTTGAACTAGGACTCTGGAGACCAGGATTTGATTCCCCGCTCAGCCATGGAAACCTATTGGTGACCTTGGGTGAGTCACACCCTCTCAGCCTCAGAAAATCCTGTGACAGCTTCACCTTAGGGTCACTGTAAGTCAAAAACAATTTGAAGGCACACAGCAACAAAAAGAGGGTGAGACACTGAAAATACTTCACACCTAGAACTCTTTTCTGTATTTATATTCCCCTGGTTATGTTGGTTGACCTTTTCTTTGGGTGTCTAAACTCTATTTCCAAATATTCAACTGCAGTTTTAAGGGATTTCAGTGCTGGAAATTGGGGACTGAAATGGGGCATGATGCCTTTATTTTGTCCTCTTCCTGTAGCTACACCCTTGCAGTGCAAATATTTTTGTGTTTGTTTTAATTTTTAAAGCTAAGTTTGTTTTATTTTGCCTTTGTTCTGTGTGCATTTTCATCTTTGTTTTCATTTTTAATGAAGCTGTATCCTGCTCTGTATATGTTTGGCATTTTCTGTCCAAATGGATGAAATATGTAGATATTCTGCTGTAGAGCACCGAGCCTGCCAAATTTCTAATAGAATAAGCAAAACAAGTCCCCTCATTTTAAAAGCAACTGAAAGGAGAGAAGGACATCCCATAAACTTCCAATTGCTTTCAATGAAAATTTCACTGAATCTATTCATGTTTTATAACATTGAAGCTATCCATCCAAATGGCAAGATGCTCATAGAGTTTACCACACATGAGCCTTTGTGCTTCCATCCCCAAAATGATTAAAGTGTCCACATCTGGAAAAGTGCGCAAATGCGCAAATGATTTTCACATGCAGAGCACAAT
>CM034708.1:9709041-9737641 GCA_020142125.1 Phrynosoma platyrhinos | reverse complement strand
AGCAAGACTGGTGTCACCTGAGAGACACATTTATTATACCACATGATTTTCGGGATCAGTAGGTCTGACAAATCTGGTCCAAAAATGCTCATCATACATTTCCATGGTTTTAAAGCACTGCTGTAATCTTTCTTGTCTTTTCTACAACAGATTAGCAGGGCTACACCTTTGGGAATTTGATGGAAGATTCAGGTTTACCTGTATGGAGCTGCATCTGATGAAGTGGCCTCTGGCCCACAGAAATATATTAGCTGTGGTTCCTTGTTGAGGGTACCAGTGGCAGACCTCTGTTTACCTGTGCAGAATACATTGAATGATTTTAAAAGTTGTTTCTCTTCTCTTTGCTTAACAAGTCAAAAGAGCTTTTTCACTGTGTGTATGCAGCCAAAATGTGTGTACGTTTTGGTTAAACAGTTAATGCAACTCTTTTTTAGTTATACAGTCGATGTTTTACCTGTAGATGGACTGGTTGCTTTCTCCATGGCTCTTTTTTCATCCCTGTCCCTACTTTCAGTGTCTTTGATACTTGGCTAAATGGACCAGAGCACACAGCCTCCCATGTCAACGAGGGAGACGGTCTGTTTTGTTAAATATTCCCTTTTACACTGGTAATGAGTCTTGGAGGGGGCTACATGCTGCCTGGCAAGCCAATGAAAGTCCCAGCTTTGTACAAAAAGGAGGGGGGAGTTGGCAATGGGAAGCCACTTCCTCTTCATGGGGTGCTCCCCAAATAGTTTGGCTGAAACTGGTTCTCTGCCTATAAAGAAACAGACTTTTAAAGGACCTCAGCTGATCAGAGTACTAAAGGTCCCCGGGCATGCACCATAGAGCAAATTGGTGCTGAGCCTAGAAGTTCTCTTCTGTTTTTGACAACAAGCTGCGTGGGTTTGCTGTTAACACACAGCTTAAAGGAGTGGGGAAAGAAGACACATGTACTCTTGAACTTTACCCCGAGCTTGAAGTTTTTAGACGTAAGTGTAAGAAAAAGGGAGACATAGACACCTCTAGGAAATAGATAAAAAAAAGCAGCAGACCCCACTCAGAGCTACAATGTCAGATGGAGCAGATGGCCAGGAGAAACAGCCTAATGGATGTGGGAAGAAGGGGAAGGAGAGGAACCGTGCTTCCTTGGTCATCCTTCAGTCCGTTAATCGCAGTATTTTCACCTCTGCAGTCTCCCCTGCCGCTGAACGCATCCGCTTCATTTTGGGGGAAGATGATGATAGTCCCGCACCACCCCAGCTCTTCACGGAACTGGATGAACTACTGGCGGTTGATGGGCAAGAGATGGAGTGGAAGGAAACAGCAAGGTGAGCATGACTTTGTGGGTCAGTTGCATATTTTGGGTTTTTTTTTAATGGGGGGGGGGAGGCTCTGAAGAGGACATTAGAGCCTTTGAAGAAGAACCTGCAGTACATGTGTTGTGTTAATTTGGGGAACCTCTTCTTCTTGAGATGTAGAGTTTCACAAAACTGTTCCCTGATATTCTGGGAACCATTTCCAATAAACGAGTATCTGAGGAGTTACCCAATATTTCTTACCATTTTTTGTTGGTTAATAGAGCTACTAAAATACCTGCATCTATTCTATAACTAGAGAGAAAGGTGTTTGTGTCTTTCCATGCACATTAAGGTAATACTGGTGAGGAAAGGATACTTGAATTCTAACTTCTGAAGAACAGCTTTCCAGTACCCTTGTTTTTAAATAACTGTTATAGTGTAGTGGCTAAAAGCATGATGTGAACTGAGAAGTAGCCTGTTCAAATCTCGCTTAAGCTTCTAACTCATGAAAGTTCTCCCCCCCCGCCAAATTATTGTCTCAGCCTCAGTTCTCCATCTACAATATGGGGATAATAACACTTGCTTACTTCACAGGATTGTTTTAAGGATTATGAGATATGTGAAACACTTTCTTCACTCAAAAAGCAGGGCAGAAATGCTGCCTTTTTTGCATAGTGTTTCTGTATTCTACAGAATGAAAAATGTTAAAATGATCAAATCATTTTGAACTGACATAATAACGTGCAACATTGGAAACATTTTGTTTCTTCTTTTTGGGGTCAGTTTAAATGAAACACTTCTGAGTTTGGGTATAAATTTAAACAAACAATCAAAACTATTTTTAGTAGATTCAAATTGGTTTATAGCCACTTGGGAACAGTGCATACAGATAAATTGTGGTGGAGTGATGACACAGTTAGACAATAATTAATCAAGCCACCATCAATATAATCAAGCTAACAATAATTCCTATAGAGCTTGCTTGACTGAGTCTTACTGTGATGTAATTTATCTGTCTCCCAAATCTGGATTTTTGTTGTTGTTTTTTTGTGGAAGGAAAAACCTGGTGTCACATAATCCATTGGAAAATGGAATGCTGATTCAGTATTTTCCAGGGTCCATGTTCCCCCTACACTTTTAAATATTAGCTTTTTAGTTTTCTCTTATTATTGGAGCTCTGTTAATCTAGTGCTCCACATTCTATCTTGATGGCCTTCTGTTGTGTTTGAAAAGATTAATCCCCTACCTGTGATTGTCACCTTGATCTTGTTAACTCCAGCATTCCTGCTTTTCAGGACAGTTTCATACATTATGATTACTGTGGAAAAACACTGGTGTTACACACTGATGTCTCTTTTATCAACCATGTTGGATAATGAATCTGTGGATGTGGAGGGCCAACTACTGTATATATTATCATGCATTTGAGTAAAACACACGCATGCATTTGTGTAAAACACATCTAAAGATGGATGTAGAGAGATCTTGTAGTACCTTTGAGACTAACTAAAGAAAGAAGTTCCTTTGACATCTAGAGATAGCCATTTAGAGAAGAAAATATATTTAAAAACATGTATTTAAATTCCACCAGTATTTTAAAATCTGTAAAAATCAGAAAGTAATGGACTTAATGAATAAGCTAGTGGGAAACTGGAATGGATTGAATTAAAGTGATGCTTTTCTCCATTCTTACATGCTACCTGATAGTTGAATTCACCATAGCGTCAGTGTTCCTGCAATCGTCTCCTTCATCAGAGGCTTGCTTAACCTAAAATAAAGCCACTATGCTCAAAATGTTAAAGAAATTTCCTTATTGCATGCAGCTGAATGCGATTCTCAGATTCTGTGCTTCATTCATATCCAATTAAGGCGAAGTACCCAGATTTAAGCTGATTTTACACAGTGATTGCAGGTCAACTTATTTGGAAGTAAGGTTGGGTTTTAAGAAAAGAGGAACACCACATTACTAGATTGACTCAGTCAAGGAAACCATAGCTTTGCAGCACCTGAGTTTATAGAACCTGAGCTGGTCTGTTAATGGCAGGTCTTTTGGAGGTCTCTCATTCATATGTCATAGGCTCATTCATTAACTGTATTTTGTTTAACTCAAATTGAGAAGCTCCTTGGGTCCTGTATTGGGATATATCAAGCAAGCAAGCAAGCAAGCAAGCAAGCAAGCATGGTTGCCAGAAGTTGAATCCAACTTGATGGTGTATGACAACAACAAGACAGGTTGGATTTTTGCATGAAACCAATGAAGCTGCATAATGTTAAGTCAGTCCAGGTCAAGGTTGGGTCACTCTGATCCCTTTAGAGTGGGAAATCCAAACAGATGTAAGCTACATGCTTCATTTGAAATGTTTGCCTATCAGCAAACCTTAATTTAGAAGGAGGAAAGAAGTCTTTTTTGGTGTTTGTGCTTTTATGAATGTGGAAATTGGAGGCTCTTAAGGCAGGAATGGGCAACTGTGGTGAGTCCAGAGACTAGTTGTCTGCCCCAGGACTTTCTGAGGGCTCTACAAAAATGCCAAAATAGGAAAATAAAAAAAAGTGAAACGAGAAGTGACCAGAAATCTTAATTCTGGTTTGGAAAAATGAACACTTTTTAAAATGTTAAAAAAGTACAGACTCTCCCTGCGAACTCTTTTAAAAGGTGAATTACTCTTCCATGAGGCTGAAAAGTGGAGGATTGGTAGAACTCTGGTGGTGGCAACTGTCAGGGTCCTCAAAAACAGTCCTGAGGGCTGCACTTTGCACATCCCATGCCCTGGGTGATCTCATTCAGAAATCTTGATATTCATTCTCCCCATGTGTGGTTTCAGGGTCACCCCCAGATATCTTGCTATCTGAGACAGAGCAGCAAAATGGTATTCCCTCCCCCAATCCAGAGTACTTAAAAGGTGGCAAAGTTATTCTGGCACCCTAGGCACAGAAATCTCATAAAAATGCAATCACATGCAAAGTAAATAACTTTAAGTAAATTACTTAAGATAAATTACTTAACTCTGCCTGGCTTAAGTAACAGAAAAAATACCTTGCTTTTTTGGGGGAGAAGGTGTGGGGATCAGTTGTTGGGATGAAATGCCTTTGCCTTCTTGGTGTCTGGAAAACATCCTGCTATTTTTATGGTTGTGTGTGTGCCTTCAAGTTGCTTATTGACTTATGGCGACTCCATAAATTTCATAGGGTTTTCTTATACAAGTAATACTCAGAGGTGTTTTTGCCAGTTCCTTCCTCTGAAATATAGCCTACAGTACTTGGTATTCATTGGAGGTCTTCCATTCTAAGTACTAACTAGGGCTGACCCTGCTTAGCTTTCTAGGTCAGACAAGATCTGGTGACTTTTTTTACATTTAAATATAATATTGGCTCAGGGAGGCTGCAAGGGGGGGGACTGCTGATAATGTATTCGATCGGTTGAGGTGTTTATTTATTTATTAAAATAGTTGTATCCTATATCCAAAGATCTCAGAGTAATGTACAATAAAATCAGTATAAAACAATAAATAACAACAATGATGTTTTAAAAAGACTAAAAATCTATTAAGCCATTTATCATTTAAAAGCACATGACTTGAAACCAGTTAAAACAATTTAAAATAATGCTTACTGTAGCATGTGGGCAAATCAAATAAAATCCAGTAGGCCCAGAAGGTGTTAATAAAAAGCCATGTTTTGACTTGTCACTGGGATGACACCTATCTTGGCGCCAATTGGGCCTCTGAGAGGAAGATATTCCATAACTGGGGTGCCACGGCCAAGAGAGCTCTCTCCCATGTCCTCCCACTGGTGGGACACAGGAGGATTCCTCCAATAATTTAGGGAATATATTAAAAGTTCTCCAGCCTTCCTTGCCTCCCTCAACCTTTATCTTTTTGGTTTCTTTGCATTTAACAAAGGACACAGGTGGGATCTGGGTGGCAATGAAACCACTACAGGAAGGTAACTTAACGCCATTATTGCTTGACACAGAGGATTGTGTTTAATCCTACTTTGGAGCGAACTCAGCCAGCCCAGCAAGTAAAAGTGTAGTGATCAACTCCTACATTGATGTGTGTGGATTTCTTCTTAGGGAAGACATTTGCAGGGCTTTTCTTGGAAATCCCAGCTGTTAAAGCCATCCTTGAAAGGTCAATATTGCACTAATAAATGGTGTCAACGAAAGATTATAGTGTTTAAAGCAGGAATGGGCAACTATGGCTCTCCAGATGTTTTTGGCCTACAGCTTGCATAGCCAGTGAAATATGGGTGTTGCAGTCCAAAACCATCTGGAGGACCACAGTTCCCCCTTTCCCAGAAGGGCATTTGGAAATTTCATTTATTCAGTTGCTTGTTCTTTTAATTAGCTGACAAAGGTGGCATTGATTTGGAGGTATTGTGGAGCTGCGGGGGACTTTTCTATTGTTCTGTAACTTGGTGTCCTTAAAACTGGTAACTAAAAGGTACCCAAAACTTCATCACTCAATTTATGGTTTGCCTGTTGCCAAATGGCAGTAATTATTCTCACTCGATATGACATGGAAGAGTGCTCTCCCTGGTCATCCTTCTCTTGCTCATGCCCAGGAAACTGGTTTACAGAGTTTGGAAAAGTTACTTGGAAAAGTGGGAGTAGTAGTCCAAAAATGTAACCTTTTCAAGCTCTGTTGCTTTTTACAAAGTCAGATGACAGATCCCTTTAGGTTAGTATTGGTTCCCCCCCGACACATGTTTTTTAATCTAAGTGCAGGGACATCATTAAAGAAGTGTGAGGATTGTGGGGCCCACTGGTTGACACCGTAAGATGGATAACAGCACTGCTCCCCAGATGTTTGCCTTTTAGCAGAAATTGGCTGTGGCATTTGCCTTCATCCCTCAAAATCAGGGGTCCCCAAACTACGGCCCGTGGGCCGAACTCAGCCCGTCAAGGCCTTTCAACTGGCCTGCGGCCGGTCCTGCTGCCATGGCTGCCGCATGCACGGCGTGGGGTGCCATTCACAAAACAGTGTCGGAGTAGTGCACATGCGTGCATGACGCCCGGCGCCATTTTGTGTTCCAAAATGGCACCCAGAGTTGTGCGCATGCACATGTGGTGCTGGGCGCCATTTTGGAACACAAAATGGCAGCCGGTGTTGCGCGCGGATGCGCACTACTCGGGTGCCATTTTGTGTTCCAAAATGGCGCCCGCATGCAATGCCGGGTGCATGCGCACGACTCCGGGCGCCATTTTAGAACACAAAATGGCGCCCAAGTAGCGCTCATGTGCGCGCGCACCTCTGGCCGCCATTTTTTTCCTGCTGCTCCAAAAATCTGGGGGCCAGCGAACCGGCCCCCAGCTGACAAAGTGTGGGAACCCCTGCTCAAAAATGTAGAGTTCAGAGAAAGAGAAAGCGTGAATGGGGTGAGGCTCAGAGGCTGGAGAAAGGAGAAACCTCAGTTTTTAAATTATCTTTTCATGCTTTTAAAATTTCATTACAAAACATCACATCTTACTAAATTTTGTGAAGTCGAAGGTTTTCATGGCTGGCATCCATAGGTTTTTGTGGGTTTTTTGGGCTGCGAGGCTGTGTTCTAGAAGAATATATTCCTGACATTTCACCTGCATCTGTGGCTGGTATCTTCAGAGAATGGTGGCATGGAGGTATGTGGGGTATATATATACTGTGTGACCCTTGGTTGAGAGGATTAGCATGTAATGTTGAGGCAAGGCGTCTGGGTGGAAGGATATGTGAGGAGGATTAGTGTTTATTTAATTAATGGTCCATTGTCAGCTGGGAATTAGCATGTAAATTAGCATGTAAATCTGTGTATTGTTCTCTTGAGGCAAGGCCTCAGGGTGGGAGGATGTGTGAGGAGGATGTGTGTCTATTTAATTAATGGTCCATTGTTTGCTGGGTGAAGTTTGTTTGTGTTTGCTGAGTCCTGACTTTGGTGTTTTTGAGGGCTGGTAGCCAAACATTGTTTACTTTCAAGGTTTCTTCTTTCCTGTTGACATTGTCCAGGTGTTTGTGGATTTCAGTGGCTTCCCTGTGCATTCTGACCCGATAGTTGTTGGCATGGTCCAGAATTTCAGTGTTTTCAAATAGCATCTTGTGCCCAGGTTGGTTTGTCTTCACCAGTTCTCCAAGCACACCCATTCCCATAAATGAACTGAGAAAAACCAAGTTCAGGAATTGTAATGATCTGATATTGTACATAGTATTACATAAAAGTCTTCCTCTTACATAATATTTAGAACTGATTTGGGGATAATAAATATGTGAATACTTTGTATTAAATACTTTATTTGTCATTCTGAAATAAAACACTTCATAACCCATTTAACCTAACTTTTCTGAAAATAGAAAGCTTGAAAAAAGGTAGTGACCATCTAACACCCCTTCCCCCCAATTTTTCCATTTTTTTTTCTGGGCTATCACATCTCTATTCCTACAGACATTAACATTTAATAGCTTGTTGCCACACTTTGCATTGTTTTCCTTGAAGAACAGGAAATTTTTCAGTAGCTCATCTGCTGCTATGCAGGTTGGCGAGATCCTTATTATTTCACCTGCAATGTCACTGCACAACAAAAAAGTATATCTCACATTTCTCTTATGACCAAAAGAAAAATCCTTTGTCCCAGTTTTGGAGAAAAAGGTAAGGAAAAAAGAAAGACAGTGAAATATATAATTATTTTTCTTGCTGTAGTGAGTGATCTAGAAAAAATTGTCGAGGCAAATGAAAAAAAAAGGAAGAAGCAAGCTTGTCTTGCATTTTTAGTTGAAGATTAGGACAAATGCTCTCCTGTGTCAAACATTTTCCCCCACAATTAAGGGCTGTTTCATAACCACATGCAAAGGTTTTAAACTTCTGACCCTATGGGAACTCCTTTACCTTTTAATAGCTGTGTAGGAGGGAGATGTCCAGCAGGTGCAAAATTAAATCTCTTTCCCTTTCATAATGGGAGATTTCAGCATTGGCTGGATTTCTCTGAAACACATCCTTCTAATACTTTCATGTAGGTAACCTCTCATTGCAGTGGCTGAGTTGTGATACCATGGTTAAGAAAGCTTAAGACATGATGTCTCGACAGACAAACTATAGTTTGACATCATTTTGGAAACCATAACCAAATGCTTTAGATCAGAGATTCTTCAACTCTAGTCTTCCAGGTGTTTTGGACTTCAGCTCCCAGAATCTCAGACCATTGACCAAGATGACTGAGGCTTCTTGGAGATGAAGTCCAAAACATCTGGAGGACCAGAGTTTGGGACTCAGTGCTTTATATCATCATCATATTGATAGGCTGTGATTACTTTAATTGCTTTGCCTTCAAAGGCTAGTGTTCCCAGAGCAAGAGTGGGAATCTAGTCACTCTCAGATAATGGAGGAGAGGTTATCAGGGTTTTGGGGTTCATTGTTATCAGTACGCTGATGACACACAACTCTGTCTCTCCTTTCTATCTGTTTTCAAGCAAGCTGTTTCTGTACTGAACCCAGTGTATGCTGATCCACCTGACCTCCCTAACGGGCCTTAATTGTCAAACATGTATGATTTAACTGGCTTGGAAGTTGATGTTGACTGGGTTTTTTATTGATTTGTCGCTGTTATTGTATTTATTTTATTGATGTTATTTATCAATCAATCAATCTTTATTGAATAAGTCTCCAGACCATTTCAAATGTAAACAAATATGTTAAAAATTATAAAATAATGAAATAATAAAATAAAGATAAAAAGATGAGAAATAAAATAAAGATAAAATGTTATTTGTATATTGTGGTTTTTAATGCTGTAATCCTGCCTTGATCCGCAGGGAGAGGCAGGAAATATAAATACACTTTTATTATTTATTTATTATTATTATGCTGTCATTAATGGACCGGATGAGGGTGAACAAATTAAAACAGCCTGACCTGGAATACAGCATCAAGATCTGGGCACTACAGTTCAAAAAGAATGTTGAGAAGATGGAGCGTGTCCAGAAGAGGACAACCAAAATGGTGAAAGTTTTGGAAACTATGCTTTATGAGGAGAGACTTAGGGAGCTAGCTATGTTTAGCCTGGAAAAGATAAGATAAGAGGCGATATGATAGCCCTGTTTAAATATTTGAAGGGGTATCATATTGAGGCTGGAGCAAGCTTCTTTTCTGCTGCTCTAGAAAATAGGACCCAGAACAATGGATGTAAGCTACAGGAAAAGAGATTCCACCTCAATATTAGGAAGAACTTCCTGTTAGTAAGAGCTGTTTAACAGTGGAACAAACTGCCTTGAGAGTAGTGGAGTCTCCTTCTTTGGAGGTCTTTAAACAGAGGCTGGTTGGTCATCTCTTGGGGGTGCTTTGATGGTGTGTTCCTGCATGACAGGGGGTTGGACTGGATGACCCTTGAGGTTTCTTCCAATTCTATGATCAATCCAGATAGGAGAGAGGTTTTTCTGGTCAGTTGGAAGGCAGATCGGGGAACAGGGATTTAGCCTGTGCTGAATAGGATTATACTTCCTCTGAATTCTCAATTTCTCAGCTTGGATATACTCTTATACTCTAATTTGGGCCTGGATGCCCCGGTTTTAGCTGTGTCCAGGAGCGCATTTACAGAGTTGTTCCCTTTCCTTGAGAAGTCAGATCTGGTTACTGTGGCACATGATGCCTTGATTATATTCCATTTGGACTACTGTAACACGCTCTACATGGGGCTGCCTTTGGAAGCTATTCAGAAACTTCAGCAAATCCAAAATGCTATTGCCAGGCTGTTGACTGGGGTTGCTTACAGGGATCATGAGACTCTCCTGTTGAAACATCTTCACTGGCTACTGACCTGTTTCCATGCAGAATTCAAAGTGCTAGTTTTAACTTTTAAGGCCCTTTATGGCTTGGGTCCAGCCAAATACTGTATCTCTTTATACAAGTCAGTGTGAGCTTTAAGAGCTGCAGAGGATCTGCAGGTGTGGCTGGTAAGGACTTGGGAGAGGGGCTTCTCTCAGGCTTTGGAACTCCTCCCTGTTTTCTTTCTGTGGCAAGTGTAGATGTTTTTTTATTCAGGCAGCCCTTTGAGTTTTACTTATGGAGTAGTAGCGTGCATGCAAAAGGTAGTGTGCTTTATTTTTAATCTTTTACTGAAACCTATGTTGTAAACATGTTTTTGTATTTTTAACTGTTGTTAGTCATACAGTTGTCCCTCCCTTTTTGTGGACTTGGAATCCATGGTCTTGCTCTTTGCAGGAGGGACAAGCGGTCATCATAACAGTTGTCCCTCCCTTTTCGCAAACTTGGAATCCACAGTCTTGCTCTTCATGGGAAGGACAAGTGGCCATTAATAAAATGGCAGCGCGCACCTGTGCATGGCCCTGCGTGCATGCTTTGGGCGTGCGCACCATTTTATTTTTTATGGGGCTCGAATATGTGTGAGTCCCCCACGAATTGGGAGGGGCAACTGTATTTTAAATTTATATATTGTTGTGTAATTTTTAAAAAACTTCTGTTAACTAATGTTAAAAAAAAATTATAAGCCACCTTGACTCACATCTTGGAAGAAAGGCTGGATTGTTGTTGTGTGCCTTCAAGTGTTTTCTGACTTATGACGACCCTAAGGTGAACATATCACAGAGTTTTCTTGGCAAGTTTCTTCAGAGGGGGTTTGCCATTGACATTCTCTGAGTCTGAGAGAGTGTGATTTGCCCAGGGTCTCCCAGTGGCCTTACATGGCTGAACTGGGATTCAAACCTTGGTCTCCAGAATCATGGTCCAACACCCAAATAACTACACCACATCTTGGAAGAAAGGCAGGATAGAAATCCAATAAATAAATAAAGTAAGTAAGTAAATTTGTAAGTAAGTAAAAATCTGCCTTCGGGTGCAGATTTTTTGATTTCAGTGATTTCAATTGGGTGCAGGTTTTTGATTTTATTGATTACAATGGAGGTTGCCCCTCTGTGAATATGCAAAACCGTGGATTTCAAGTCCGCAAGAATGGAGAAGCAACTGTAAAGTAGGTTTTTGTGGGTTTTTCGGGCTGTGTGGCCATGTTATAGAAGAGTTTCTTTCTGACGTTTCACCAGCCACAGATGCCCGAAAAACCCACAAAAACCTATGGATACTGGCCATCAAAGCCTATGACTTAACAAACTGTAAAGTAATTGGTTGATTTAAAAAACATTTAGAGCTCAATATACATACAATGCATATATATATGTGTGTGTGTGTGTGTCTGTGGGGATGGGAAATGGATTCTAGTTGTTTATACTGACTAAATAACGTTTACTGTTAATGTATGATTTGGATAAATTAAAAAAGTATTGTAAGAATGGAAATATATGGCCCCTATGGTATATTGGGCTCTATTGTCATGAATGTCTTTGTATTTTCTATCTATCAGATATAATGTACACGACACATAGAGACACACAGAGATGAATTCTTAATGGTTGGCTGCTCTGCATTGCTGAAGTTTCCAAAACCAATTGAAAAACTGTGGGAAAAGAGCACATTTTCTAAGTTCTTCTTTGTTACCCCCCCCTTTTGTCACTTGCAGGTGGATAAAGTTTGAAGAAAAAGTAGAACAGGGAGGAGAAAGGTGGAGTAAACCCCACGTGGCCACATTGTCCCTTCACAGTTTGTTTGAGTTGAGGACGTGCATAGAGAAGGGATCAATCATGCTTGATTTGGAGGCATCCTCACTTCCTCAGGTAGTAGGTAAGTGCTTTCAGAGGCAGCAAGCGGGTTAGGGTTACTATTTTGTTTTCTAAGAACCATCATGGTCTGCTGAGTGGGATTTTAGATACTGGACAGGAAAGGCTAGGCTTCAAATCTCTGCTTATTGGAAAGATAAAATCCAGATGTCCAAAAACTTCTGATCTTTGGCCTTGTACAAGAAAATTTCCTCATTTAAATTACCATTGCATCAGGTCAAGTTCAGGCTCAGTATAGCTAGACACTCGGACAATGGAATTTAAGTGATGCTCTTGAAATCTAATAACTCTAAGTGTGTCAATTGTGATTTGTTGTTCTTTTGTTATTTGTATTGTTATTTCTGCTTTTCCTTCTTGCTTTTAAAAAAACGAGAAAAGAAGAAGAAATAAAATCTTCTCATCATTTAGTATCCTGGAAGCCAACCACATCAGTCTATCCTAATTCCCCCCCAGATGGCTTAGATTACAGCCCCATTTGTCCCAGCTAACATGTTTGCAGGAACTGAAAAAGCTCAGAGTCAAGACACTCGGAAGACTCTCTAGTAATGTGATTTATTTCAAAAGGTTCCACATAATTCAGTTGAATTGCAAGAAGTGAGTCTCCTTCAAACTGTGTGGTGCAATCCAAATTCTGTAAACAGGCCAAACCTATGTATATTTATTTAACAGTCAGTCCCAGTGGGTTCGATGAGACCTTCTGAACCCAACTTTCTGTAGGACTACAACTTAGGACTGGGGGAGGGGGTGGGGAGACATGCAGAGAAAGTAAGCAATAATTGGGATTTTTCCCCATTGTGAAATCCCTGACATAGTTTCCAGAATTTTTAACAGATACCATGCAACAATTTTAGCAGAGCATGGGGGCTAGAAATGTATTTTTTTAAAAAAAGATGCTGAAGAAATAAGAATTCTCTATCTGCCTCCATGAGTTCGGCTGTTCCATACAGAATGTACAAGGAATATTTTGTATTTCACTCAGAGCATCTCTGTAAGCAGTAATAGATGTTGCAGTTTAATGAGCCATTACTACCAGGTGTGACTAGCAACTGCAGAAGAGGTGGGATGCAGCACTCCTTGTTACCCACTGAATTTGAAATTGCCAGCATATTTAGGTGACCATGTGTTATTGTTTTTGAAATGTGCATAGTCTGCTTCTGGAGGGCAGGTAGCATATCACCTCATCTGTTTTATCAGTTGGATGCCAAAAAAAGTATGGCATTTTAAAGAAAACAAAAGGGAGGGTACTGTTTAATGGGATCTGTTAAACTGCAAAATCCCATGTAGGTTTTCTACAGGTGTCTTAGACTAGAGCTTCCATCATCCTCAACCAGCATGGCTAATGGCTGTGCTGGCTGGGGATAATATAAATTGTAGTCCAATACCTGTGGATGATGTGAGTTATCCTGCATGTATATGTATTGGGAAGGTGGGAATTTACTAGACTGGCAGAAAACCTCCAAACAACTTTGCTTAATTTGGTTTCCCTCTCTTTCTTTTCTCCCCACCTCATTGCTTACCTCTTACTATCCAACAGAGATGGTTGTTGATAATCAGATTGAGACAGGCCTGCTGAAGCTTGACATGAAGGATAAAGTAACTTATACGCTGCTCAGGAAGCATCGGCACCAGACCAAAAAGTCCAACCTACGATCCTTGGCTGACATCGGAAAGACTGTCTCCAGTGCAAGTAGGATGTTTACCAACCTCGATAATGGTAATGCAGAGGCCAGTGGGCTGTGGCCTTCCCCTTAGAGACCCACCAAACCAACTAACTTCATCGTCACCTCATGGCAAAGCATCTAACCCACAAGTAGATTAGCAGACCATACTGACTGACATATCAGTTATGGGTTCTGAAGGCTTCTAACGCTGTGGCGCATTGCTCTAACCATATCTCCACTGCTAACTGGGAGAAAAGATATGGGCATGTTTTGTCTTTTTGTTAGTTTTGTAGGCAATTGCTTAATTAATTGCTTCCATAAATAAAACACTGAGTAAAGCATCGGGTGACACACACACACACACACACACACACCACCATGTTCTCTTTAGTTGAATATGAAATAGTTTGTTATGTGAGACTCACTGATCACTTATAAGATAGGTTTGCAGATATTTTGGACAATGGTATGTATAATCAGAGTTTGGAAAGGCTCCCATTACACTAGCCCTGCTGGCAAGAGGATTCTGGAAGTCAGTGGTTCTAAAAAAGACAGTTTCTTAGTGTCGTCAGTGTCACAGATGTGCAAAGTCCCTTGATGTCTAAGGTTGTAGTATGATTTCGACTATGTAAAAGTTCACAATACTTAAGTGAAAGAGTAGCCATTACAGTAAAGCATTACATGTTATTATCTCACAATTTTAGTATGACTGTAAGGTGGTCCCTTTTGGAAAGTTAGGAGTTGTTTTCTTCTTCTTCTTCTTCGTACCAGGTAGACATAATAAGGAAAATGCTTATATTTTTCTGGAGGCTTTTCCTGGTTGATATTTAATTATTAGAAATAAGTGCAGAAGGTGACTTGTTGCAACCTATATAAAATGTGAATTGCCATTCATGGGAGCTTCTAGAACAATGTCCTCTAGGTGTTTTGGACTTCAGCTTCTAGAATTCTTGACAGTTGGCCAAAGTGGCTGGGACTTCTGAGAGTCAAAGACCAAAAGATCTGGAGGACCAAAGTTTGGGAATAACTGTTCTAGAACATTCAAGTCACCATTTAGAGTCAGACATAAAAGGGCAGTTCTGCGTGTTTGGAGAGGTTTCAAACAAATAAACTACCAAAACATGGAGGATGCATGTAGTCTTATGGCCCTACTTGTCCACCCCAACTTTAATAATATTGTGCCAGCTTGACAATACCATAGGATCATAGTGAATGTGCAGCTTGACTTTGAACTCTTGTTAACATGCCTAGTTCAATGCAAGCATGACTGAGACTTTTTAGATACAGATTTTCAAAGGCAAAATCAATTTTAAGAGGCCGTGCTGCTTTTGGACACTTAGATCTTTAATCTCAATTTTTGTCCTGGAAGAGAATGCTTACCACTATACTTGCTTCAATAATTTAATAAAATAATAAAATTAATAAAGATTAATAAGACAAAGTTTTATTTAATACATTAACATATGTGTTTAAGGCCAGATTTTGTCGGTGCATTGTTCTGGTGTAACTGCACCAGTTCCTTGTGATGCTGTGATGATGATGGGACAAAAAAGAACAAGAGGTATAGTCATGTGAAGGGTAAAATGGAAAAGGGAATGATTTTGGGAGCTGCCTTAATTCCTGATTTTAGGAAAAAGGTGGGATATAAATAATAATAATAATAATAATAATAATAATAATAATAATAATAATAATAATAATAATAATAATAGGTTGATGATGGTCACAGATGATTTTCCAAGCCAGACTTCTCAGAAAACCCTGACTCAGAACTGTGGCTGTTTCCATCATGCTGCTGCCTTCTTCCTTTATTGCCACTGTGTTATCTTAGACAAGTGTAACTGCAGTTGTAACAGACTGCTATGCTGGTGCAGTGAATGAAGAGAATTCTAGTCTATATATGTTACAGATAAGATATGTCTCTCTTCTCACTTCCAACTCACTGTGCTTAAGAAGAGGGTGTCAAGAGTGTGGATGACAAGTAATCTTTTTAATCATATAGAACTCACTTGGAACTTTTTCTGTGGCTCATGGCCAGATAAATAGTCTGGCCATTATATGAGCTGTGCTGTTACTCCTGGTTCAATGCTGTATACTTACCTTCTCCAACTTGGTGCTCATCAGGTGTGTCGGCTACACCTCCCCCCCCATCATCCCTAACCATTATTGGGTGGAGATGATATAAGTTGTAGCCTAAGACATCACATTGGAGGAGGTTGCTGTATACTTTCTCCTTTCCAAGCATCAAGGGACATCATAGTGGCTATAACAGTAACATCTGATTGAGGAAATCTCACTTTAGCATCTTTTTTCTTTCTTGCAAGAATTTACTCAATCGTCTTTGCATCACCACTGTTGGAATGAGAATAATGCTAGATTACTGTACAGAATTATTTTGAAGATTACAGGATATAATGCTCTATAAATGTAGCAAAAGCTATCCATCCAGAGGTAGAGCAGCCTACCACAAAAATTGCTCCCATAAAAAAGTGCATCTATGCACATCTGTAGAAGGGATGCATGCCCTTATCCAACCTGTGGACACCTATAAATTTACCATTGTTGGATCTTCCACAATAAATTCAAATAATAAATTCAACTGTGATGTTCCAGATGTCTTATTCGCTTACATTTCCTAGCACTCCTAGCCAGCATAGTCAAAGGTTTGCATACAACTCCTAGCACACCTAACCAGTATAGTCAAAGGTGAAGAATTGTGAGAGTTGAATTCAGAAGCCTCTGGATTTGCCTACCTTAGGAATGAATGATTAATTAATTTCATGAATGAATAATTTGTGGCCTACCATACTGTGGCTGATAGGTTGGATTGCCTGCTTTTGGCATTCATACAACTCTGTCAGTATTACATGGTGTCTTCTAGAGTTACACAAGGAAAACAGATACATTCTTGTCCCCAAAGAACTTGTAGCCTAATTCTGAAAGCATAATCTAATCAAGCAAATACAAATGAAAAAGTCAGCTAAAAACTACCTCCCTATTAAATAATATAGTCCTCATTGCCCTGTGTGAGCAACACTGGTTTGCGTGATGCTTTATTCATGTTTTTTTTTCTTTTTGGCGGGGCGATCATTTCATATAATACATTCCATATATGTCTGTTCAAATATACTGTAAGTTGCTATAAAAGGACTAGTAGAAATTACTAAAGCTGTGTTGTTGGTCTGTGTGAAGCTGGATTTAGAAATTGAGTGGCTTTTGATTCTGTCTGCAAATGCACCTTTCCACATGTGAGACTTCCCCTGAGCTATCTAGGCAGCTTCTTGACCTTGTCTTTAGACGTGGTAATTCCAATCTAGTTTCCATTTAGTGAGAAGTGATTTCTAGGGATATTTTTTAATGCATAATGCAAATTCAGTATTCCGTAAATTATTATCTATGCTACAGTATCATATAAATTAGTCTTTCCTGTATGAAAATATAATATCATGTAAATCAGTAGCATAATTAGCACTATTAACTTGTGTTAATAATGTACTTTGGGCCACTTCTCCTTCAGAAGCCAATTTATTGCTGCACTACCCAAAACAGCCCTAAGTGGGAGAAAATGTGAGATAAACAGGAAACAAAAGAATAAATGCAAAGCAAATGGGGAAGGGAACTAAAAGATGAAATAGCTCAAGGAAAGGTCCCAAGTCCACGGAAGTAGGCCATTTACTTTTCCTGTTGAGAGAGGCACTTCCTTGAACCTCAGTCATTCTCCATTATTAACCTTTGTCTCTTCATTACGGGCTCCTTTTTATGAACTTTCCTACCTGTACCCAAATGTAATGTGTGTGTCTGTGTGAGAGAGCACTAATGTATGTCTGTGTGCGTAATAGAGAATGGTGACATATTCTCGTACCAGATTGATTCTTTTTAGCTTCTCCTACCATGTTCCAACTTGGCAGGACCTGGTGAAGACATTTTGCTGTCTGAGTCAAAAGAGAAAATGGCTGCCACACCCCATTCCTTGTATAGATGCTGGCCAGACTTCACATTTCAATAAAATATCCTCCATTATACCGTAGGGCAGCACATGTCTTCCCTCATAATAATAATAATAATAATAATAATAATAATAATAATAATAATAATATGGTTTATTTATATACCGCCCCTCTGGCTAGCCAATCGAGGCGGTGAACAACAGAATACATTAATACATTACAACAAATTAAACAACAATAATGCAGTAATACATTTCAGCAAATTAAGTACATACCTTTGGGCAGCAGATTGGGATATAGCAGTGTCCTCTAACACCTTATCACTACTCCCTGCTCTTCAGTACCTGCTGCCAGAGGTGGATTTCTCATATAGTAATATGTATGTGCTAAGAAGAAATTTGTGACAGAAGGTGATGGATACACTGACTTTAGTAGAGATTTCATGGCAGCAAAGACTGGAAGAGGTAACTCTGCTTGGCTGATATGTCTTTGTAATTCCTGCTTAATGTTAAATAATCAAAGTGAGAAATATAGATAGTAGCAACGATAAAACAATCTTGGAGAGCAACGGTATAAAATTTGATATTTTTTAAAATAGTATTTTCACCATTGGCAAAAAAGCACAGATGAAACTCAAAGTAAAAACTATGGCCAAGAACTGGTGCCATCAAAGTTAAGATCCTGCTCTATGCACAGTGCAACATGCCTCATGAGTAGATTCCCTCTCACCTAGTATTGCATTCATTGTGATCTCAACACAAGGGGAAAGTTACTGTGAAACAAGATATTCTCTAAACTTGTTTCCTTGTTCACAGATGGAAAACAGATCTATCTATGGGGGGGATGCAGACGGGCGGCCGTGGGCCACCCTGGGAAGTGGAGGATTGGGGCCAAGGTTGCCCCACGCCTCGGCCCCAATCCTCCCTTTTGCTGGCCCTGAAAGGAGCAGTAAAATGCCAGTCCTTTCGGAGCCAGCAGAAGGGATGCATCAGGAGCCGCTGTGCCGTGATGACGTCTTTGGGTAGGGATTGGGGCGCTCAGCATGTGGCTGCTCCTCCCCTTTCCTGCCTCCAAGACGGCACAAAGCGCTATCTGTAGAGGCCCTATGTAAGTTCTTTTATGCTTATGGTATGATTGGCTGCAGAAGGGACTGCCCTTATACAACCTCTAGGAGATTCAAATGCTCGCACAATTATTTTTAAACTAGGATAGTACCCCAGTAGGCTTGCTGTCAACTGAGGAATTGCTTGCTTGTGAGGGTGCTTGTAATCATGGATTGGTTGACCAAAGTCCAAACTTAGCCTATATGCATAACATTGAATCCAGATTTAATAATCCTTAGAGTAAATCCTTTGAGGTCAATAGGACTTCAGTTAATCGTGACTAACTTCAGCATTACATGGTTAGACAGGCAAACATTAACTGTAATTTGTTAGTCTTAATATAGTTCTTTGAAATTGCTGCTAATTGATGTAGGTCCAAGAAAATGATGCCTTACAGTTAATCTGCTAGCCATGATAGAACTGAGAAGCTTGGAGATCCTGTCACTATCCCTCCAATTAAGATAATAGTTTGGAAAAGTGAATTTATGTTTTATTTATCCTAATTACTTATTTAAATGAGAAGTTGTTAAAAATGCAGCAGCATGGCAGCCATTGACAATAAGACTCGTTATTGGACAGAACAATGAAATTTTATGCGTTTAAGTGTCATTCAGGTTATTCTAAGTAGCTAAATAATACATTAACAGACTTTTAAAATAATGAGGCTAGAAAGAGAAGCAGGAGTAGGGTGAAAGAAGATATGTTTCTCCAAGTGACACTTGAAAAGAACAAGCAAATGACTCATTATTGTAAGTGTTACAAAATAGAATGCATTTTTGTTCATTGATATGCATATGGCTATGAGTAAAAGGCAAGACAGAAGCCATTTTCTTTCCAAATGCAGGTTGAGTACCCATTATATGAAATGCTTGGAACCATAAGTGTTTGGGAATTGGATTTTTTTTTTTTTTTGTATTTTGGAATACAAGTGGTGTAGTAAGTACCTATACCAGGGGTAGGCAACCTTTCCCCTTTAAGGGCCAAGGGACTTCAGCTCCCAGAATCCCAGGAGCTATTGGCCAACATGGACTATTGGCCAACATGGCTAAGGCTTCTGGGAGCTGAAGTCCCTTGGCCCTTAAAGGGGAAAGGTTGCCTACCCCTGACCTATACTATATTTCAGAGACTGGTAAGAGATGGAAGGCTGTTAGAGAGACACGAGGATCTCTGAAATGGCAAGAATCCAAGCATAGTGCCTGGCGCGAATCCACACCTTCTGCCACTTCACAGATTCTTGCATCTTTCTCCAACCTCATGTGTCTCTCCTGCCTCACAAATACAGTATGCATTCCAAATACAGTATGTACTTGTATTCCAAAATACCAAATGTATTCCAAAATACAGATGGATGGCCATCTGTCAGGAATGCTTTTATTGTGTATTCCTGCATGGCAGGGGGTTGTACTGGATGGCCGTTGTGGTCTCTTCCAACTCTATGATTCTATGAAATATCTAAAATATCCCAAAGTCAAAGCCTCAAGACATCATGTCAGCATTCAAAAGTTTTGGATTTTGGAGCATTTAGGATTGACTTAAATATAAGCTGTTTTCTAGGTGCTGTTATCAGAATGAGGCCTATATTTCAATATGAATTACAATTTAATGACAACTTACAAAGTTTTGGCCAACCTGCATGTCTCTGGTTGCCAAGCCATCTGTAGTTAGTTACCATTGTTGTGCGTAAAAGCTTTCAAAACCTATTCTTCCCTCCATTGTCGTAGCTGATCAGGACAGGGTGCAAAATAGAACTATTTTCATTCTAAAACTCAGGCTGCATCCACACTGCAGAAATGATCTGCATGTCAACTTCCATGACTGAAAGCAATGGAATTCTGAAAAATGTAGTTTGTTGTGGCACCAGATTTCTCTGACAGAGAAGGCTAAACATCTCACAAAACTACAAACCCCAGAATTCCATAGAATTGAGCCACAGCAATTAAAGTAGTGTTAAACTGGCTTATTTCTGGAGTGCAGATGCAGCCAGAAAACTATAACTGTGATGTTAATATTTGTTTGCATATAGAAATTGATTCCCTCATCCACTGCTGAGGTCTTTTACAGTCAGAGATGCCAGCTGTTGGGCCAAGAGGCAGATGTGATTCCCAAAATAATTATATCTTACTTCTGATGGCCACCACAATTTAATCAGGACATGACATTTTTTTAATGAAATGGTCTGATTAAACACCATCAGTGATTAAAAATGAACAAGAAACTGGATTTTAACTTAAATCTGATTTTCAAAAATTTATATCACTGTATAATGGCCAAGATAAAACTGAATCTAGTTCACACACATTAAAATATCCATGTATAAATTGAATTCATAATCTCTATCAAAGATACTTGGTTAAAGCCAGCTTTTTATTTAAAAGAACAAATGGAGCAAAGATAGATGACTTTTGAGTGCAGGTATTGCAGTCTGAATCAGTACTACTAAAAGTGGTGGTCCCTGGAATAGTCCTACTTCCTATTGATTTCGAGTCCCTGGCAACTTTCTAGGAAACAAATAAACAACTCTAGCCAATGGATTAAAAAACGGTGTGGGGCACTGGCACATTGAGGGGAAAATATCATAGTCTCCCATATCAGAAAAACCATTGCTCTGAATATGGAACTTATTACTGGACATTTTAGGATTCAAAAGTTTTTCCCCATACTGGGTGAGATTATGTATTTTTGCATATACTATTATTATATTTACACTTCATTTGCAAAAATAAAATAAAATAAAACATCATTTTTGTAACTAATATTAAGGTGTGTTTCCCCCCCCCCCCCATAACTGTTTTTGTGCCAGGTTTTGTTATATTTTTTTGGTATATCATGCAACCTTTTCATGCAAAACCCAGCAGACTGGGCTTTTTAGGGGGAGGGGGGTGTTTGACAAATATTCACCAGAATTGGGAACAACAATAAAAAAAAGGTGCTGTTCGTTGGGGGGTATAACAACCAACTACTTGGAAATATGTTTTTATTGTTGATTTTCTTTTCTTTGTAATACAAATTTGGTTCAATTTGCATCGACTACTATAAAGTCCTTCCTGATATCCAGTGTCAGCTTTCTTACACCTTTTTTCCAGAAAAAGATCAGTGCCACAACTGCTTGCCCCTAAAAATACAGAAAAAAGGTGATACTTTTTTACTTTAAAGTCATATAGATTTATTATGGAATAAGCTTTATTGTCTTTGCCTTGAGGACTAGACAAGAAAGCTTATGGCACAACATATCTACTAGTCTTTCAGGTGCCACAGTATTCCTTTCAGTTTTTTTTTACTGTGTTTTTGCTGGTAATAGATTAATGTGAACTTTATGAACAAAGAAGCCACCCCTGAATGAGATTAAAGTAAATGGAAATGCATCAATTTTAAAGTCCCTTTGTAGAAAGAACCAGAGTAGTGCTGAGTTAGTTCCATTAAAATGAATGATCTTCTTTTTCTTTGCCTGATTTTTTATTCTATGAGAGCAGCTTGGATGCAGGAAACTTTGAAAGGGTATTTCAGATACCTGATGCAATGTGTAGCTACTGAGGCTGCATGTCCACTGCAGAAATAATCCAGGTTGACACCGTTTTAACTGCCATGGTTCAATGGTATGGAATTCTAAGATTTGTAGTTTAGTGAGCTATTTAACCTTTTCTGTCAGAGAGCTCTGGTGCCACAACAAACTACAATTCATGGACTTCCATAGCATTGAGCCATGACAGTTAAAGCGGTGTCAACCTGGATTATTTCTGCAATGTGAATGCAGCCTGACTGACAAAATAAAGAGTTTGTCTATGTGCCATGCACTTACTTGAATTGCCATGGCTCCACCTTATGGAATTTTGGGAATTGTAGTTTAGTGAGATACGTAGGACTCCTGTGAATGGTGAACAGAAGTGTTGTAGTTCAAGAGAGTAAAGCATTGCTCTCTAGTTGAGAATTCTAAATACTTCACTAAAGTACATATCCCAGAATTCCATAGGCAGGAGCCATGACAATTCAAGTGGTTTCAAACAGCTGCGGCTTTTTAGGGTGGATACCTGAAAAGTCTTGATCTATGTAGAGTACTGTCATTCAGAAGGCTGCGATAATTTGCAGGTGTGGAGTCATGCCTGGGGTTTCATTTTTCTATCTGCACAAGGAAGAGAAAGGGTTGGGCAAATAAGTTTCTTAGGGCCTTTGCAGACTGGCAGAAATAGTGCAAATTGAGTCTGCTTTAACTGCCCTGACTCAGTGCTAGGGAATCATGGGAACTGTAGTTTATTGTGGCACCAGAGCTCTCTGACAGAGAAGGCTCAATGTCTCAGAAAAAAAAATACAATTCCCATGATTCCCTAGCACTGAGCCAGGGCAGTTAAAGTGGACTCAGTTTGCACTATTTCTAGCAGTCTGCAAAGGCCCTTAGTCTAAGGACAAAAAGCTAAATTATAATTTGTTTTCCTGGATCATCTCTGAGCAGATTGCAACAAAGTTCTGTGTGAACCATGCCATTTTCTTCTTGCCACTTATATTTATATATATTTTTAAATACTCAGTATATACAGATATAGACATTCATAACTAATTTCAAGTTTGAAAGCTGCGAAAGGGCCAAAATGTACAAGACATGAAACACTGCAAGAATACACATCTACGGGCATTTGATACCTGAGTCAAGTCTACTTGCTGTGTGAATGTGTGTTGTACTCTGGTGTGCTAACATGAGTGTCCAAATGCTTTTCTGTCTTAACTTCCTTGCTCATGCATTTGCTTTAGCTCTCTTCTTACTCCTTAACTCTGCTGTCTTCCTTCTCTGCCTCGCTGCTACTACTACTACTGCTGTTCTTGACTCCTGCTCTACTTTCTGCTTGCAACACTAAAGCCCGCAGCCCGCTTGAGAGTTCTGTGCCCTGCCTAGCAACCCGCACATTGGATGATGAAATCCGGGTGCAGCGCAGCCCCAGCGTGGGATGGCTAAGTAAGTGGATGGTGGGGTTGGGAGTACACTTTCTTGGGAATATTGTGTCTTAAGGGTTTGTTTGTATGTGTTTAGGGATGGGGGATGTACTCATGATCAATGTGAGAAAAGTAAAGGTTACAGCAGTGGTTCTCAAATGTGGGGCAGGACACCTGCGGGGTATGTGATAGTTGCTCAAGATAGGTGCAAGACTTGGGGGCCCTCATCCCTCCTTCTCCTCTTCTTCTCACTTTTTATTATGTGTAAAATTTACACCTGCATTGTGTTAAATATTGATTCTACTTAAAGAAATTGTTTTAATTTGAACGACGTTAAGTCAGCCCTCTGTATCCACGCATTCCTTATCCACAGATTCAACACATCCCCTGCTTGAAAATATTTTTAAAATATATAGATTCCAAAAAAGCAAACCTTGATTTTGCCATATTATATAAGGGATGCCATTTTATATAATGGGACTTGAACAGACACGGATTTTGTTATTCCCGGGGGATCCTGGAATCAAACTCCAGTGGATACCAAAGCCCCACTGTATTTCCTTATAAAATGTTAAAATATGAATATACATGAATGTGTGAATGAAAATATGCACACTGAATAAATAAAATATTTTTGTTCATATACTATGTCAAGTAGGGGGCTGTGACGTCTCCATGTAGATGTAAAAGGGGTCCCAAGTGTAAAAAGTGTGAGCAGCACTTGGGTTACAGAGAAACTAAAATTTCACATATGAATCTTTGCATGTGGAAGCTGCTCCCATCTCTTTTTAAAAGCAGGAACTGCAAGTTATTTGAAAAAAGCTGGGATATAGGAATGAATGACTTTCTTTTCCATGATGCTGCAGAACCGAATACATCAGCTTTGCTTGCACATCTGTTATGGTGGTGGAGGTTTATCACATGTGAAACATGTTATCATATCTATCTGTCCTGTGCACTTAATTAATATGGTAACTAGTAATTTGGTGAGTCTCCCCAGTCCTTTATAAATGGAACCTCCCCAGTCCCAAGTCAGAGTGGCCCCTTGTAACCTTATGCTTTGTTAGTGTTGAGATAAGGGGGCTGAAAGTGAGGCCTGTATCCCCTTCCTCTTAGGTGGTTTAGTGATATTTGTTTAGCCAAATCAAGATTATTTTATTTACCAACATATCAGTTCTAAACCTATAAGTAGTCAACATGTTCCTTCTTGTATTATCTTCAGTCAGTAGATTGATCAGATCTTCTGCTCTTTCAGACATCTTTTTGTTCTGTATATAAGTACAAAAGTTCTGGTTGGCTTTCACTTTTTGCAAGTTATTTGACCAGCCACTCTTATTAAGGCCTTTCACTTAATGTGTAGCTAAATAAACCTAACTTTTAGGTGAGACGACTGTATGGAAGTAATCATTAGGGATGTGGTCAGATCCAGCTCCTGGCATTGGAATGAGCAGTGCCTGTCTTGTCCATCAGCATCTTGTCATGTTGTTGAAATCTGTTTTCTCACTGGCCACTCACCTCAGTGAGTGGTACACAACCAAAACAAAGAGGTTGGGAAAGTTCCTCTCTCTCTTTTTGCTTTTTCCTGGACTATACGTGCAGGAATATCCCAGCCAGCCTAGCTACCTTGGCTGTACTGGATAGGGAAATTCTATGAGTTATACTCCAAAGATGTGACTTTTCCATGCATTTCTAAAAACATCTTGGTATTTGTAGTTTGGTGAGCTATTCAGCCTAGTCTGTCAGAGACCTCAACAATTTCCAGGATTCCAAAGAAAGGAGCCATGACAGTTAAATTGGTGTCAAGCTGGTTTATTTTTACACTGTGGATACACCCTTAGTCAAGAAGAATGATGTAGTTCTTTCAGTGGAAGCACTTGAAGAAGGTACTTGCTTAAAATGTTTAGCCATACAAATCTGGGGCATTGCAATGCAGCATAGTACAAAGGTTTGTGAATTTTCTATGATGGCGTCGGCCTGTGCCATTAGCCAGACTAGAATGTCATATTGGCATAGCATTATTTACTAGTCACAGATATTACTCACATAGGAGTTACAGGGACATAGAGCTGCAGCCACAAAGGAAAGTGCCTTCTAATGAAACCTTTCTAATGGAACCCCTTATGTCATAGTGCAGTTCTGTGCATCTAAGATCTTGTAATTGTACATCCATGGAATTTCAACCAGATTGCAAGGCAGATTTCTTCCATGTGTCTCCATTTTGGTCCAAGTAAGCCACTTTTTATGCCACTTTTGGCAAAGGCTCAGGGCACTAGGTATCTTCTTAATGTATTATTTCTGATTTTGATTAGCCTGCTTACTACTAGTCAGAAGTAACAGGTTGGGTGGTTTCATTTACAAATAAAAAATAACAAAATGTTTCTTCTTCCTGCTTGATGGCTACTTTCTCTTTTGTTCAGTAGTTCTGTTATTAAATCTGCAGACATTCAAAGATCTGCCATGCATTTCTAGGCTCAGGAGGCTAAACTGGTGGTATGTTTTAGACCATACCCAAAGTTTATTGTTACTGTAAAATTTTTTTTAACTGGTTTGTTTCAACTGCCTAAATTTAAGCTTTCCCCCTAAACAGCAGCACTTGAAAAGGAATCCAAACTTTATTAAAGTATTCTGGGACAGTTAATGAAAAAGTGTTTTTTGTAGATTGTTAAAAGTATCTGCATCTACTTCCAGAGTGGATCATCGGTTGCAATTCTAATCATTCTTCAGAAGTGTTCTTGTCCTGTTGGACGTCTATTTATTTTTTGAGCAATGAATGCTCTGAATTGCTGTGCATAGCTGCTAAGGACTTAACTAGGAAAGTTTTGTTCCCCTCTGCTTCCCTGTGTTTAAAGATCTAGGAGCCAGTAATAAAGGTGTAATAAATTCCACACACTCCTTGTTGACTTAGGGAACAGGCAATTGTGATGGAGCCTGGAGCCCAGTTTTCACCACAGCAAAAAGAGACAAGTGGAAGTGGCTGGAAATCAACTTTGGTTTTGAAAAATGGGCTTCTTTTATGTTAGTAGGAGCTCCTTCAACTTGTTTTAGAAGGTAATTGACACTCTCAGAGGCTCCTTTTCTGGATGTTTGAATGGATCATAGACCACAAAAACAGCCTTGGAGGTCCATGTGCAGCCCAGCGCTACACTTAATCCACCTTTGATTAGTCAAGGGTTGTTGCTGTGTGCCTTCAAGTCATTTCTGATGTATGGCAACACAGGCAAACTTATCACGGGGTTTTCTTGGCAAGATTTGTTCAGAGTGAGTTTACCTTTACCTTCCTCTGAGGCTGAGAGAGTGTGACTTGCCCAAAGTAACCCATTGGGTTTCCATGGCTGAGCAGGTATTTGAACCTTCATTTCCAGAGTTGTAATTCAGTGCTCAAAACCACAACACCATGCTGTCTTACATTTTCCACACATCTGATTGGTCAGGGGGGTACTTTTAGATTTTCGCTGTCAGAAATGCACCATACCTGTTTCGTTTAACATTGTTTCCCCTCTGAGGTTCAACTGGAGAAAAGTTCTTTGTATGTCAAGGTATGGTTCAGTTACTCTTTACAAGCTGTGACTAACTTAATGGTGAGGTATGTCCATGGGCTGCAGATGATGTTGCCTTCTTGCTGTGCAAAGAAGCAAAGTCAACAGTGGATTTCAGAAGACCTCTGCTGGATTAGTCCTGAAATCTTATTTGTACAGTAGCCAGTGAGTTGCGTCTTGAAAGCCCAGCATCAGGAAACAAGAGAAATAGCATTTTTATGCTGTTGACTGCATGCATCCCATAGCCTATGGAGGATAAAATAATGATGTTGGAGAATATAAATTCTACCATATTCTACAATTGTTTGGTCTTGCCTCTTGCTTTAGCAGATTGAGGTCATCATATATCTGAGATCAGATTAGATATTAATATTTCATAGGCTATTTTCTTATATTAAGCTTTCAGACACCCTCTGCAAAATTGGCAGACTGCCTTGGTCAAGTATTGCCATAGCCGAGCCTCTCTGTCCTTTGCTACTACATTCCAAGTGATGTTTTAATAACTGTTCTTTGACCTTGTACTTGCAGGCAGCCCAGCCATGACGCACAGAAACCTGACTTCCTCTAGTTTGAATGACATCTCTGACAAACCTGACAAAGAGCAGGTAAGTTTGAAATCATCCCTTTGTGTCAGGAGAGTACCATGTATATTAGACTGACTATAAGTCTAGGGTAGGTTTTGGGGCTTAAATTATGGATTTTGATATGACTCATGGATAAGTCATGGATAAAACTTAGAGGCAGGTAACAAAAGATGTAAAGGACAATGTAAAGGAAAGCGATGCCAAAGAATTTACAAAATTCTAGTAGGCATAACTCTTTCTGCCCACCCTAAAGGAAGGTGGCCAGGCACAGGTGGAGCTAAGAAAACACACACATATTGAAAAGGATGAAAAGGCAAAGCAAAGAAAATGGTGACTACGTTAGCAGTAATTATAGCCTTTAACCTTAATGTGATAACTTTGCCTGATTTTAACCCAGAAAAGGTGACAAAAATGTCTTGTTCATATTCTTCAAAACCAGATTCCTCTTGAGGTCCTTTGAGGGGAAGTGCCAAAGAGCTGCCACCATCATCATTTTCCCACCCAGGCACTCAAAAAGATCAGAAGTGGCACCATGGCAGACAGAGTAGAAGGCTCAGTCTTTGTTTAGGTACTGCTGAGATGGAATAAGCTCTTGTCTTTTGCCTCTCTATTCAGAGAAGGGAATAGTTCCTTTTTTGATAAGAGTTAAATCACAGTTCTTACATTGACCTGTGATATGTCAGTGTGGGTTTTTTGGGTACATTTTTGAACTAAAATTGCTAGATTTATACATGAGTATACAGAGTATGTGATGATCAAAAAAAGAAATGAGAGCTTGGGGATGGGAAAGCTTGGATAGTAACCATTCTGAAGCATTAGACATTTTGAGAAGCCATTGTGTTATTGTGAAGCCACTGTGTTATTGTAGTGAGACAGCAGCTCCTTGCATAGAATCATAGAATCATAGAGTTGGAAGAGACCAC
>CM034708.1:9690845-9709031 GCA_020142125.1 Phrynosoma platyrhinos | reverse complement strand
TCTCGCCGCTCTCTTACTGCAAGTGTGATAACGTCCACAGTTTAGATTGTGTTTAAGATACCTGAAAGTTTGCTAACTTCTGCCCTCTTTCACTTCCTGATTGGCCTGTTTAATGTCTTATGAACCCTACAGCTTCGAAAAACCACAAAGTCAGAGAGCTGTAGAGTTAGATGGGACACCAGTGGCAATGCCAAAGACAGTATAACTTCCTGCCAATGTGTAGTTTTCATGTGTAGTTGGAATTTCCTTTCTTGTCATTTAAACCCATTGGTTTGGATCTTATCTTTTGAGCAGCAGGAAACAAGTGGCTGCTCTTCAGATATTTGAAGGTGGCTTTCATGTCTCTTTCTGGTCTTCTTTCCTCAGATTAGATTCCGTGAATTCTTGGTAGTGTTCCATAGGAAATTGTGAAGTGTTTTATAGAGTTTTTAGTGTGGCCTGATATTCTGTTTCTATCATTAACTGTAAGGTTTAAACCTCTCTGCTTGCTTGATCAGAACCTGCTAAATTCAATCAAGAGCACATTGTAGTGTAGATGTTGTGTGTCTGTACTGTTGAATTACTTTCAGTAGCTGTGTGCTATTGAAATTCACAACTTATTTCAACTCAGGCAAAACTAGTTATGTGTAAATATAGTTGTTGTTCCACAACTATAACTGGATTGGAGCAAAAAGGACCTAAATTTTTGTTAGGTATATTGCTTGTATAAATATCACTAAGTGGAGAGAAATCCAATGTAGTGTCACAAATAAACCCACAAAAATCACTGGCTTTCAACATTTTCACTATCTCCTGGCTCATGAAAAACAAAGAATTCCAGCTCTTCTCTGATAGTCCACATGGTTTCTGTGTTGGCCTTAGAGGAGGAATGAGGCATTACAGTTCTCCTTTGCAAGCCGATCACTTGTGTAGCATGCAAATTCTTGTTGCTAGTGGCTCCCTGTGTTTATATATTAGGCTGATCTAATGAGAGAGCTTGTTGAATCACATACTGCTAGCTCAGTGAGATACAAAAAACATTAGCCTAAGTCCTGCATCAGAGGTTTTAATGTAACTTTACAATGATGGAACCACATTGCTGACATGATATGCAGCCATGATAGCGAACTGTTATGATGCAACATGGGACACCATACAAGATATCCTGTTGCTCAGCAGGAGCTTCAATTACACAACAGGACACAATGCACATGGGTACATATGCATTGGGACTGTTGTGCATTGTACCTACTGTTGACTCTGCTTGCTTAATGGTCCTGATGGTGTAGTTCTCTCTCCCCTCCCCTCCCAAGAATACAAATGTTTCAACTTCATGTAAGTTGTTTTATGATGACATAGCTTCCCAACAGCATGCCAGCCATTGTTTTTCAAAACTTCTCTAAATCACAAGTTATCAAGATGTTTTGTTTTTGGGGACAGGCTGTAATATAAATACAACTTTCTTTGTCCTCCTCCCCCTCCACCACCACCACCACCGTTACTATCAACAACAACCACAGAGTGATCTACAAAGCAAACCAGAACACAAATACAAAATAATTTAAATAGCTATAAAATATGAACAGTAAAATTTTACACACACACACACATTTTGCCATTTTATATAAGAGGCACCATTTTATTATGCCATTGTATATAATGGGACTTGAGCATCCACAGATTTTTTTATCTGCAGAGGTCTTGGGACCAAATGCTAATGGACACATCATGAGAAGGCATGACTCCATAGAAAAGATAGTAATGCTTGATTTGGTAGAAGGCAGTAGGAAAAGAGGAAAACCATAGTCCAGTTGGATAGACTCATTCAAGGAGGCCAGGCCCTGAATCTGCAAGACTTGAGCAAGGCTGTTGATGATAGGGTGACTTGGAGGTCTCTCATTCATGGGGTCACCATAAGTTGAAGTCAACTTGATGGCAGTTAATAACAACAACAAAACATGAACATTAAGACCAACCTGCTGAATTGCCTGGGCAAACAAGGTTTTAATCAGGTACAGAAAAAAAAAATAGCATTCTTGCAGGCAAGAACAAATATTTTCACCATGTTTGTCCTTTTTGAGTGAAGTTTTTGAGAATTGTGCAGGTTTTTTTTAGACTATTTGTACTTTAGAATTTTTTTTCTGCATAAAAAACTTGAATGGTATTCTGTGCAGAAAAAAAGTTTCCTGTCCAGAAAACCCTCACAGAATTTTCTGTGCAGAAATGTTATTTTTCTGACAGAAATGCCATTTTCTTTGCAAAAAAAAAAAAATCTTACATATGCTTTTCATCCTGAATAAATCCCAAAATAAGGATTCTCACACATCCAGAATTCTTGCTAGGATTTCCTGATACTGCATTAACTTGTTTTCAACTATTTTTAAAAATATTCTCTCCATCTCTAAGAATGAATAGCCATAGAAAATGGAGTTGTAGATTGTCTATGTTCATTTAAGCATTCTTGCAGCTAAATTAATTGCTTGTTTGGATACTTGACAGAAGACAAAATATTGCCCCATATGGACACAAGGTAATTGTTTTTAATGCTCTAGAGGAAAATTACCACTGAATTACAGTAGTAAAGAATCTTGGTAAGGTACCCATGAGGGGAAAACCAAAGATCAACACACCAAATATCCATGATAGATATTGCAAGAGAACACAGGAACCAGTTGAAAACAGAGGTTCTGTAAATATAAATCAGAAAAGTATATAAATATAAAACAGAAATCGCCAGACGATTTGAATATGTTGTTCCGGCAGATTCAGAATCCCTTAACACCAAAGAAGAGTAGTAGTATGTGCTTTAAAAAAATATCAAACAGTAATAAGTATGGGGAGGATATTATTTATTATTTAATAATATTTGTTGGTAGATGAAAAGAGTTTTGTCTTTCCCTTGACAGCTAAAATGCTTGCATTCACTTTTCTGCTACCATGACTAGAAGTCTGACAGTTCCCAAAGCTATGTTTTGAAATGCCATTCTGCTTAGGAAGTAAATACGTTTTGAAATGCCATTTTGCTTAGGAAGTACCGTAAATATGCAAAAATTAGAAAGTTTCACACTCTTTGTTTTTGTCCACTAGGTTAATGGGGAAGCTAGCTGATAGACTGAAGTTTGCTTGTACCCATATCAACCTTATTTGTATCAAGATGAGGAATCAGCTTTTGAAAACTTACTCTTCTTGGTACAGAGAGGGAAAGAAAAGGATACATGCAACTATGTAGATTTCAAAATATTTGCTTGCAATATTAATTGCTGATGTAGTGTCTAAATAACTACCATGAAAACAAATGTTTTAAGATTGGTGGAACTTCCATACTAGACATTTTTGAATGTGATATTTTGAAATTGCATTGGAATACTTAACTGTAGCTCACATTTGGGAAAAAAAAGATGTGCAAAGTTTTTGGCCATCACCTATCAGTTCTAATTTTGGCAGGTATCTCTGACTGCAGAAGCTGACTGCTCTTAGTCTGATTTTACCAAGTTCAGCTTGCCCTCTTCAAAGAAGTTTCCACTTTTCACTATGTACAAAAAAATTGTGGTGGATGAAATCCTGTTTCAAACCTCTCCCTTATCAGGAGGTTTACAACTGATTGTTTAAACAAAATGACTTCAAAAATTATTTTAATTGAAGTGTTTTTAACATGTCAGCTATAAATCTGACTATAATACAAACCAACAGGTTCAAGGCTACACTTAACACACTTTTAAAGCTAAATCCAAACTCTTATAAAAGAGGTTGTGTTAAAGCTTTTATTTCTATGTTAAAGCAAAAATCACGGGGAGGAGCCATTTATGCCATAGCCACATTGAGATGGGATTTAAGCTTTGAAAACTGTGTGGAAACTTTGGCGTAAAATGTGGCAATGTGAAACTGGAAAATTTGGAGAAGTAAGATCATGCAGCCCTTCTTTTTTTATCAGTTGATTTGACTCCTGTTTTTTCAGCCTCCTGAGTGCAATTCAGTGCAGGTTAACTACCTTCATGACCCCCTCATCACTAACATCTTAAACACAGGACTGTCTCTGTATCCCAAGTTGGAAATAATTTTGACAAACATGTCCAGGCTATGAGAATACCTTGCCTCAGGTTATCAGACTGGCTCAGCTAAACTGAGCTAAAGTGTTCATGTGACTATCAGTGTAATGAGCCCACTGACAGGCCATGCTTGGTTAGAGAAAATTATGTAAATCATTATTAGTCTGACAGCATAATCTACACAAATTTAAGCCAGAACTTGGAAAAAATACAGTTCCTAGAGCTGGGGAAATTCTGAAAGTAGTAGTCCAAAACTCTTTTTAAATTTGCAGTCAAACCCAGTTTGAATTCCATTGGCTTCAAAAGCAGACAGGCAATCACTTTCTGATTAAAACCCTGTGAATTAAATACAGTATGCTTAACTTGGGCAGGACTGTGCTCTTAATTCTTACCTCATGTACAAACACTGTTCTGTGCAATAAGTACAACTTTTGCATTGGAAATAGTTTTGCTTGATTTTTCTTGTGCAGACAGAAAGCCTTGCTTAAAGCCATTAATTTCAGTTACTTTCCTTGTGTCTACACAAATATGTTGTTGTTGTGTGCCTTCAAGTCATTTCCAAATTACTGCAACCCTAAGATGAAGCTATCACAGGGCAGGAGTTTTACCATTGGCTTCCTCTGAGGCTGTGAGACTGTGACTTGCCCAGGGTCACTCAGTAGGCTTCCATGGCTGAGCATAGGTGCAAATTCTGCAAACCATACTGATTCTGTGCAGAAATTATACTGTAGTTTAAAAGCTTTGATTGAGTTGTTCTTATTATTTTAGATGGAATAAAAGTTTTGTTTTTAGGCAGGCCAATAGATAACCTTCTACAGGAACTATATGAATTAAGCAATGGAAGAATTGATTTCTGTCACTGATTTAAATTGGAATTTACCCCTGCCTTGTGATTTGTATCCATCGACACTATCTCCTATGTTGTCCATTTATGGCAGGGGTAGGCAACCTTTTTGAGCTGGGGGCCGGGTTGCTGTCCCTCAGACAATTGGGGAGCCGAAGCACCATAAATAAATAAATAAATAAATAAATAAATAAATAAATATATTTTTAAAAGAAATAAAAAATAAAAAATAAATGCATGCACACTCTCTCAACCCCAGAAAAGCCATGACAAATCCCCTGTGGAGATTTTGCCAAGAAAACCCCAAGAACAAGTAATAACAACAATAATCAATATCATCATGGTGGGCAGCAGCGGCGGGGGGGGGGCGGGGGCAGGACTGGCCTGGGGCCGGTCCAAAGGCCTTGGGGGGCCGAATCCGGCCCCCAGACCTTAGGTTGCCTACCCCTAATTTATGGGGTGTGCTTTGTAAATAGGTTTTTACCCCTATTGTTTTTAATGGCCATGTGATCCTAGTCCAAATGTCCTGTAATTATATGGTACCCTGTTATTCAGTGTAATAAATACAAACATTACTGCAGCCAGCACTGTAGTAAGAGAGTAACTAGGGTTCAGGTTAATTTGTGTTCTAGTGAGGCTTTATTAAGGAAAACAAGTGCAAAAAAAGCAGACAGAGCAATTTCAAATTGCTTGAGAGGCATCTTTGTTGTGCCTTGTTTTCTGAACTTGCATGCCTCTCCAAAACTTTTCCCCTTTCCATGTTTTTCAACCAAATTTTAATTAAAACTAAGGGCCTTTGCAGACTGCCAGAAATAGTGCACATTAAATTGAGGCAATGCCCTGGCTCAGTGCTAGGGAATCATGGGAACTGTATTTTATTGTGGCACCAGAGCTCTCTGACAGAGAAGGCTCAATGTCCCAGAGAAAAAAAAAATACAATTCCCATGACTCCCTAGCACTGAGCCAGGGCAGTACCTCAATTTAATGTGCACTATTTCTGGCAGTCTGCAAAGGCCCTAAACCAATGTTCAGTTCAGGCTCCTCTCCAGAGCTTGGGAAAGTTCCCATTTTGGACTACGGTTCCCAGAAGCTCCCGGAAGAATGGCCAGTTTTCCAAATTCTTTTTTCTCTCTCCACCTTTAGTATGATATAAATAGCATCATATAATGTGGATCAGGGCTCAACAGAATCATGTCTGCTGGGTTTGTTGCCTGCCCCCTGCCCAGGATTTTTGCCCTTGTACTTTCTGACAGCAATTGTTACTTTTTTTTTTTGCTTAAAATATACCTTGCTATGGCTGAGTGGCAAAAAAAACTTTTTGAAAATGGACACAGTATCCTGTAAACATGCTTTCAGGATAGAATGATTGATAGTCTTGCATAGTGTCTCTTCCCTTCTGTCATTTTTAACTCATATCATTCTGTTTCCTTCTGTCATTATGATGTACATCTTCCTCCTTTTGTCATCAGCAGCCAATCATTCAAAATGGAAGATAACACTCATCTTAGTGGTACCAGGACATGGAATATGTGGGCATTATAGAGGAGGAGAGTAAGATGAAGCTGGCATTTTTGGTGGTAGCTTTGTGTTTGCTATTTGTTATAGAATCATAGATTTGGAGAAGTTCCCAAGGACCATCTCCTCCAACCCCTGCCAGTACAGAAATCCACAGCTAAAACACCTCCTGAGGGGTGGCCATCCAAACTTTGCTTAAAATGCTTCAGTGAGGGAGAGTCCTCCACCCTCTGAGTTATTAAATTTCATTCTTGATACAAGTGGATTGTTCAATTTTTATATCTTGTTTTGTTCCATAGTGGAACTAAATGTGATGTACATAGATTTCTCATCCAGGCTATGTAATTTGTAACCTGTAGTGACACCCTTATATGAGATTTGGTTACAGGATATTTTACAAACTGCATGGAATTCCTGTCTCTGCAAAATTGCAGCCTTTGTTATATATTTAGAGTGATGGTTAACCATGAAAATGCTTACTAAGTGTTTTCAGTTCCATTATGTCAAATGTTGACTGCTTTTATTCTTCTTCCTTTGTCTCCTTTATAAACATACTGCATTTATCCCAGTAATTCACTTTATTAAGATTACCAAAAGGTTCAGTGTGGAATTCCCCATTTCCATTGCTTTTCTCTAAAGTATGAATGCTGATTTGGGAATTTAAACAATTAGCCCCATCATGTATTTAAAGAACAGCGCTGTTTGCTTCCTAATTCATTTGTGGAAATAGATTTTTCCTTTGGCTAGTATTTAATTCAAGGTCTTACTTTCTGTCCTTAGAAACTGCTGAAAATGGAAAGGTGATCTATCTGGTGGCAATAAGTGGAAAGATAAAGGAACTGCAAGGCAGTGAAAGCCACATGCTGTGCTAATAAATCAGAACAACAGGGAAGGGCTAGTTTAAAATAACATGCACCAGTCTCTCCTTGTTAACACAGGAAAGTACTTTTGAAACATGGAAAAAGCCAGCTATTAAAAACCTGTTAACAAAACCCCACTGGGAGATCTCTTCTTAGGTACCCAGCATTTAGTTTTCTTCTCAAGTTTGATTCCAAAATGTCTGGCCTCTTGGTCAAAACCAAGGAAGACAAAGGCTAAGTGTTAATGGTATCTGTGTTTGGTCAGAGGGGGAGACTGATAGAAGCAGATGTGCTGGGGGTAAAGAAGTAACGAAATCTAGAAACTAAAGGCAGGATCCAAGGTAGAATCTTGCAGATTGGACTTTGCCAAGGGATGAATCGGGTGGCTTATATGTAGAGTGGCAGAAAGCAGTGGCCAAGAATGGAAACCTGACAGAATCAGGAGTTTAGTGGATTTTTGACCCCTAATGATGGTTTCTGATGAGAGCCAGTGTGCTGTAATGACTTGAACATTGGACAATGACTCTGGAGACTGGAGTTTGAATCATCGCTCAGCTGTGGAAACCCATCACCTTGGGCAAGTCACACAGCCTCAGAGGATGGCAAAGGCAATTGCCATGTTTGAAAGAGATGGTGCAGCTGCAAGTTGGGGTTTGGAAGGGGAAGGATAGGTATCTTCATCCTGCTTGACAGAGTATTATGGATCAGTTAAAAAAGATATGTGATACATCAGAGGGATATTCCTTTGCTTATATAGTGTCAACAGTATTTTTACTATGATCAAATTTTGACTAGCCATTTGGTAATTAGTTTCTCAGCTGAGTGGCATTTCAACCATATTGAAATGCTTTGATACATGGGCTTCAGAATGACTTATATGTGTAGATGGATGAATGATCTTGAATGCAACCAAATGTAACACATGTGGTACTGGTAGAAATTGCAACAGAAATGAGATGGCTTTTTTTTTTAAAAAAGCATTTCAGATTCCCTATCTGCCTTGCAGAATCACATACTAATTTATTGAAGACTTTGAAGACAGTGGTCTTAGGATGCTATTCTGTGTATGCACAACAGACGTACAGGTGAAGACTACAGTTGGGAATATGCACATCAGAGCTTGGGAAAGTTGTTGACTTACAACTCCTAGAATCCCCCAGCCAATGGCTGTTCTGGTTGGGGAATTCTGGGAGTTGTAGTTCAATAAGTGATTTCCCCAGTTCTGAGGATGTGCTCCCCCCCTTTTTCTTTTTTTTTTTTTTTTTGTTTGTTTCAAATGTGGCCTTTTGGCACTCATCTGTTTTTTATTGTTGTTGTTGTTGTTGTTTGGAAACAGTGAACAGCTCCAGCATCTCACAGCATAAAAGACCCAGGACTTATCCTTTATTAACCCCTCACCCCTAGTTCTTCAAAATGTACCTCCTCTTTTAGGATTAGGCAAACTCTCCACAGGAAGCTGGGCTGAGAGGCTCTCCCCATCCCCCTAATAGTGCTGGCATTCCCAGGACTTTGAAGAAATCTTTCAGTTCTCTTTGTTTCAATGTCCTTGGCAGCCCTGATGGACCATGAATCTCAAAGACCTTCCTTCACCTCTCCCCCCTCCCCCCCCGCTATAATTTTAAATATATAAAGTACAAATATGTGTTTGGTATAACAGGATTGGAGGTTGCACTTATTGCTTAATTTATGTGGTGCTGTATGGAAATAGTGGAAAATATGGATTGGCATTCGTCACTCGTAAAAGTAAGTAAAGTGAAAGAGATACCCGTCTTTGGGGAAAGCAAATGCTTAAGATGCAAAGTGTGTTAAAATGAGTGTAGCCAGCTGGACCATTGAATTGGTGATATACACAGAACTCCCTTGTCCCAGTGTTTGTGGCACTTTTCCTGACTCCTGTGTTTCCATATCAACAGGGAAGTCTCTCTGTCTCTTTCTCTTTTCTCTTGGCCATTGCTAAATCTAATGCTCAAAAGGAAACTGTCCTGAATGAAGGAGCACCCTGGCAGAAATGTGTTCAAGACTTCCTGCTGTTGAGAGCTCATTTCATTGATATATTCTCCCTCTCCGTATCCTTTGCTGTGTGCTAGCCATTGTTTAATCTTAGTCATTGCTGGCAGTTTTCTAATGATTATCTGATTGCTGAATGTCCTGGATTCACCCTAGAAGCCTTGAGTGAAAACAGAATAACTTTTGCGTTATCCAAGGGTGAACAGCTTTTGGGGGCCCAGAGCTGATTTTTCTGGACCCAGATGTTCACTTTTTGGCTCCAGTTGGGTACAATAAAACAAGATACAATGGGCCCTGCACCTTGTTTAATTTGCTGCTGCTGAAGGCTTCCACAAGTGGTAATGTTTATTTTTGACTGGTCTCTTAACAGATACATTTCTCAGTAGAATCAGATTCCTACAAGCCCTGGAGAATTTGCCCAATCCAACTCCTGTGGTGGATATCCCCGAGTAAAAAATTAGCAGTGCCTTTGACACCAGACCCTAAAATCAAGATCAAAGTTGTATGTTGGAATGATAACATTTCTTCCACTGCCTGCCTTGGTTTCTCTCCTCTTATGCCCCATGCATAGTTTTGCAATATTTGCTACACTGTTAACACTCCTGCAGTTTTGGGATGTATTGCTCATAGCGTGACTTAGAAGCTACGTATCTCTTTCCTTAGCAGTTTCATGACCTCAGGTGCTCTTGGTGAACCTTAATGAACCAGGCTGAAGGCTCCCCCTGTGTTCAGATAATGAGCAAGCAGCCTGTGCTTTTTTATTTATTAAAAAAAGTAAAATTATACAAAAACCCACCCTTATAGATCTGAATTGTATAGTCTGCTGCATCTGGAAGGCTTGAGCAATGAGATTAGAAAAGAAGTTTGTTAAATGTCTTGAAAGTCCTTGCCTGCCCTGGTCTATGAGTCCTAGTTCCTTCAGCATTTCAGGGTTGTGTGTTTATGCCAGTAAGTATAAGTCAGCTCTCAGTTATCTTGTCCATCTTTCATTATTTGTGTTCTATATTATCGTTCCAAAATAAGCACCCAGGGTGCAGGGTAGATTTTAAAATATCGGAATAATAAATGCATATTCAGTCTGTATTTCCTATACTATGATGCAAGCTTTTGCTTTTCACAGCACTCTCCTGCAGATTGGCCTTTTCATCACCTATGAGTACAGTATTGATCTGTTTTGAATGAGGATGAAAGGACAGGAAAGAGGTTGGATAGAAAGAGAAAGATCAAACTGTGTGAACATTTTTAAGCTGTTGGCAAAATGTCTTAAGAGGACATGTCAGAGCAACTAAGAGAGGCAGGGCTTGATGAAGGGAGACATATCAGGAGTGGTGAATTAATCTGTGAATTACTAGCATAAAGATTTTAGCTGAAGCTTTTTGAGCTGTTAGGGTCACCCAGGGACAATGTGTAGGAGAATTAAAATGGGTGAGATAAGGAGAGATAATGTTTGGAGCAAGGTAGAAAATGGTATATGATGGATGAAAGACAATTCAGAAGATGAAAGGCAGAAGTGAAGAGAAGAATATAGAGAAAGAAAGTGAGTGATTTCTTTGGAAAGTTATCAATATATTGTTAAGCAACTGTTTTAAGCAGAAGCAGAGATTAACATGCTCTGTAACAAGACAAAAACCTGGCAACTTTATTATTTTTAAGAGTCTGCTTCAGACAATGATGGCAGTTTCTGAATTACTGTTGTTTTACCTTTTCATACAATTGCAGGACTAAACTTGAATAGAACTTCTGGCCTGGAAACTATGGCCTATATGAATATTTTAAATTAAGAGAAATATATGCATGTTATTTATTTCTAGCATAAGCCTGGATCAGCACATGGTATATCATAGTTTTTATCAGTCTTTCAAACTTCACTGAAAGTCTTTACATGTTAGAAAACATGTGAGTTATGGGGATAACAGCCATCCTGTTGAGTATCAGTGTGCTGCACTGATGTTATTCTTGTGCTAATGTTGGCTTGTGCTATCAAGTTGAAAGTTTGTAAAGGGAATGATACTTAAGGAATTGTGTGAACTTTGTGGGGAATTAAAAGTTCCAGGTGGGAAGAGGTCAGTGGCTCGCCCATCCATGAATGCTCCTCTCTCCATCCCCACAGTGGTGCACAGTCCACATGCTCAGGATTTTCTGGTGTTTCTGTCCTGATTTGGAGCAAATGGGCTCTTTTTACTCCAGAGAATTGCCCTGGAGTTCTGATTGGACCCACGTTTCACCGGTTTTAGCCTCGTGAGTCATCTAAACATGTCAGTGTGGGAACATTTCTTTTTCTCTATGTGGACACTACCCCAATGAAATACATCCTATCTATTTTGTGTTTGTCCTAATAACGCTATTTTGTGTTCTCTGTTTCATACAGCTGAAGAATAAGTTTATGAAGAAATTACCTCGAGATGCTGAGGCCTCCAATGTACTGGTCGGAGAAGTAGACTTCTTGGAAGCCCCATTCATTGCCTTCGTTCGGCTGCAACAAGCAGTTATGCTCGGTGCTCTCACAGAAGTTCCTGTACCTACTCGGTAAATGAGCACCCTGAGATGGGTTACTCAAATCGAATAAGGGGGGTGAGGAGACCACATATTCAAATATAAAATGACTGATTTATTAAGCCAAGCAAAAATTATATCCATGTTGGTGCCCTGGCACCTATGTGTGAGTTAAAAAAAATAAAACACCACTAATTGCATTTTAGCCAGCAAACTAAGCTCTCCAGTCAGCATGCTCTACAAACGTATGCATATTTTGGAGAGAGAGAGGAGGTGATGGAATTCTGAGCTAATTATAGTGGCTATGTTCAAATTATTGGCTCAGGCTATATAAAGGAGTAGTTATTATACAATTTTATATTTCAAATTATGTATTTAACAACTTCTGCCACAGGATGAGGGCAGTAACTGGGAGGGAGGGGTTGCTAAAGATGAAGCAATGATGGCCATTTGTCAAAAGAAGAGATTGAAAGCCAGAAGATACTAATGGAAGAAAGGGACAGAAGGATGTGTATGGGCAGACATTACCAAGCTATTTTCAAATTTCCTATAAGATAGTAACATTCTGCTTTTTGTTCCAGTATTCCCCCTTCCCCATCCAAGGCCACATCATTTCACGGGTAATTTGTCAGGGCCCATATGTTATTGGTGGGCAAGAGTAAATCATCAGTGGGCAAGGCCATACTTAAGAGCAAGTAGATCAACTTTTAATCCCCCTATTTGCACTCTTTTTCTGCCACCCCACCTTCGTTATAACAACAAGGGTGGACAACTTTGTTGGGGTTTGGGTTGGGGTTTGGGTTCACAGCCAGAACCCAATGTAGGCCCCCAAATGCCCCAAAATAATAAAAATGTTTGAGGTGGGAATGAAGAAAGTGCAACTGGAAGCACACGTAACACTCTCGACTTTGTGGATTTCAGGGGCCCATTCACACTACACAATGATAATGCTATTATTCCACTTTAATTGCTATGGTTTCATCTCAGTGAATCCTGAGAGTTGCAGTTTTGGGAAGAATGTTGAGAAAGGTCTTGGAGCAATAGCATCTTTATGCAGCTTTTAGAATACACTTTAGGGTTGTGGTAGCTTATTGATTAAGATGTCAATTCTGATTATTGGCAGATCAGAAGGTTGGTAGTTCGAGGCCCGAGTTCTGCATGATGGGGTAAGCTCCTGTCACTAGTCCCAGCTTCTGCCAACCTAACAGTTCAAAAGGATGCAAATGCAAGTAGATAAATAGGTACCACTTTGGTTGGAAGGTAACAGCATTCGGTGCAGTCATGTTGGCCACATGACCACCGGAGTCATCTTTGGACAACACTGGCTCTTCAGCTTAGTAACCGAGATGAGTACTGCTCCCTACAGTTGGTTACAACTAGACATTCATATCAAGGGACTATCTTTACCTTAACCGAGAATACACTTTGCCTGCCCATGTTACAGACCCAGGACAAGTGTGTTGCCCTCTTTGTAAGTTTAAACCTAGAGCTTTGGAGTTTTAAAAGAGAGGAGCCCTCATGTATGCAATTTGTTAAAAGTTCTAGGCTTCTTTATGTCTGAAGTAAACACACAGGAAAGGAGGAAGTGGTAAAGGATCATGAGCTGTAGAAATCAAATAGACCCTCCCTCCAAATCATTCCAGAACCTTTTTTTTTCACTCTGCAGGAACAATATTTATTATTTATTTAGCATGTAGTGTTTTTCTAGATCAGTCATTATTAGCAATCAGAGTAGTTGCTTTCACGAGTTGTAGATGTGTCATTTCCCGCAGCTGCATCCCAGGAAATTCAATCAGAGAACTCCTGGAAGAACCAACACTGATTTTAATGAGGCATCTCAGCAAACACTGTTTGTTTGGGTTCCCATGATGACTGGTTTTATTTGAACTCTTTTGCTGGTTTGTTTAGAAAGGATTCTAAAAGAGATGGTTGATTATTACTCCTTTGCCCCTCAACAATCCTGACCTCTTCAGGAATTTTGAATCTCCCCTCCCTTTTTTTTTAATTTTAGATTTACATTGTTAAAATAAAAATGGGTTTTGCCATTCTTCTAAAACTATTGGAGGATGAAACTAAAAATACCTTTGTGAAGTTGAAGGTTTTCACGGCTGGCATCCATAGTTCTTTGTGGTTTTTATGGGGCTATGTGGCCATGTTCTGGAAGAATGTGGCTGGCATCTTCAGATGCAGGTGAAACATCAGGGATACATCCTTCCAGAACAAGGCCACATAGCCTGAAAAACCCACATAAACTATAACAAAAAATTATTAGAAAGGAGTTGAATAATTATAGTGTTTTGTTGTGTGCCTCCAAGTCATTTCTGATTCATTACTATGCAAAGGTGACCCTATCGTGGGGTTTTCCTGGCATGGTTTCTACAGTTTTTTTGGTTTTTTTGGCCATTTTCATCCTCTGAGGCTGAGAGTGTGTGACTTGTCCAAGGTCACCCAGTGGATTTTTATGCTCGAACTGGGAAGTGAACCTTGATCACTAGAGTTGTAGTCCAATGCTGTGTAAAGCCCATAAAGTAGTGATCCCAGGTCAAAATTGTTGGTTTGGACACAATTGCATGTACTCTGTCACCAGCTGTGATGATGAGGTTAGGAATGAAACTGTCCCATGGAACAGCATTGGGATATCTTGAAAAACTTGCAGTGTATGTGGGGCGCCTCTGTCCCATAGAAGATTCTAGGAGGCCAACAAGTTGTGGGCCCTTTTCTCTCCCAGCAGCAGTTTTCTGAGATTCCTCCTAAATTTGGGTGTGCAGCATATGGAACCATGTCTGCTTAATTACACTTATCAAAACTTATAAAGACCTATAGCATCTGTTATAATTAGTTGAGTAATTCAATAATTTATTGATGAAATAATTAGTGGCATTATCATAACTAATATTGCTATAGTGTTGGGGGGTATAACTGTGCTGAACTGAGATGTTTGTGTGTGACCTGGTGCTTTGAGCCACTGGGGATCACCTGGCACTACCTGTTCTGCTCTGTTCTACCCAAGCTCACCTACCGACCTGGGAACTCCTGGGACCTCCACCACCTCTCCTACCAGCACTGTTTTCTCTCCCACCTGCTTTCAGAGTTCACCCTCCTCCCCATTCCACCAGCAGCAAGTGAGTCCCTTCTATCCCCCAATGGTCTTTGGAAGACTGGTGGCCATCTTCCTTTGGCTACAACGGAAGGCCTGTGGAGAAAAAGAGGGATTTCTCTTGCTTGTTACCCCCTGCCCCCACAAACTATGCACCTGCTGTAAATATGAAAAGAGATATCATGCTGGGGTTGAACCAGAACACATGATTTCCAAAATCCCATTCCAGTTCTATTATTCTGTTGAGTGTGAGTGAAATCAATGAATTTTTAATAGCCGTACAGTCGCCTCAGAGACAGGCATGGCTTCTGAAATAATTTTTATTAGCAGTCTAAATTACATATGTCATTAAAACAGTTTCTTTTTTAAAAGAATGGTTTCAAATAGCATGGAAGGGACTGTATATTTTAGTGTGAATCTGCCCAAAAGAGATGTATTGTACATAGCCCTTGGCTTGTAAAAGTGCTGTGTTTTTTAATCATAAACTCATTACTGTTCAACCGTGCTCTTCACTAAAAACCCTGCAGAGCTTGCATTGTATGCTAAGATATGCTCCAGACACTATTTTGGATCCAGACGTAATCATACTTAGTACTGGCCCCTTAAGACAAACGAAACATAAGTTAGTACTGACTAATATGAGTTCTGTTTGTCTTAATGGGCCTATTCTAAGTCTTAATTGAATGACTAACTGGTTCCAATCCTGTTGATGTGCTACACAGGTGAAATAGCACTGGTGAAATAGGCATCTCTGAGCTGGAATATTTTCTTTGTTTTTCCTCCTCATGACTGCTCAGCCCTAGAGAAGTTCACCTGCTAGTTTCTGACTTATAATGACCCTAAAGCATCCCTATAATTGTGTTTTCTGGGCCAGATTTATTCAGAGGGCACCTTCCTTTGTCTTTCTCTGAGGCTGAGAGAGTGTGACTTGTCCAAAGTCACCCAGTACGTTTCCATGGCTGAGTGGGGATTCCAACCCTCGTAGTCCAACACTCAAACCACTACACCGTGCTGGCTTTTTTCTATGTACTACTTTAGGGGGAAAATATTATCCTTTGCATAATTGATTGCTGTGCATCCATTAAATAGGCACTTACATTTCTAATGTAAATGGTGTAATAGGACGTTATCACACGGGGAGTCGCGGGGAGAAAGTGGAAATAAACCGGACGAGCAGAAGACTTTAATTTATGGGATTTGTCCCATTCTGCCTCGTCTGATAACTAAATTTGAATTTAAAAGGGATTTTTGAGGAAATGAAAAGATCAGGTTTTTGTTCGAATTAACCCCCTTTTAAATTCGAATTTAGTTATCAGACGAGGTGGAACAGGACAAATCCCGTAAATTAAAGTCTTCCACTCGTCCGGTTTATTTCCACTTTCTCCCCGTGACTCCCCGTGTGATAACGTCCACAATCTCTTCTCTATCTTTTTAATGCTGGTAGTAAAATGCTGTAAATTTTATGAATTACCATGGTCCAACTGCTTGTAACGAGTATCTGTGGTATGCAGTTTACTGTGCTTATTCTATCCAAAGAAAGAAAGATTCTGAATCATAACCACATTGTTGTTTTTTCTTTTCTCCTTCCACCCCTCCACTACTTCCCTCTGTGCAGGTTTCTCTTTATTTTGCTGGGTCCCAAAGGCAAAGCTAAATCATACCATGAGATTGGCCGATCCATTGCCACTTTGATGTCAGATGAGGTAATCTTCCTTCCTTGCTGATGAGTGTGGTTTACTTTGCATTAACTGATGCTTGGATCATTTCTCCCCACAACCACAAAGAACTAGTTTTTTCAGTGTTTCCTGAAAATGTTCAGGGCAGGCTTCCATGAGTTTCCAAGGATGAGGATTTTGGAAGGCCATTCTATGCATAACACTACAGCAAGATTCAAATTTCACTGAAAATAACAAAACTATGGTTAGTTCTGGCTCTCTGAGCCACATGTGACTGGTGACAGTCCTGTGTCTTTGAGCTGGGTATATAGATCCTTGCTTATCTCATCCTTAACATCAAGGATGAAACAGTGCAGAAATATAGATACATCTGTTGAAATGAGTTGGAGTCCATGAAAGCTTAAGGGAGATGAAACTTTATATTCCTTAAGGTGTAAAAAGATTTTTTTATTGTTTTTGCTGCAAGAGACTAACATAGCTGTCCTTCCCCTGCAAAAAAAAACTTTCTCTGATTGTAATTCTCCTCCATACTCCTGCTCAGTCTTCTGTCATGTCATCTGGATCTAGGATCAAAAATAGCTCAGTTGGGCTGAGAATGGAATAGTGGTTCAGGGAGAAAACGTTTAGGAAAAAAAGGTATTTTATTTACTATCAGAGGTTTGACAGGGCTGATGTTTCATAACAAGGAGAGACCATAGCTCCATGGTAGAGCCTGTGCTTTGCAAGTAGTAGGACCAGGTTCGATCTTTGGTATCTCCAATTAAAAAAGATTAGAAAACATCTGATATGAACTACCAATTCCAATAAAATTTGGTAAGCAGCTGCCAGATAGAGGAAACAGTGCTGGGTCAGATGGACAAATCATCTGACCAGCTTTTTTACTTTATACAAGGACATGCTGGATGCTGCTCTCTCCTTTCCCCTTCTCCTTGCAGGTATTCCACGATATTGCCTATAAAGCCAAAGACAGGCAGGACCTGATCGCTGGGATTGATGAGTTCCTAGATGAAGTAATTGTACTTCCTCCTGGGGAGTGGGATCCTGCCATCAGGATAGAACCCCCCAAGTCCCTCCCGTCGTCTGACAAAAGGTAAAAGAGTAGCATGCAGTGTGCCTTATTGTATTTACTCAGTGTGCTTTGTTTGTATTCAGTGAAGCTGTTGAATGAGGATATAATGGAATACAGATCATCTAACTATCATGTGCTGGAACCAAATCAGCACACAAGGTTGACTTATTGTTGAGTATATATGGTAAATGTTGAGTTACCAAGTTCCCATTGATTCAGTAGGGTCTAATCTAATTGGGACCATGAATTGGATTTAGCCCATTGTGTGTGTGTGTGTGTGTGTATTGTTATTTCTAGCAACTGGTACATGTAAAATGTTGGTACTTTTAAGTGATGGATATTTATCTCTATGTTGTTGCTGTGTTGTTGTTTCTGACTTAAGATAACCCTAAGATGAAGGTGCCACAGCATTTTCTTGGCAAGATTTGTTCAGAGTGGGAATTGCCTTTGCCTCCCACTGAGCCTACAGAATATAATTTGCCTAAGGTCTTCCAGTGGATTTCCATGGACAAACAGAGATTTGGACCCTGGTCTCCAGAGTTGTAGCCAATGCATAAACCACTACACCAGGGGTAGGCAACCTTTCCCCTTTAAGGGCCG
>CM034708.1:9671645-9683089 GCA_020142125.1 Phrynosoma platyrhinos | reverse complement strand
GGAGCAGCTGGATGCCGGACGCCCCAACCCCTTCCCGAGGACATCATCGGAGCGCGTTGCACACGGCGAGTGCTCTGATGACGTCCTCCTGGTGTAGCGTCCAGACACACTGCGCCAGAAGAGACTCAGAAGAGACACACAGCGTCTATTCAGGCACCCCTTTTGCCCACTCTGGAAGGAGCGGCATTTTAGCGCTCCTTCCAGGGCTTACAGAAGGGTGGATTGGGGCTGCTGGGTGTGTTAGCAGCTGCCCCAATCCTCCGCTTCTCGGGGTGGCTCATGGCTGCCCGTCTGCATCCCCCCTAAATGAGCAGAAGAAGTTGTAGCAAAAACTTTCATAGACTTGCTCAGATATGAAGAAGTAGATGAAGTCTACAAAAGCTTGTGCTTTCACACAGTTAGTCCCAAACTTGCTCCGATTTGAGAAAATAGACCAAGTTTGTGAAAGCTTGTGCTTTCACATGGTTATTTCCAAATGTGTTACAAGATCCCTTTACATATGTAACATGTAGAATGAGTAGTATATATTTTTATTCATTCGTTCATTTATTTAGAGTATTCATACCTCACACTTCAAGAATAACAAAAAAGCTCGAAGAATACTTGAGAAATTTTTAATCTGACAATCCTTGCCTTCAGGCTTACAGTCTAAAAAGACATGACACACAAAGAAAAGGGGATGACAGTAGGGAGGATGCTCTTCTCTCCCTCAGAGGCCACAGCAGTGGCAGTTGCAATGGAGGGTGAGCCTTTCATCAACTGCAGAGGACAAAGCATGATAAAGCTGTAATATAGGAACATAAGAGTACTGATCACTGTGGGGGGGGGGTTGCAGACTGCCAGAAATAGTGCAAATTGAGTCCACTTTTAGGGTTAGGGTTAGGGAATCATGGGAACTGCATTTTATTGTGGCACCAGAGCTCTCTGACAGAGAAGGCTCAATAATAATAATAATAATAATAATAATAATAATAATAAATTTTTATTTATATCCCGCCCCTCTGCTAGGCAATCGGGGTGGCGTACAGCATTTCAAAACATCAAAACAAACAAACAATGTCTTAGGAAAAAAAAAACAATTCTCATGATTCCCTAGCACTAACCCTAACCCTAAAAGTGGACTCAATTTGCACTATTTCTGGCAGTCTGCAACCCCCCTAAATCTCATTTTGAATCCCATCCTTCAGTGATCCATAGTTTAACTGTGGTCAGTTGTACTGTGTAAAGAAGTATAGTACTTGGTTTTCTCTTTCACTGAGATCCCATTTTGGAAGAAAGGGGGATATGTGTTCAACAAACAAACAAACAAACAGACAAACAAACAATGTCTTGAGTCTTTCACCATTCAGCTTCATTAAATGGCCTAGGCTTCTGGTATTAAAAACAACATTGTACACATAATGCATAATCTTGTAAAGATCTGTCGCTCCCCACCCCCCACTTGATTTTCTTTCTGATGTTTTTCATCAAGCTGTTCACCACAACTTTAAGATTTTTCTTGGTTAGTCCTTTCCTGCTCCAACCACCAACAGCTAAAGTTAGGAAGATACTTGCCACAAAATGTACAAGTGTATAGCTGTACGCTTGCTTGCATTGAATCAAGATCACTCCAGAGCTCTTTGCATTTTTTTAAAATCCAACCTAAATAATTTCATGTAGTCAGCACACTTGGTGACCTTGTTGCTGAGCATATGGTTCCCGAGTCTCAAAACGGTGACTAAATAGCCTGTGGGTCTTTGCAAAGAATCCTGTGAATTGTGATTTTTTTAAAAAAAAAAATATGACTGCAGCCCTCAGGGTGATAGAAAGAAACGTTAAGATCACCCAGTTGTTATAACGCTTGCTGAGAACTATTTTTTTTTATTCTGCAGCATAACTACTCATCAAATGCATATCGTGGCCCTTGTTGTTGTTGTTGTCACTGTCATTGTTCTACTGACTTAATGTGTTTTATTGTAAAAACTCAATAAAAATTTAATTAGAAAAAAATAAAGCAGAGCCAGAAAGAAAAAGCAATCTTTAATTTATTAGTTTTTCATATTTTCACTGATTCAGAAGTAACCTCTTAAATTTTTACAATTGCTTTGGGCATTTTTGAACTTTTGAATGGTAGATGCAGTTCTTGGTCTCTTGGGCTGTTTGGAATACACTGTAGACAGCAGAGAACAAACATGTTAGGCTTCCCATCATAGAAAGGGTGCAGAGGGAGAGCACTGCAGAGCTTTTTCTTTCGCTGGTTAGATTGTAATATGTGTACTAGTTGTTTTTATTTATTTAATTTATATTCTGCCTTTTTTCTGGCAGAGGACCCAAAGCAGCTTACTATTACGTAATGTAATTATATTATACAATATAAGTAGCCACACTGAGTCCTATTTTGGGAGAAAGGCAGGATATAAATTAACTAATCAAACCATTCTGTACATGGTTGTCAGTTCACTACAGATCTTCATATACAAGACCACATACCTCTGAAAATATTCAAAAAATGGGCTAAAATTAGTTTCTTGAGTGTTAGGAAACCCTGATGGGGGGGAGTCCTAAGTGTCAAAAATGCATTTGAGGTGATTTTTATTTGCACAAAAATCAGCATGTTCTATGCAGAAAAGAATATTTCTGCACAGAAAAGAATATTTCTGCACAGAAAAGAATATTTCTGCACAGATAACAGGATTTCCCCTACAGAAGATAAGTTTCTTGCATAGAAAGCAGCAATTTATGTGCAGAAAAAATTACATGGTGTTTTCTGTGCTGGGAACTGTTTCTGCAGATAAAATGTCAGTGTTCTGTGCTAAATAAAGTACATTTGTATGGAATAAGCCCTGAACGGCAAAGGGGCTTTGAAAACTTCCATGGTAAAATTATTTATTTTTGTCCAGAGAATGGAATTTATGACAATCTACATTCCTATCTCCCATTATTGGGTGCTAAAAATATGATTGTCACCCTCATGACCTGCTGAGATTTTTTCTGCAGCTGCCTGGGCAGTATGAGGAAAGAGGAGAACTTTTTGGTCTGATTCATCATAGGAGTTCTTATGCTTTTGATGTGCTTGCATCATGCTTACAGCCATCACAGAACGAGTGCAATATGATCTACTCCTGGGAGGAGAAGGGTTTACTCAAAGTCATAAATGTCTATATTCCCTCTAGTTTATGATTCATTTCAACTGCTTACTTCTACCCCTTATTTTTGCTCACTTATCCTTAGGCTACAATGCCTGAAGGGAAATTGCACACAAAGATTTGAGTTTGTGCGGATGTGTGATTTGAGCTCATTTATAGTTCAGGTTTCAAAGCTATGGTGCCATATGAAATGACCTCCTATCTCCAATGACGTATCCCCACTGATCTGGATTTCCATGCATGGGAAGGGATTTTTTTAAAAAACAGCATGCACTATCAATATTGCCCTTGCTATCCCGTTAAATTGTTGTAAAAGAATATTCAGGGGTAGCTGTGTTGGCCATGCAGCAAAATACAACAAAACCAACAAGCAGTGATACCTTTTTTGGGTTACCCACCCCCAAAATCAATCAATCGATCAATCAAAACATTATGCAAGTTTTTAAAGCTTCACTGGCTTCTTCATCAGGCAAAGATGTTTAAAGTGATCCAGGAGAAAAATAATGACAATGTTAGAACTGCAGGCCTATATTCTGTCTGAAATGTTATCCTTTAAGATGGCAACCTATAGGAGCAATCCAAAATAAAACTACTTTTTCCTTTTCCTCTCCTTAGAGAGGAAAGGAACTAGCGTGAGTGCCAAGTAGCCAAAAGCACTCTGAGTTTTAATTGAGAATTTAAGAAAGTTTTATACTAAATAAGAAGGATTACATCAGGCTCTGGGTATCATATCTTGGCAGATCCTTCTCCAGGCATAGTTTAGAAAGTTGCAAAGTTATAGTAACAGATTACATTCCAAAGACACTTTGAAACCAACAACCCACCCAGGGAAATACAATATCATAACTAAAAGAGTCCCTTGCTACTTACAGAGAAGTAGACCTTCTGTTCTCAGGTTTTCCTGTGGCTAAAGAAAGGGGAGTTTGACCCATTGGAGATCAGCCTCTGCCAGCCTTCTACATGCAGATGGTCAGCAGCCCAAGGAGAGCTTGAAAGAACAGATCAATACTCCCCCCCCCCGACACACAAAGGCAGTAAAATATCTCTACCCATGACTTCTGAAGGTCCAGATGTTTTAGCATCTCTAGACTCACACAAAGCTTGATTGGCAAAGAATAATTTCCTTGATCTTACATAACTCTCTGCCATCCTAAATTGTAAATTAACCCTTTGTTAGCTAGATGTAGCTTAGTCACTAGATAATGTATGAGTGCATTATCACATGCCCTCCAAATCTTAGATGGTCTGGAAATGAACTGGCAAGACATATCCACACCAGCTGTGATTTCATTCCTGGGATCAAGGAAACAATAGCATTAACACATGAATACCAATATGAAAATCACTACAGATTAACCATAGTTGCCTCCCCCCAGGTATAATTGCTGGTGGATTTGGGGGTTTTAATTGTTGTTGGTACTGAAAAAATGGAGTGGAGAGGGAAAGAATAAGAGGAAAAACTAGTTTCCAGGACAAGGGAAGTAATAGTCCCAGTATATTCTGTACCAATCAGTCCTCATCTGGAGTACTTCATTCAGTTCTGCACAACACATTTTAGGAACAATATATTTTAGGAAGGATATAGAGAGGCTAGAGGAGGTTCAGAGAAGGGCAACTGAGATAGTTATGGGAAACAAAACATATGAGGAAAAGTTGAGAGAATTATGGATTTTCAATCTGATGAAAAGATTGCGGGAGGATGTGATTGCACTCTTATATAAATATTATATATATATATATATATATATATATATATATATATATATATATATATAGGGCAGTCACTGAGAGGAAGGTGCAGGTTTGTTCTCTGATTCATCAGAGGGTAGGACCAGGTTGAATGATTTTAAGTTACAGACAGGTCAGTATTGATTAACTTGTTAACCTAAGCACTGTTAGACAATGGAACCAATTGCCTAGAATGGTGGTGGGGTCTCTTTCTATGGATGTCTTCAAAAAGGTTAACAGGTACCTGCTGGGGATGCTCTAGCTGGATTTCTTAGATTGAGTGGGAGTTGGACGTGATGGCCTATAAAGCTCCTTGTGAGTCTATGAAAGGGCTTCTGAAATGTGTTTACCTGTCCATTCTTTTGTTCCTAGGGCGTGTTGGAAAGCTTTCTCGGTACAGCTGTTTCAGGAGCTATCTTTTGCCTTTTTGCTGGCCAGCCACTCACTATACTGAGCAGCACTGGGCCTGTTTTGGTCTTTGAGCGGCTTTTATTTAATTTTAGCAAGTAAGTACAAGGGAGTGGGAGAGTGCCACTCTTATTTCTAGCAGAATGCTTTTTTTTTTCTATGAAAGACCAGAAAACAGATATTTAAAGGGGGTGATATCTGCACTGCAGTCTGAATGCTTCATGGTGCAAATGAGAGATTATTGTTATGAAATGTGATTTTATCATAAAACAGAGAAGAGGAAAGAGTAATACTGGCACCACACTTCCTGCTATAGAGTTAGGATATTTCTGAAGCCTAATCAAAAGAAAATGCAGACCTGAACTGTATTTTCTTGCCTTGTTTCTGATATGCAAATACAGCCTTATTTGAGATCAAGCTCTTATTTTACAATGGAATTAACTCTTACCAAATTGGTCTCCAAGAGGAAGTCAACATTAGTATTGGGGAATCTGCACTGTCTACATCTAATCTAATTTCAAGTGTTCTAGATTTTTCATCATGGTTCTTATCAGAAGAAATGAAATGTATTCAAGTGAGGGCCACTGCCCTCCCCCCCCTAAAAGGATGGTCATCAGGAAGTTTTCTTATACTCAGGCCATTGGTTCATTTGGTCCAGTAATATTCTCAGTGGAGAGAATGATCTTTTCCAGATTAGATTCCTTTTGAGTGCAGATATTTGGGATCGTGCTTAACAGTACCTTACAGATGCTTAGTGCATGTTTCTTTCCCTTTGGGACCATCTATTGACCACCTTAATTCTCAATCATTAATAATATCTGGGGTTCTATGGATTTCTGCTGCTGCAGTCATAATATCAAAAATGAGCATCTGTAATTGTATCATTTTAATATTTATAGTTTCATTTGCACTCATAGCAATGAAAATGGGCTTGAAAGTGTGTGCATAGGGGAGAGTAGGACAATATGTATACTCTTTAGCTTGAGTAGTTTGATACCACTTTAACTTCTATGGCTCAATACAGCAAGAGAATTCTAGTTGAGTGAGTGTACTACAGCATTGTAGCTAAGAATTTCAAATATATGCAAAAATTACAAATCTCAAATTCCACAGGATGGAGCCATGATACTTACGGTGGTATGACACTGCTATAATTGTGCAGTGTACAATGTTCTCTAAGTGTTGTTCAGTATTTGAGGGGATGGGTCTTTCATCCCCTATGTAACACTTTGTCTTCCTACAAGGAGGACAATGAGGGCTGTGCGTGTGTGTATGCCTGTGTCTATTTTTTATAGTCTGACCCACCCCTTTTCTCCAGCCATATCTTTTATGTCTTCCCTCTTTATTTTCACTTTATTTATTTATTAGAGATAATGGCTTTGATTATCTGGAATTTCGCCTCTGGATTGGCTTGTGGTCAGCCTTCCTGTGTCTCTTTCTGGTTGCTACTGATGCCAGCTTCTTGGTCCAGTACTTCACCCGTTTCACCGAAGAAGGGTTCTCTTCCTTGATCAGCTTCATCTTCATCTATGATGCATTCAAGAAGATGATCAAATTAGCAGATTATTACCCCATCAATTCCCATTTTAAAGTGGATTACATTACACTCTATTCCTGTACCTGCATGCCACCAGATCCAGGTAAGAGGGAGCTGTGTTGTCTGCTTTCTGTTGCTCACTCTCTCACCTGCACAGCATTTTTCATTAGTCTAATGTACTAACATACTTGAATCTTTTGCAAGCACCTATCTTGACACTGTATTCTTAGCCCTGCACATAGCAGTTCCATATTTCACCTTTAATCTACTGCATATGTTCCAGATGATTCAATTAATTCTGGGATAGGCAGCTTCAGATGATGGAAGGACACATTTTTGCATAGCAATGCCTTTTAAGCAAAAAGAAATTCAAGATTTCAGTGTGCCTCTCAAATATTAAAATCATCCACTTTCCTGTATAGTATCCTGCCTTCATGTCTCAGGTGGCCTATACCTAGATGCATTTCAGACATGCATTGAAAATGAAACCAAAGTGCAACCAGAGCTACAGGAGTCATACCTTGAGACTGCTTGGGAGGAAGGCATCAGAAGTAGCAAGCATAACCAGAGGCAAGGGGTCATAGGATCTGTCACCCAAACACATCCATAGAGCCACAGATCCTGTCCTAGGCGTCATCCACACTGCAAAACTAATCCAGTTTGACACCACTTTAACTACCATGGCTCAGTGCTATGGATTTCTTGGAACTGTAGTTTTGTGAGATATTTAACCTTCCTTGTCAGAGAGCTGTGGTGCCCCACCAAATTAAAACTCCCAAAATTCCATAGCATTGAGCCATGGCAGTTAAACTGGATTATTTCTGCTTCAATACACATGAGTTCTCCACAAATACTTAGATAAGTGTATCACTGTTAGACAACAATGTAGCACATACTGTCCAGCCAGAATTACTTAGAAACTCTTAATCCTGATCACTTCAGTGAAATTTGGCAAGACCATTTGAGGTTTGCAGGATTTCTGCCCAACACCATAGACCAAATTCTGGATTTAAAATAAAATGTGCAATTGCACAAAAGACACATAGTGGTATAAAATCTCTATGCATACATTATCTTATTGCCATAAAAGGTGAGCACTTTCGGCTCAGTTTTGTTCTTCGCAGTACAATTGAAGATGTTTTTCAACTTTATCCCACAATTAGTTCTTGAAATTCTCTACTAGTGTTTCTCGCTATGGGGAAAAATGGATGGAGTAACTTGTGTCCCTGTATTTGGCTGCGTGTACATACTATGTATCCCTTAATATGTTGTCAGATTGCTCCTTTCATTCCACACCACATCATCACTTCTACGAAAACTCCATCTTTAGTTTTATAATGCACACAATCTGTTGACTATATTCCAAAGAACACATGCACACATCTCTTTTGATGGATATAACAAATGATGGAAAAGTTTTTTTACCACTGAAGTGACGCCTTTGCCTTGGCTCCATGTTGAGATTTGATTATGGGTTTATTGCGTCCCCTGCTGCTGAGCAGCCAGTACTGCTTGAAGCGCAGCAGGCCAGGTGGGTGGAGAGATCGAAAAAGAAACAAATCACCAGATAGTACATAAAACTGTCTGGCTGCTTTTAAACAAAAGGTTTAAAGCTCCTTTCTTTCTCAAGACTCTGTCATTGGCATGCATTTATTGTTGACTGTTCCCTAGGAGTAAGTGTTTTATTTTTTTTAATGGCAAGATGGTTGTATAAAAAGTGTGGAGGTGTCTCACTGCACTGGGCTGGTTAACAGCATACAAAAATTTTGGCTCACTCCCACTATGTACAACAATTTAGAGAGCTGTATGTGTCCGCACGAGGCTGTGCAGGCTTTGCCCTTCTATTAAAAGCAACTGCAGTTTTCCATTCAAGCGTCTGCTGTTTTCCCAGAATATAGTGGATTTGGTGAATGAGGCAGGAAGCTTAGAGTTCATTTGACTCTAACCAGACCTCTGCTTTAAATGGAGACAATCATGGCCTGGCTCTGTCAAGCCCTGTGACCCATTGAGACCATGCTAAAGGACAGGATGTCAGTACAAAGATTTCAGCCTAAGGTGTACAGGTTGCCATCCATCCTTCATGCTGAGCCACTCTGCTTGACATTTTCATCTGTAGAAACACTTCAGAACCTCTACCTCTGCTTTCCTTTGGAGTGACCTGAAATAAAGACTAGCTTTCTACAACCTGTCTTTTAAAAGTTTGTCCTCCTTATACAGTTTGTTATACAGTTCAGTCTGCCTTATTCAGAATTTTGAAAACCAAAATATTGTCTACATGGGTTGCTTAGATGGTGACCCATTTGCTTTTTGAGGGTTCAGTGAACGTAAACTTTTTTTCATGCACAAAATTATTAAAAAATATAGTGTATAAAATTACCTCCAGGCTATGTGTATAAGATGGATATGAAATATAAATGAAATTCATGTTTAGATTGGGTCCCATCTTCAAGATATCTTATTACATATGTGCATGTATTATAAAAATCCAAAAAACTCTGAAATCCCAAACATTTTTGGCCCCAAGCATTTAGGATAAGGGAGACCAAAAACTGTATTACATTCTAAGATACCCAAACGTTCTACAGTTTGTAATATACTGCTAACATGGCAATGTCTAAAAACACCATTTGGGATCTTCCCCTGTTGTATAAATATTGCTTTTTAACTGTTTAAAACATTTATTATTATTATTCACTGTACATTACAGACATGTTTCAGTCTTTTCTGAATCCTGACAGGTTGGAGTCACATTTTCCCCCACACACAGGAAAATAAAAATACTGAGTCTTGTTTCTCCCTTAATTGCAAGTTTAACCATTTTGTTTTTCAAATTATTATCCCTATATAATAAAAGGATAAAATGGGAGAGTTAATAGTGTGACTTACAATGCAGATAAAATGTACTTTGATATCCTGGATAGAATGAGGCTTTATTAGTGATGAATTTACAATGAAATACTGATAAGTGTTCCAACCTCTAGTCATACAGACACTACAATAATCTGAGGCAATTATGTATTTTCCATATCAGGTAACAATGAAATGGTGCAAATTTCAAGTTGTGGCATATAATGTTGCCTACTTTTTGAAGCTTTTCTATGCATTTAGGAGTGATTCTGAATAGTTATCTAGGCTGCTTATAGCTTGTGGCTTAAGGGGATAGAAAGGCGTGATATCATTTTCAGATAAACATAGAGTTATTCAGCTGTGAGTTTCTTTTTAATTGCAACAGTTTCCCCACAATTTTTGAAGTGGCCCTTTCAGAAAACACTGCATTCTTCTCTCTTGTCTCTTGTAGTTAATGGCTCACTATCCAATCAGACAGCTACACCTACACCATCAGCTTATTGGTCTGCAAATAACTCTACTGAGATGGTAAGTGAATCTAATGGGCTAATTGGACTTTTGAAATCACTGTCTTCAATTCAGTTACATTTCACTGGTTTTTAAAAGTCATTTTCACTTTTATTTCCAATCCTGTGTTGCAAGGGTTTCCTCAAGAGAAGCATAAGGCCTTTCAGTCTTTTGTTCGGATATTGAATTTACTTTATTAATAGCAATAGCATTTAGCAATAGCAATAGCATGCACATTTCTGTACCGCTTATCAGTGAACTCAGCACTCTCTAAGCAGTTTACAATCTGTAAGCCAGTTGCCCCCAACAAGCTAGGTACTAATTTTACTGACCTATGAAAGGATGGAAGGCTGAGTCAACCTTGGAGCCCTGGGATTGAACTCACAACCTTGTGGCTTCAGTCCTGACATATAACCACTGTACCACCAGGGCTCCCTAAGGCATCCCAGCATCTGCCAACCTAGCAGTTCAAAAGCATGTTAAAAGTGAAAGTAGATGAATAGGTACCACTTCAGTGGGAAGGTAAGTGTTCTGTGCAGTCGTGCTGGCCATATGACTACAAAGTTGTCTTTGAAATGCTGGCTCTTTGGCTTAGTGATGGAGAATGAGCACTGTCCCCTACAGTTGGATATGACTAGACAGTCTTGGGAAAGAGGAAACCTTTACCTTTCACCTTGAATCATGGGATTTTCTTGGAATATTTTCTTAGAGGGGGTTTGCCATTGCCATCTTCTAAGGGTGAGAGAGTGTAACTTGCCAAAGGTGTCCCAGTGGATTTCCATGGCTGAGCCAGGATTCAAACCCTGGTCTCCAGGGTCATAGTCCAATGCTCAAACCACTGCATCACACTGATCACACATTCAGTTAATAAAGCAAATGATTTATTCACTAAGACAGACACACTGTCAAATAGGGTTGTTGTTGGTCTTCAAGTTGTTACCAATTTATGGTGACCCTAAGGTGACCCTATCATGGGGTTTTCTTGGTAAGTTTCATCAGAGGGTTTTTTCCTGTTATCATCCTCTTGAGACTGAGAGAGTGTGCCTTGCCCAAGGTCACCCAGTGGGTTTATATAGCCAAGCTGAGATTCGAATCCTATTCTCCAGAGTCATAATCCAGTGCGCAAACCATTACACCATGCTGGCTCTTCTTAGGGTAGACCCATTGAATCAATTGGTGAATGGTGAGTCAACAGATTGATAAGTCCCACTGATTTGATGGGTCTATTCTACTAGGAACTAGCAACAGATTTCGGGTCAGTGTTTGCAGCACCAAATTGGTCAATAATTAAA
>CM034708.1:9661202-9671545 GCA_020142125.1 Phrynosoma platyrhinos | reverse complement strand
AATGTTCTGTGGCAACTGTCATAGCCTTAAGGTGCTTCTTGGAGCTGATGTCCTTCTTACATAGGAAATGGCATGTCCCATCAGTCCTCATGTGCATCTGTTGCCAAAATAGCTGTTGCCCTCTCCTTTCCCTCCCCCTTCCCATCCCTGCTTACTAAGGCCAGTCTTCTGTTTCCTTTTCTACAGTACTTAATTGTTGTTGTTTATTCTTTCAAATCATATTCACTCTCATCTTGCCATTCCATTCCTCTTCCTCCCCCTAAATCTGTTTATTACCACTTCTCATTTTTCTTTGTTTTTCCTCTGCTGAGAAACTTAGATTGCAATCTCATTAGGGCAGAGATCCATCTTTTTTTTTTATGTGGAGCAGTAATGTGTCCTAAATTGCACATTATATTAGGATGGGGATCCTATTCCTTTTCTTCTGCAGACCAGCTAATCAGGAAGATGGACCGGTGGTCACCCTCCCTTTATGACAGCTTCCTATGTTCATGCTTGTTTTTGGATCTCACTGAATGTAGTCTTGATAATGCAATTGTCCCTCTGTATCCATGGATTTTTTATCCATGGATTCAACCAAAATTGTAACTCCCAATGAGCAAACCTTGATTTTGCTATTTTATATAAGAGACACCATTTTATTGTGCCATTGTATTTAATGGGACTTGAGCACCCACAGATGTCGGCATCCTGGGGGGGGGGGGTGTCTTGGCTCCAGCTGATACCAAGGGCTCATGGTACTACTCAAACTCTATTTAACTTATAGCAAGGAGACAGCATGCAGAGAGGCAAGGAGATGGCTATCTGCAACACATGGTTGGCAAAAGAAGACTATGGGCTTTATTGCATGAGAAAAGAAAGCTGAAATGGATCGGCAGAGTTGTGGCTTTCTCCTTGCTCTTCTCATGCTGTTCAAGCACTCTTGTTCTCTTCCTGAGGGAGAAGGTAAAAAAAGGTGTCTTTTTATCATGCTGGAAAAATCTATTTGACATAAGGCATGCTTTTACGACTGTCTCCCTCTGGAAGGAGAATGGAAGTGCTGCGACAGCATGCAGAGAGGCAAGGAGAAATCCGCTTCTTTCCTGCTATATTTTCGCTTTCTTTTCTCATGTGATAAGGCTTTATGACACTCATGTGCTGCACTGTGGGAAAATGCAATTCAAGACCTTGCCATGTAACATCTAGTCCCACCCAGGCTTTTGGGTCCCCTTGGGTTTCACCATGTTTTCTAATTCCCCAATTATTGACAGAAGTGGAAGAAAAAAACACCAATAAGGAATTTATCTTAAGGCCTTCTAATTAACACTGATACCAACTTTGTTTTCTGTTTATAGCACAACGGCACAATTGACTGGTCATCTCTGACAAAGAAGGCATGCTTGAAATATGGAGGAGTCCTGGCAGGCAACAATTGCAAATATGTTCCTGACATTACTCTCATGTCATGTATCCTCTTCTTGGGCACCTACACCTGCTCTATGGCCTTGAAGAAATTCAAGACCAGTCGTTACTTCCCAACTATTGTAAGCAGACTGGCTTTCTATTGTTTTCAGTATTCTTGTTATAATTCAAGGGGGGGGGAGTGTAACTTGACACATGCCTCCGCTCTTCCAGATTTTGTAGTCCAGGGGTAATCACTCCTCCCCTCCCCATAAGGGTTTCCCCTAACAATAAGAATTTTGTTCCTCCTATTGAATTGTCCATCAGTCTCCAAATTTCTAGCATTGTAGTAAATTAAAACTTCAGTTAAACATTTAAAAATGTAGTTTAGGACTCCAAAGAAAAGTGATAGGCAGAATGACCAAGAAAGTGCAAACACAGCAAATGTAAGCTACAATCTGCCCATTGCATCTGCAGACTTGGCATCCACAGATTTCATCTGTGGACAGCAAGCCCACATGGGTGGAGGGCAGCAGAGGAGGAGGAGGAGGAAAAAAGAACAGGAGGAAGAGTGATGGCAGGAGGAATAAGAGATAGGAAGAGGAGGAAGAGTGGCGGCAGTGGGGGGGGAGAGGAGTAGGAGGAAGGAAGAGGAGGAAGAGCAAAGGCAGATGTGGTGGGGGAAGAGGAGGAGGAAGGAAGAGGAGGAGGAGGAAGAGATGGTGGTGGCAATGGGGTGGGGGTAAGAGGAGGAGGATAGAGGAAAAACCAGACAAAGAGGAAGGGAGGCAGCTGCCTGCTGCAACAAGGTCGGCTTTAGGGGAGGCAGGGCAGCAAAGTCCCATTGTCCCCAATGGTGCCCACACCACCATTGAGGACAATGGGACTTGAGCATCCATGGATTTTGATATGTATGAGGGGATCTAGAATGGATTCTCCATAGATACCGAGAGCCCACTGTATATGTGTGAATGATTTTCAATGTCTTACTCTCAGAAAGGCTAGAAAATTGGGGACTGAAGGAAAATTTCATGGGGGAGGGCAAAAATTCTTATTTAAGGAGGTAATGTCCTCTTTTTGCTCCCTGTAGCTACACCCCTTACTTGGTTGCTGATTCATCTTAGGACCCCCTGAAATGTGCCTGAAATGGGGGTGGGTGAAGAGTGTCCGTGAGCAGGAGACTAGGTGGGCTGGCAAGCACAGTTAACAGTGTATATTCTCTTTAGCTATGTCATGGCACCCCTCTGAGTCATTTGGCTCAGGCCATCTGGGATTTTGTGGAATTTGCAAAAGGGATCAGAGAGTGCATTCCATCCTTCTGATTTGGTTTTAATTTGCAAACTAGGTGGCTAAGTATTCTTTTTGTCCATGCCCTTCTCTGCCTGAGCTGTAGGCATGAAATAACAGTATAAAGATCAATGAAGTACACTTTTGAGGAATCTGGGACTGGCTACACAAGATGCAAAATATAATCTAAAATCCTACATTGGGCTTAGCATAAATTGCTGTATGCGGAGCTATACATTAACCTTGCTGTACAACCCTTGTGCTGCTCCATTTATGATGCACAAGCACATCTCCATAGACAATGTGTAAATGTAGGCCCATGGGTAATGCATCTATTCACATTTCCCAAATGTGCAGTAATACGTAGTCGCACCATGTGTACCTGTCTGCTTCTGCAGCCCTGAAATGAATTGTGTTCAACACTGTGTTCAGTGTTCAACACTGAAAGGCTTCTGTAGGGAAACGTACACATGTGTAAGATCCCAGCAGGATCCTAGCCATTCTTTGGCCTGGACAACTTTGGTTTTCTCTTGTATTCACCCCAGGTCTGCAGACCAAGCCTTCTCTATGAATTTTTTAACCTCCTTCTAAAAGGTAGTAATATAATACAATACAGCATGAAATAATGCAATATGATACAGTGTGGAAAATCTATTAAAGGCTATTAAGTTACATAGATCCCATTTTTGAAACATAAGATTGCACACAAATGCAAACAAACATGTTGTGGCTGTTTCAGGCAGGTATTGCACTGGCCATATATTTCTTTGTATTGTGACTATGTTTGCAGTGTCACCAGAACCTAGAGGGAAGATAAGCTAGTTGATGGACCACAGACTTGGAGAACTGAGATTATACTGCTATGCACTGATGAGTCTGGACACTACTTCAAGCATCAGTTTCTCTGTTTATAATAGGAGAATAATGTTGACCAGAGGTCATTGTTAGACTGTGTATCTAGAGTAGGGATTTAAACCTTTATAAATTAAATGTTCAAAGACAAGAACAAATTCTACTGGTTTTCTCCCCTCTATGAGAAAGGCATTGAAAACTGCACAGTTTGTGCAGAATTAGTTCCAAACTGTGAAGATTCTCTTCATCTAGGCTTTCTCTTGTCAGGTTTTCAGGTTTTCCTGATGCTATTATTAGAATATTTATGAGTATGCTTCCTATCCTTAGTCTAGAACAAGTAATACAGAAATCTCTGGTGTTTTTTTGTGAGAGGTACCTGAAGTAATTGACAGACCAGATCCTAAATTTTACTACTTTCTTTGTTTTGGTCCCATAAGATAACTAACTAGGTTTGATGACTGTAATCAAGCATGTAGATTTGTGTAGCATAAGAGACAGAAGGCAGATTTAATTTGCTCAATTGGTCATTTTGGCAGTCCCTGGTATCCATAGAACTCCCCCCCAGCACTACATTTTGAATGAGTTGATTCTCTTTTTCAACTTTCTTCAATGTCCAGTGTTCACAGCCATATTTAGACATTGGAAATGCTAATGCATGGATGATATTGACTTGGATATTAAATTAGTTTGTCCTCCATATCCATGAATTCTTTATCCACGGATTCAGCTATCCACAGCTTGAAAATATTAAAAAATATATAAATTCCAGAAAGCAAACCTTGATTTTGTCATTTTATATAAGGGTCAAAATTTTACTATGTCATTATATTTAATGGAACTTGAGCATCCATAGATTTTGGTATCGGGGGGGAGGGGGAATCCTAGAACTAAACCCCAGCAGATATGAAGGGCCCATTGTATATATCTTTACAGTTGAGACTCTCATCATATCTGCTATTCTAAGTCTTAGGATTTAATATGCTGTAACAAATATGAAAGATGTGTAAAGGCAAGAGATTGGAGCCATTCTTTTTAAAGTGGGTAAATTTCCCCTCCCCATTTTGTTTCCAGGCAAAGTAGTGAATGTTTATTTTAGTTTTAATGTTTGGAAGGTAAATACTTGCCTCAGGCATCCAAATGCCATAGGGATTCATCAGCAACAACATATTTACTGTACAAGAGCATTAAAATAAGGCTTCTCCTGGCTTTTAATAAAAGGAAGACAAAATCCACACTTCAGATGTCTGAGCTTTGCTTCAAGTTATGTACAACACAGAATGCATACAACTCTAAGCCATAAGTATATATACACTCAGGTTGAAGTAAAGTTCAAAGAGCCATGGCACCTGAAATCTCTGCAGAAATCCTTGCTCAGGTAGATGCTTTTTTCCCAAAATATATTTGCACTGATTTATGTGAAATTCTAACACCTTTCCTTGGTGCCCTTGGAAATGAGAAATGGCTGAATACTATTTCCAGATTCACTGTCAAACTCAGAGAGTGAAGCTGGCTGACATCTGCATAATGAATGAAAGTGTAAGGAAAGTGTTTGTTTGGGTGGGAAACTCCTAAGGTTCTATTTGAGATCGCCCCCACCAAACCACAGTTAATAAAAATCAGGCTTCTTTCCCAGCATAGTTCTGATTTTTCCATGTTAACGCCAATGTTTGGTCTGTGCACTGGACTGTACTCTATGAGATCAGTTAATGCATATGTGGAAGGCAACAGAGTGCCTGTGTTTCATTCAGGCATGCAAAGTATTTTGGTAACTGCAGTCTTTTGCCTGCTCTTCCTCGCTTACTTTACAGGAATGGTTTTCTGCAGGACATTACAAGTTAGCTTCCAACCATGACTGGCTGTATCAAAGATAATTCTTAACTTTAGTCAGGAACTCGTTTTATGGGGGAAACGGTCAAAGGGAGTGAAAAGAGGTTCTCCAGTTGCCTCTTTCATCCACCAAAAGCAGATTACCAATGTTAATTATATTCTTAACAAAGACTGATTTAGCCTTGCAGTTTTCAGTTGGCTGATCTATGTCACTGCTTCAAAGTTATCATTTTCATATATAAAGTGGCTTCTTTATATAGCCCATTTCATTTTTCATTTTGAAAAAAAGCCCTTTGTAGGATTTCCTTGTATGCTATCAAACATAAATTGAGGAATAGCATTTTTTAAAAAATTGCAACCATAATAAAATGGTTCTTCTCCATTTTTTACAGGCAAGGAAGTTGATCAGTGACTTCGCCATCATTCTTTCCATTCTGATTTTCTGCGGAATTGATGCTCTGGTAGGTGTGGATACACCAAAACTCATTGTGCCAAGTGAATTCAAGGTATGTCAAATACTTTCTCAAATGACATAGGCATAGGATTACCATATATTGAAATGTGATTCCTGTGTGCTTCTGTAATATATATATATATATATATTTACCTTTCACTGGCCCGGTCTCCAGGACATGGAGGTAATACTTGCAACTGGGAAGCAAATGGGATTAATTTTATAATGCAGCCAGGGTGCAAAGGGTTTTAGCGGTGGAACTTTTTGCTTAGAATGCACTATGATACCATCTGCCATTCCCTTCAAGATTTTTGTATCCTTTGTGCATAGATTCAATCCGTATAGTAGCTAGAGGGTAAATATATTTTCATTTCTTCAATAACTTGTTGTGAACTCTGCAAAGTGGACAAGTAAGATACATTAGCTTTTCAAATGAACTGCTCTTGATGGAGATGGGGATCAACACAACTGCCTGTATTTTTTGTGGGGAGGGACTTGGTGTTATTAGAGGACTGTCGGGATGAATGTCTGAATTTAAGAATTTACCACTATATTGTTTTCATGGGATTGGCACATTGTGTGTAGCACTAGTGTTGAGTGTTCTCATGACTGGACTGTGTTGTTGCTTGATTCTCCGTACACATGTTATCACTGCACTGTTGAAGCCAAACTGCATGGAAGTATTGTTCATACTGCCAAGATACATATGAATTGGGCCTGAGAGTAGTGCAAGGGTTCTGTGATTCTTTAACTTGTGGCTTTCTGAGCTTTGTCTCAGTCTTCCTTCTCTTTAATGCCAGAGAGGGGAACTGTTAAATGCTCAAGGGCCTCATTATCCCCAGAAGACCTTGAAGGGCTTCATTCCCCTTCTTCTCCCCAGAAAAATCTCTGTCTCTATCTAGAGATAGAGCATCTGAGGACAAATCTCTCTCTCTCTCTCTCTCTGCCCTCAGATGCTCCAAACCCCTTCTGGGGGCGTGGGAGGCATTTTTGCTATGTTTTTAGGGCTCTGTGGCCCACTTTAGGCCTAAGAAAGGCCTTTATGAACTGGAAGTGAGTGGCAGTTAATTCTGGTTCACTTCCTGTTTCTAAGAAAGGCCTCTCCTGGATCTAAATTGCAGTTACCAATAGTATGTATTGGTGGGACATATGGGGCCATTTTTTTAAATTGAGCCCCTGGAACCCACAGAAATGGCACTGGGGTTACACGCACTCCATGGAGCCATCCTTTGTCCACCTCTGGTTTAATGACTTCCCCCCACCTTTTCCCCCCTAAATTCAGTTGTTAGGAATCAGGAAGTGGTCCTTGTGGGTTGAATGTTCTTCCTCGTTGGCCATGAAAGGCTTCTCAGTGCATTTAGATGATGGATTGACTGACTAATTGGTTGATGTATTTGTTTGCTATGGACTTTGTTCATGCTGTTCCCTCTCTGATTCTTGTTTCTTTTTCTTTGCCCATGAAGCCAACAAGCCCCCACAGAGGTTGGTTCATTCCACCTTTTGGAGGAAACCCCTGGTGGGTCTACCTGGCAGCTGCCATCCCTGCCCTGCTGGTGACAATCCTCATCTTCATGGACCAGCAAATCACAGCTGTTATTGTCAACCGGAAAGAGCACAAACTCAAGGTTGGTGCCTTGGTACATCAGGGTCTTATAAGGAAAGAGTATTTATCTCAGGCACAGGAGTCTGTGGTAGAATCTAATGCTCAAAATTCAATTGTTAGAGTTCAGTTCAATTACTTATGTAAGTTTTGATTTACCAAGTTCCCATTGATTCATTGGGTCTACTGTAGCTGGGACCAACCTTTGAATGCAGGCTAACGGAAGGAATCATGTAATCCTTCAGATGTTCTTATTCAAACCTTTGATAAACAAATAGTGAAAAGATGGTCAGAGAATGTGAAGAGAGAGATGTCAGTATCATTTGATATGCAATGTTGTTAGTATGTAAATTTGTTATGTATGTAAAAGTATGTGTTATGTGTTTGTCATGATTTTATATGTTTAACAATTTTTTTAAAAAAATCTTATGTTACAGGTTGAGTTTCCCTTACATGAAATGCTTGGGACCAGAGGTGTTTCAGAGTAGCAGGGTTTTAGGATTTTGGAATTTAAATAGCATAGTATGTGTGAGGCTGGAGAGAGATGCAAGGATCTGTGAAATGGTGGGAATCCAAGCGTGGTGCTTGGTGTGAATCCACACCTCCTGCCATTTCATAGATTCTTGTATCTCTCTCCAACTTTGTATTGTTAAGCTTGAAGTGAATGCATACAGCGGCAGCAATAACCACCAGCCCAGTGCTGAGAGTGAAGGAGTTGGGGAAGAAGATGACAATAATGAATGAGGCTTCAGTTTCAGCTTACCAGTCACTTTCTCTGTGGTGGGGATGATGGGAAATGGCTGCACCAGTGCTGTCTGTTGGTGGTGCTCTGGGATGGAGGTACGCTGAAGTAGAGAGAAATGGGAGTCAAATGCAAGGGTGGTTGGGTGTGGGAGAGAGAGAAACAAAGACATCTCTCGTGTCTCTGTCCAGCTTCACATCTCTCTCTTGCCTCGCAAATAAAGGCATATACTGTGCTATTGGTGTATTCCAAAATAAAAAATAATAATCCAAAATTGAATCCTCAAAGCATCATATTTGTACTCAATAAGTTATGGATTTTGGACCACTTCAGATTTTTGGATAAGGGATACTCAACATGTACTATATTATATATTATATTATGTCATGCTGAGGATGATGCATGAATGTGAAATGTAGTATCTCTGCCAGACCTTGAGATACCTTGATGAAATCAGGAAATGGGACCGAACTGCTCACTGTGAAGATATTTATTTACAGGTGATCAGGAAGATGACTATATACAGATGCAGGAACAAAACCAGGAACAAACAGAGTTCTAGGATGGAAGCTATGCACTCTCTTCCTCAGTAGCTCAACAGCGACAGAGCTAAACAGAACTCTCTGGTGTACTAACTATATACACACCAACTGCATTGACTCTCTTCACAACTACTCCACAACTACTACTGATCCACATATGTTTAAACTTATATACCTTTATTTGATGCAACCTCAGTGCAAGGTTGCTCATACATTACATCACTGTACATTACCTCATTATGCTGAATTATACACTCACAGGTGTATCCCAATACACAATCAAGTGTCTGGCCTCCTCAAGGACATTAATCTCCAGATGTCCTGGCCTTGTCACACAAAATACACACACACATCATAACAGTGCAGTTCTGCAGATCTAATTTTACCTTAAAACATGGTGACATTTTATTATAGTAGCTCCCATCAATCCTTGCCCTTGGCTATTTACAACATCTGGCATATTGCGTGATTCCTTCTCCTGGTTTAGGCTTATGAATCTGATTAAGTAAGTTAGAATGGGTAAATTTTCCTGATCCCTTTGTTGCTTAGAGCCATGAAATTCTGTGTTATCAATTTGTTTCTTGTACCTGCACATCTTTCTTCATGTGTGTCACCCATAATTGCCATCAAGCAGTAATTTTTAGTAACCCCAGGGATCAAATTAAAGAGATTTTTAGTGGCTAATAATATGGTCACATCAGAAAATGAAGTGGTGCCACAGATTGCTTTTTAAAAATAGTTCCGCTGGTGGAGGATTTGTGCCAGGAGAGGCGGAACTGCAGATCAACATCTAAGTGTTTGCTTAATTAAATACTTAACAAACAGTTCACTGCTCGAATCAGCTACCTGAATGCTTCTAAATTAAGCCTTGACTGTGAAACACAGATTGGCTCACCTATCATTAAAGATCAAAATCTTTGTTTCTAGCATTAATTTACTTGCAGCATTTGTATAAGACTTTCAATAACGTCCTCTTATCAACTTGCAGATGTTGCAGCTTGCAGTGATGAGCTTGCAGCTTAGTCTGCAAGATCATCAGCTTGCAGCCTAAGGAACTTTCAACTGAGCTAAGTTTTAAACTGGATATGTATAAGAAATGAAAAAAGGGCGAAATAACCAAGAAGAAATTCAAGCAAATAGCTAGCACATGTAAGGGGAAAGTTAGAAAAGCAAAAGCACAGAATGAGCTCAGGATTTCTAGAGAGGTTAAGAACAATAAAAAGGGCTTTTGGGGGTATGTCCATAGCAGAAGAAAGAAGAAGGAAATGGTAGGGCCACTGCGCAGAGAAGTTGGCAAAATGCTAACGGGACAGAGAAAAGGCAGAACTACTCAACACCTTCCTTGCCTCAGTCTTCTCCCAAAAGGAAAAGGGTGCTCAACCTGAGGAAAATGGAGTAGAGGACACAATAGGAGAAATGCAGCACAGAATAAGTAAAGAGGAAGTACAGGAATACCTGGTTTATCTAAATGAATTTAACTCTCCAGGACCAGATGAAATACATCCAAGAGTATTAAAAGAGCTGGCAAATATAATCTCAGAGCCATTGGCAATAATTTTTGAGAACTCCTAGAAAACAGGAGTAGCCCCAGCAGACTGGAGGAGAGCAAACGTCCCCATCTTCAAAAAAGGGGAAAAAAGAGGATCCCAACAATTATCA
>CM034708.1:9622617-9644333 GCA_020142125.1 Phrynosoma platyrhinos | reverse complement strand
CTGCTGGAACGAATTAATTTCGTAAGTAGAGGTACCACTGTATATGCAGAAGGCCCACACAGTTTCATTCCCCAGCTTCTTTGACTTTGCCCAAATACCAAAATAAATGAATATTTTCACATTTGTATTTAACTATAATAATTTATAAACACTATATGAAAAAGAGACTAGGAAAAGTAATTGTCTTTCTGAAATTAAAAAGTAATAATAATCTATTTTAGAGTTCCTATTCTGTATTCCTCAAGCTTCCCTGTATATATAGATAATATATTAATAACATAAAATGCAATGGATGTATCTGTTTATATTTTAAATAAATTAATTTACTCAAATTCATTAATTTACTGACAGTCAATTAATTATGATTAAATAATTAATTAACATTAATTTAAGTATGTCACCACAGCCATCATTTATATCTATGGCAAGTGAGTGAAGGTATCCAAAGATTCAGGTTTGCTAGAGCAATTCATGGGTAATGTCTGTGCTGTACTGAATTATTATTTAAATACCATCAAAAGAGGCTAATTTCAGTTGCCCATAGAATGAGGCAAAGCTCATAATGTGCTTTATTCATCAGCCTTATTTAAAACATATAAAAGTAAAATAATACAACTGAACTAAGACTAACTTAGGTCTGTACAAGTTCACCATAGTAAAGTAGTACATTCTCCTGTGCAAGAATGAGATAAGCAAGGAGTTATATTCCTTTCCCACAGTATCTGTGGCAGGTTAACACTATCCACCTAGACACTATGTCATTTTATATTAATTAGAAGATGACTGAAACAATGGCAGTTGGTGGCTTCAGGGTCAATGGGATGGTCACAAATCTTAAAGGAGCTATCTAAGATTCAAATACTGGTCAACCAAATAACTTCTTCACCTAATACTTTTAATGGATGGATAAAAACCTAAAATGGATTCACAGTGCCACTGACATGGAAGCCTCCAGCCCCCATTAGGTCCAAATCACAAGCTTGAATGTAAATGGCAGAGCTCTCAATTTCCAGTCTGACCTGAGCTTCTTGTAGCATCTGATCAGATCCCAAATGCATTCAACCTTTTCTCTGCTATCTGATAGCACTTCCTCAGATGTGCTAAAGAAGGTAAGCTTTAAATCGCACCTATGAGGGGAACAGCTGCGTTCCAGTAAGGGATTGCTAAATTCTGTCCTGATAGATCCTGGCGCTTGTGGCAGTCAGAAAGGCCATGGACTACTTCTTCTCCCAGCATGACCTCAGTTTCCTCGATGACGTCATTCCAGAAAAGGACAAGAAGAAGAAAGAGGATGAGAAGAAAAAGAAGAAAAAGAAAGGCAGCTTGGATAGTGACAATGATGACGTAAGGCCATTTTCACCATCATAAAGATATTCTAGTTTGTTTCCTCCCCTGCCTAGCTTGTGACAGCTCTCCAGGTTTGGATTATACAAATATACTCATCTTCATTTCACCCCACCCCATGAAGCTGAAAGTTCTTGGATATTACTTAGCCTCTCAGGCATGAAAAAAACTACATGGGTATTTGACATGACATTGCAAGACTATAACAATGCTGTTCATGATTTGCAATCCAGCATGAGGGGATGAATATGATACAAAGGTTAGCAGTGATTTCTAGAGCTTTCAAACCAAATTTTGGAAACCCTGTTCTTTTAGACTGCAGCTCCCAGCCACTGTCCAAATTTGTAGTCCAAAAATAGTAATTTCCCCAAGCTCTGTTTCACATGTGGAAAGCATTTCATATTTGAGCTAGTGGTTGCTTAACAGAAAGCTTCACAGCACCCTTCCTGAACCTAACCAAGAAGAGAAGAAATTCTGTACAAAGAGATGAAATATGGACCTTTTCATCAGTTTGGGAAAAACTTTTCTCAGCCCAGCTTTTTATTTTTAAACTTTTGTGAGCTGCCTTGGGTCCAAGTTTGGAGAAAGGCAGCATGCAAATAATAAATAAATAAATAAATAAATTGCCTTACTCACAAAATACACAAAGCTGTTAATCTGTTTAAAGGGAATTTGGAACACTGCTGCCCACGCATATATGCAATTTGCCTCACAGTTAATCATTTCTATTTGTGCACATCTCTGCTGCTCAACACCCATGGAACTCTGTTGTGGATCCCATCAGACAGCTGTGTATGTGGTTGTTTCTTCTTTTGTCTGGCAGTGTAGAATGATCAATTGAACAGACAAACTTTAAAGTGGGAGTTAATGCAGGTGTTACCTCTGCATACAGCTTATTTGAAAAACTTGTGGGATTTCCCTTTCTGGAAGTGGAGATTGTGTGTATTTAGCCAAAATAGAAAGTGACCTCATATTTGTCTGGTGGCATTGCATCATACCCAATGTCATATATTCTCTCTGTCTGTATGAGCAGTCTTACCTTCCTAGGTTAGTTCCTCAAATGTCTGCAGACTCCAGAGAGTTACCTCATCACTTCATTGACTTGACACTGGTACCACAGGGGTTCCTGTCTCCTGCATTTCCATTCCTCTCCAAAATGGCCTGTAACTCAGTAAATGTATGTACATAATTTCCCTTGAGAGCACATCCAGATGTGTGGTTCCACAGCAGTTAAGATAATTGCTGCTCTCAGCAATACTGATTGATTGTCCAGTTCACACATTGAGTTGCCCTATGCCGGGCTGAGCAAAGTATGGTTCATGAGCTGCATGTAGCCTTTGGAACTCCAAAGTGTGGCTTATGGGATCCCAGAAGCCCCTCAGAGCCCCCAACATTTTTTTAAAAAAAATTCAGGCTAATTTGGAGGTGGTTTTTGTGTCCCCAAACTGCCCCAAATCTCCTCAAACTGCCCCAGAGACAGCAGTTTACTCCACTACCCCCAAAAAACCTACCCAAACTAGAAAAAAAAGGGGGGGGGAAGCACCAAAAATTAGCCCAAGTGGCAGTTGGAAGAGACATCGTGTCACTTTTGTGTGCTAAGATGTACTACTACAGCCCATAGGAAGGAAAAATGGTCCCTGCCCTGTTTGCAGTTGCCTGCCCCCTTACCTATATAATGATGTTCCCAAGGTGGTGGAATGTGAATAAGTCATTCAACCCATATAGACCCTTGCTTTGCACCCTTACCATTTTCACCATATTGGGAGATACGTTTCTAAGAACGTTTATTTCCCATAGCAAAGTTTACTGAAATGTGATACTTCTTCCTCTTATTCCTTCTTGCATATTAAATTATTTTATTCCCAACTTGACATTTTTCTCCATATTTCCTTGTTTAAGTCTGCTTTTCAGATTATAAAAATGCAGTGGCAGCCATCCTCACTACTACCAGTGAAGATATTCTTTCTGAGTATTCTCTCACTTCTGTTTTCTCCCCCCCCCCATATGTTTGGATGTATTCTGTATGCAGTATGCTTTTGGTGATCCTACAGCTGCAAGAGGAGTCTTGAGTATTGCTTTTGCTGTACCCTAATTCCAAGCTTTTGAACTTGCAGACAGATGCTCACCTATATGCTAACTTGAACATGTGCCTTAGAATGTGTTGAATTGTTTTTTCTTATGTAAGTTACAGTAGTAAAAAAAAAATCACCTGTGCCTTCAGTTGGGATTCTACAGCACTCACTTTTGCAAACTTCAGCATCCCCACATGGTGTTAAAGGAGAGGGAAACTTAAAGTTTTTATTTAAAGGCAGCTAATATGAGGTGCTATTCAAAGGCTAGTCAGTTAGCTCTCCATGATCACAGCCTAGTTGGAGGAAGGTTGTTGCTAGATCCCCCAAGAAAGATGGGCTCGTACTCCCAGCACTGTTGCCTTTTTATATTAAGGCACGTGACTTTATAGGAAGCTCCATACTGAAAGCAGTAAATTGAAAAATGAAAAGCTCATACATTATGCATGACAGCTGAAATCCAACATAGCACAGCCAGTTGCTTCCAGAAGTTTTAGGGCATTTCTGTTGGTTGTGCTCAGCTCCACCCTCATTCTTTTCTCACATTAATTATCCCGGAGACCAATAAGCATGAATCTGCCTTGTAGGTTAGATGCACCTCAGACTCAGGCTGAGCAGAACCAGAAAGTATTTCCACTTCAGGAAGTATCTGAGACTTTGCGTGGGGTGGCTGAGGAAGAGAAGAGAAAGCCATGTTAGAGCCTTAGCACACAAGAAAACAAAGCAGAAATGGATCCAGAAAGTTGTGGCTTTCTTTGCACCTTACCGCATGATGTCGTAGCACTTCAGTTCTCTTCCCACAGGAGTCAGTTGTAAAAGCGTGTCTTTTGTCAAATGATTTTTCCAGCTCAAAAAAAAGTGCTTTTACAACCATCTCCTGTGGGAAGGGAACTGAAATGTTACATTGTGTGGTAAAGCACAGAGAAAACCACTATTCTCTAGCTCTGTTTCTACTTTGTTTTCTCGTACGATAAGGCTCTTTGTTGCAACAGAAACAACAAAATTTCTATGCCTTGAAGACAAATGGCATATTTATTTGGCATGAGCCATATCCTGCAGTTCATAAAAGCTTATTCTAAATAAAACATGTTAGTCTTTAAGATGTTTCAAGATTCTTTGCTCTTTGTACTAATTGAGGAAGCTCTTTGTGCTGTGGTACTTTGCTCCACAGCCTTTATACTGCAATGGTGGAGCATGCAATCTTCATTGAGATTGCAACAATCTCCTTTTGTTTTTTGTTTGTAGTAGATAACTTCTGGATTTGCAACAAAGCCTACTATTTCAGCCAAATTATATTAGCAGAATAGTGCATCCTTGTGGCAACTGCTTCAACCGTCTCTAAAATCAACAGCTCACATCCATCTGGTGGAGAATAAATGAGATTAGCAAGAAATACATATCTCTATTGCCCTAAGCCTCATGCAACGTGAATTAATAAATTGAATGGCATTAAAGTACACTGAAGAGCATTGTGAGTGGTTATTTCTTTAACTGCCAGCAGCAGCAGATGGACGTGTTGCTGAGCGTGAAGCTGCCATTAAAGCAATGAGAAACTGATGCAGAATCCCTCAAATGCCAGAACTGGGCTGGTATGTTCTGTGAATAATCTGTGGGGATAGTAAGAGAGAAAGAGAGTGCAAGCGCAATGGAGAAATTCTAAGAAATGTTGTGCACGTTTCTTTCACAGTCTGACTGCCCTTACTCAGAAAAAGTCCCAAGTATTAAAATTCCAATGGACATCATGGAACAGGAACCTTTCCTAAGTGATAGCAAACCTTCCGACAGTGAGTAGAACTAACATCTTGCATGCCTGCTTCAGTCTGAATTGCATTTCCAAAAAAGCAGATATAGAATGATATATTTCTATATATATTTCTATATCTGGGTATACTTTTAATATTAATTGATATATTTTTTAAAAAGCCTTGTCCTGTAGATGTTTTCTTTGTTTTCCTCCCATATTCTTTTTTGAAAAACAGGCTTCTTATGCAGCATGTAAACTTTTTGCTGGCTTTTAAAAATTATTTTTGCTTTTTAAAATGTACATATACTGTGGGTTTCTCCCCGCTCTTTTTCTTCCCTTCTTTGTGTCTCCACTTTTAATTGCTTTTATCCAGCTGCTGACAGGTCAATCGCTAGCGTTCGCTCTCTTTCTCTCTCTTTCTAATCCTCCAAATTGGCCAGCCTATTTCTTGCACGAAATATTCATTTTCCCTGAAATGTGAATGCACGCACCTTCTAATTCTTTCTCCTGATTTCCTTCCTTGCTGGCTAATAGAAGTAGCACCACTGTCTCTTGGTGTTTGTTTCCTTAGGATCTTTGCTTGGTCACCCTCCAGAATCAGAACTTCAGCATAATATATGTCTGTCATCTCCTTTTTAAAAAGAAAGAAAGAAAGAGGTTATTGCGTGAATCATTTAGCATTATTAACACACTTGTCTTCCTTTAGGAGGCTTGAGTTACATTTACTTCCTTCTTGTCCAATATTTTAAATTTGTGCTAACATCCACAGGGTGATTACATTTTTCATTTAAAAACAAGCATCCCCTACCCACCTCTCCCTGTCTGCCAATTCCCCTGTCTATTTTCTGTTGCTTTAACTTTACTGTGAAAAATGGAAGCCCAAAGGCAATAGTTCTCACAAGTCTGCGTGCATTTTGCTGAATAGGAGGGATGGTGCAAAGCTTATTGTGGAATAATATTTTGCTTTGTAACAGCCAAACCAAAGGGAAGAAAAATCCACAGCTTACTCTTTGCAAATAGATCCCACATGCTAAATATTTTAGAAGTGGTCCAGAACTGACTGGATGAAGTGGCCCAATCTGAATGTTGCCTTTTTTCAAAATGCCTAAATTCAGCATGTTATGGAATTCATTTTAAAAGTGGATTAGACAAATTCTAACAGATTAAGTCTGAAATATCACTGGAAGCTAGGATGACTAAATTGAGGCTGTTGTACTTTGACCATATCATGAGAAACCATGAATCATTGGAAAAGATAATGATGCTAGGAAAGGTAGAGGGCAGTAGAAAGAGAGGAAGACCACATGCCAGGTGGTTGAACTCAATCAGAGACGCCATGGGGCTGAACCTTCAGAACATAAGCAGAGCAGTGGATGACAGTAGGGTCTTGGAGTTATCTCATCTACAGAGTCACCTTGAGTCAAGGTCGACTTGACAAAGGCATTTGGTAGCTTCATCTTCAGGTGGAATGTACAGATTCTTTGGCAAATAGAAAATAGAATGAGAAAAAAAAACAACAGACAGTTTTTATGTTAACAGTGCTGGAGGACAGCTAGAAAATTTACTTTGAAGCTCTGAGCTAGAGCCACCTTTGCAAACTATGTGCATCCATAAATAAATCAGACCTACCTCTTAGTAAAGCACATTGCTATTACAAACAAGCTCACACTCCTGCTCCACTGTATTTCCCTGCATAAAGTCAACATATCAGCTAACGATATCAACACTGGCTAACTTGATATCAGGAGTGGCCATGCTGCAGGATTGCCATAAGCTAACTCCTCAGTCCAAGTGCAAAGTGAGTACAACAAAACTGAGCTACTTCATAGGATTGGTGTCTCATATTTTCTCAGCTGTAGCCTCATGTTCTCCGATACTGGGTATGGTCTTAATGGGCCTGATGTGCTTTTAAAAATTTATAAGATCTAGGAGAAGAAATATTTTTTTAAATACAACTTCTGAGTTAGAAAGATCTTCACTACTACTTTCCATTTTGCAAGAGACACACTGCTGCTCCTTGGATTTCTCTTTTGTTCATTTTTATAAGGTAGGATAACAATCACTTTTCATGAAGGAAGACTTAACAGCCATTTATTTGAAATGACTGAGAGGGTCATTCTAAAATCTACTTGCAAAATAGTGTCTTGGTTTCTGCAATAGACTTGGGCTTTGTTAATGAAAGTAGGAAATCTCAAGATATGGCATATATAATATGGGGGAACTGCCTTATTTTGCCTCCCTCCAGAGACTGATGGGTATACAGCCTCTGAAACTGGAGGCAATATATGATTACTCATAATTATTTATAACTCCACCCTCCATACATTTGTCCAATTCTCTTTTAAAGCCAACCAAATGTGTGGCCATTGCTACATTGCATTGATGAATTCCACAATTTGACTATGTGCTGAATGAGGAAGCACTTCTTTCTTTTATCTATTCTAAATTCTGCCCCTCCAATTTATCTTCAGGTATTGACCCTGTGTTCTAATATGAGAAAAGGTAATTCCCCTTTTCTCTTATATAGTTTCTCCACAACATGCATAAAGACAGGTAACAACTTCCCTTACCTGTCTTTTTCAACACTAAACAGCCACTGATGTTGTAACTTTTCTGTTGCTTCAGCCCCCTTATCCTTTTGTTTGCCCTCTTCTGTATCTTTTCCAGCTCTACAATATCCTTTATGAGATGTGGTGACAAGTAGGTTAAATAATCTTAATTTTCTGATCTGAATGCACTTCTGTGCCTTTGTGATTTACCTCTTATCCATTTGTAATAATCAGATCATCCTACTGTTGTATGCTGTGAGCATACAAACTACATTTTGGGCATGGAAAGGGGTGGTATGGTGCTGATAGATATGTTAATTGCATGGATGAAGGATGATATTGATTGGATAGGTAATCAGAAATAAGGTAAGTATTTAAATATTTAGATACAGGAAGTATAAAGATAAAACAAAATTCCATTCAAGGTGGAAGAAGGTGTTTGAATCTGGGTAAACATGGTGTCAGCAAAATCATGAACGTGCTAAACATTTATTCATTTTTAAAATCTCCTTGTTATCATAACTGAACAGTCCCTCTTCTCACCCTCATCCCATTTTAAGTGATGTCCTCCATTTTTTTCAGAATATAGATGAGAAAGGAGACTAGAATAAATTTCCAAAATTTGTCCATAATTAATCCTTTGATTAGATACTGGAGCTTCCAGTCATAAAACTATAGCCCCTCTTTCCTTTTCTGCTATCTGCTCCCAAGTATTTAACTTATATGAAGAGTTTAGAAAGGAAAGTATGAGTTTTTGGAGACACAGAGAAACATATGTGTCAATTCTACATGTACCTGTGTCCAACATGTATCTCTACATCCCTCAGCATCTAAATTGCTAAATAATCTCGTTTTGTATCAGATATAGGATTCAGTCCACTTCAAATCAGACCCACTGTAATTAGGACATCTCTCAAATCTGTCTATGCCAAAATTGATTTGGATTATGTTTAAATCCAGAGCATATCCCCAGTTGGAACTGATACAGAGCAGATAGAAAGTGGCATTTTGACATAAACGTTATTCCTGATGTAGATCTTTGTGGGAAACATTGGCAATCAGTTTAAACTGGATAGATACCTTTCACATAGCTTCTTTGCTGACCCATGTTGTTTATCTTCTACTTCCTTCCTTGTAGTCCTGGGTTTGTTTGGTGGCACACAGTTTCTATCTCCACTGGACATGTCAAAGATTTATGATCCAGTGGATATATGCTTTTCTGATCACAAAAGTAACTCAAAAAAGTTTGAGTTTTTTGCATCTGGTCTTTTATTGTCTCTAAATAACATATGCATATTACGGTAGCTATAGTCTTGTGCAATGGGACATTTGTCCAGAGCAGCCCTCCATTCTGAGGATGAGTATTAGCTCTTGTGCTGTTCTGATCAGAGCAGTTTTGGAGAATTGATATCCAGGCTGGTGGCTATAAAAGGTTTTATTTAAGTTACTATGGATGTGTTTATAAAGAAGAGCTGGGCAGAAATGTCTAAAACAAATATTTTTACAAAATTTCTGACACAGGAGAAGAATCACCAACATTCCTTGAACGCCATACATCATGCTGATAAAATTCCTTACCTCCACTCTCACACAATGCCAAGGTAAGGATCTCTCTGGGTCTATGATCTTAACACATAGTCAAAGCTCTGCAAAGGATGGGTTTCAACTCCACTTCAGAATACATACCATATAGTTGATTTGCACCGTGGCTGCTAATAAAAGAAAATTGATGGTTGGGTGCTGAAAGAATGAAATCTGATGAAACTTCTGTAAAATGTTTGTTGTCACTGAAGCATCATTTTTTTCTGTGAGAAAAAGAATTACTTTCTTAAATGTTAATGATCTTAAATGAAGTTTGCCTGAGCCAGTAGAAACCAGAGAGTGTGGAGTGATGTTAGGAGTTACTGAAGAACAAATTAAATGATTCCACTATGTATTCAAGAATGATAGAGCTATAAGAGTGTTAGAGTTGAAAGAGACCAGTAGGCCAGATTATTCCTCACTTGCTTGTTTTGACTAGGCAGCCCAGAGTTTGGAAAAATTACTCTTTGGACTACAACCCATGGAATCCCTTCTGAGCATGGCACAAAACCATATTGATGGGAAATTCTGGGAGTGGTAGTCCAAAAACTACCTTTTCTAAATTTTGCCCCCCTCCACCTTTGAATTAGAAAATAGAGTCACCCCAGTCAGCTAGCCTTGTAAATGTTTTTCCCCAGTGGAAGATCACTATTTGAAGTCCAGTCTAGAAATGGCTAGTAGCATATCAATGCTCAACATTCCTCATAATGAAAACTCTCTCTCTTCTGAATTTTACTTGAATTCAGTGTTGCATATTATATTGGTTGCTGTCCCTGTCCTTCAGTTAAGGCAGAAGTCCAGAAAGTGTAGCCTGCGGGTCACATGTGACTCCTGGACCCCACTTTTGAGGCTCCACCAGTGCCCTCCAAAAAAACCCCTCAACCCCCATATTTTTGTAAAGAACTATATGATTTGGGGATGATTTCACCTGAAAACCACACAGAAGCTGCACCAAAGTGTGAAACAATCCTATGTACTCGAAATGGTGATAGGAAGTGATACAACATCACTGTCTGCTGCCATTTTGAGAGAGACTCTGAAGGAAAACAGAGGTAATTTGGTATGCTGGGATGTGTGGCCTGCAAGTTGTGTTGAAAGGATGTTGCCCACTCCTGAATTAAGGGCAGCCTCCTTTCCAGCATTTTAGATGCCCTCTCCACATTTGCGGCTTTGACTTTGGCGGCTTTGATTCTTTGCACTTTCGATTAATATATCCTCTCTAGGAATCTCTAGGTCCTCCAGCACAACTCTGCCAGAAGTTGACCATAGAGTTGTGCTGGAGAACCTAGAGCAGTGATGGCGAACCTTTGATTTTAAATTCATGGGTTTTGTGGGCAAAAGAATAAAATTTATCTACACTCACTTATGCCCTTAAATTCTAATGCCCTTCAAAAAAAATTTAGCTTGACAATCATTGCATCTTCAAAGGAACACTAGTTATTTTAGTTTGAGAATAGAGACATGGAGAAGCTGAATTATTCTAAATTAAGTGTCTTCCATATGTCAAACACCTGCTGTGGATCTGTGGCTTTTCATCAAGACCAAGTGCACAGTGGTGCCATGTTTGCTAGAAATTTTGTGTAAATACTCTTAATACAATGATGAATCCACTCCTGACCAAGCTTTGTTGTTATGTGCCTTCATGTTATTTCCAATTTATGGAAATCCTAAGTCCTCCATGGGATTTTCTTGGCAGGATTTGTTCAGAGGGGGTTTGTCATTGCCTTTCTGTGAAGCTGAGGGAGTGTGACTTGCAGTGGGTTTCCATGAGTGAGCAAAGATTTGAAATGCAGTCTCCCAGCTTCCAAGTCCTGACACTCAAACCACTACACTATGTGTAGCTTAGTGTAGTGATTTGCTTTGAGAAGTTAATTTGCATGTATAAATTCTGTTTTATGAGTTTTGTTCTCTTTGTTCTCTTTCTTCAGCCCTCCACGAACTCCAATGAAAGTTGTGCCTCAAATTAGAATAGAACTTGATCCTGAAGATGGTGGTTATTTCTGGAGGAGCAAGGGAACAGAAACTACTTTGTAACTTGTCCATTAAGCTTCTGCTGAATTGGCTTTTTTCCATTTCTTCTTTTTTCCTCTGTATTACTAGCCAAATATTCAATTGCTCCCTGCCTACGGGAATGCAAGACATATGACACCCCTCTCCATTGGATCTTTCCTCCTCCCTCCACTTGGTATATTTTTCTTCTCAATCCATCTCTTTTTCTTTCATTCTGACCAATACATGTGGATTTTTATCTATCTATCTATATATATTGGTTTTTGCCTTGTCAACCATGCGCATACATACTCCTCCTCTGGAGGAGTGGAAGCGTTATCATGGCTTTGTGAAAATGTCAGTGGAACTGTTATTATTTGGGGGTTGTTGGGTTGTGTTTTTTTTTTTTTTAGTTTTGAATCAGTATTTTTCTTTCTATTCTTATTTTTGGTTATTTTTTAAAAAATATCTCTAGCAGAACAAAACTGACCTCCAGGCTAATTCCCCATAGTTCTATACTCCTGGAAAAAATGCTGCTAATCTTAATCTGCTGGTAACGTCATCTTTGCTTCTTTAGTCTCAAGCACAGAAAATGAAAATGGTACATCATTGCACAAACAAACTTTTTTTTTTTGCCAGCACTGTATAGCGTGTGTTTTGGAATTAACCTTGTCCTATGCAACTTTTATTCTGTAACACTTCAGTGGATTCTTAACCTGTCAGCTGCATTGACAAGTGTTATTCTTATTTCCTAGATGACATCTGTTTTAAATTATGGGGGCCTAACCTGCAACTTATTTTTTTTTTGTCAATTTTTAACCATTTTTTAAAAAATTACTGTAAAGAAAAATGACTTTTTTTCCTGCAGCAGGAAACGTATAGTTTTGAGTAGTTCTACCTCTTATTTCTAGATGTTGGACTTTCTCTTTAAAAATGAAAAGATAAAAAAGAAGAAGAAGAAAGATTTAATAATAATAATAATAATAATAATAATAATTGTATAGTATGTTATATAATGTGATTTTTACAAAAAAGAACAAAAAACAAAAATATACAATCTCAAGGGTATATGGCATAGCTATATTAACATCTTTTGTTGCAAATGCCTGCTCTTTCTCTCTTTCCCCTCTTCCTTCAATTTGTATTTTCTTCTTAACCATTTGACCTGATCTGATTTTGTCACATAATTCTTGATGGAGTCTTTTTTCAAAGCATCTGGCATTGTCTGCCATGTGTTGCTGCCATGATGCCTGCCTTCATCTTATAAGAGACTTCTGCTGACCTCCTGCATAGACGCCAATAACAGGAACCAGGCTTGTGCAGTGGTAATACATTCTGAGTTACTTTCAGACAGGAATGAGTGTTGTCGAATGAGGAGATAATGTAGTTGTGTGTTGATTTTCCTTTATTGATAGCATTATTTCATTTGTACCAACTTGCTGGCACTGTCTGTCTGTGTGTGTGTTGTATGTGTGTGTCCACACTTGTGGATTTAACATAAAGTAGAGTGGAAATGATTTGAGGGGAGGGTTTTTTAAAGCCTTAATTATTGGTCTACATACTCTAGCTCAAACTTAGAAAATCTTATGTAGTGTGGATTTCACGCCTATTAGACAAGGTTGATAGGCTGGCTTTATGCCACCCCATTTTTGTTGTGCTCTTACATTTCATACTGGAGCAATCTCTAACAGTAAACATTCATAATGTATCTTGTTCTGGGCTGTACCATTTCAGACTGCATACGAAGATCTTATCTTTGAATGTTCCTCTGCAGAAACCTCCCTGCGGTAGGCATAGGAATATAACAAATCTGTGAGAATAGCTTGAGGCTAATTTCAGCCCTCCTATGTTCTCTTTTTTTTTCTCTGTGCAGAGGGTCAGGAAGTAAATCTTTGCTTAATTTGTTCTTACATGTCAGGATGAAACATTTCAGATGTTTTCTCCCTACTGGGTTAAACTCATGAGACTTTTGTGCATTGTTGGGATGATTTTTGCTTTTGAGACATTTTTGTGAAAAAAAATTTGCAAAGGTTTTTTTTTGCACAAAAGCAGTTTTTTGTACAATATGTGTTTTGTACAAAATTGCTGCTTGTTGAATAAAATATAGTGCTTTTTGTACTCTTTGTTTCTGCACAAAAATGTATTGCACACACAAAGAAGCACCTCAGCATTTTCTAAGAAGTCCCCAAATGAATTAAATGCATACAGCCATGTGAGCACTGGCCTTTTAATGCTCATGTGAGGATAAAAATATCTGACACTGGATGAATTTTTCTTAGTGGGTCTCTAAACATGTTGAAGATGAGAAAATGCATGAATATTATTTATGTCCCTTAAAGGGAGTAATTGGTTTGAGGTAGGATTTAAAATGTGACATCCCTCACTTAAAACTCAGTCGAAAATAAGCAGCTTAACATAATTCTGATGTAAGGGCAATGGGATGGACACTGTTTCAATATATATATATATATATATAGAGAGAGAGAGAGAGATTGAGAGAGAGACTAGCACATACCCTCACACATACCCATACTCATATATACCTAATGGCTGTTAAATAATTGCAAACTGACTCAATAGTTTTCACAGTGCTCTTGGTAAGGGAGTGCAGCAGTGATCATAGTCTAGAACAGTGGTTCCTAAATTTTGGTCCTCCAGCTGTTTGGGCCTTCATTTTCCAGAATTCCTGACTGTTGGCTAAATTGGCTGGGGCTTCTGGGAGTTGAAGTCCAAGACATCTGGAGGACTAAAGCTTAGGAATCTCTGGTCCAGAGCAATCTCTGTAGACCAGCATTTTAGGCACATGCCCCGGCCTTCTTCCTGTCCTCCAACATAGATTAAAGCTCCCCTAAGTTTTGTGGGCATTTTGTTGTGGTGTTGCAGATGTTGTCTCTCCTTCCAGAGCTGAGCTGACATTAGGTCTGTTTCTACCTGCACTCTCAAACAACAGTTAGTTACTTTTACAATGAAGTGCATAATTTTTGAACCTGTCCACATGGCCAACTCATTGCAGACTCCAGTTGTCACATGTAGGAACAGCTTGGTGTGTCTTAGACATCTGTCTAAAGGATGGACAGTTTCAGCATTACTAGAAAAAAACTGCTGCTATATGGGACCACAGATGAATCAGTCTTCTGTCTTAAGGAGGGCTGCTGAAAGGGCCACCATATTCATGCCAAAGTAAATAATAAAAAAAGCACAAAAGTAAACAGAATTGTGAAACCAGCAGCAATATGCAGTATAACACTCCCATGCACCCACTTGTATATATACCTTCAGACCTTTTCCCATTTGATAGTCTCTAGTGGTCAGTCTCTTCCAGCAAGGGTGTTCCACTCCTAAACTCTATTAAATATACTTGAATTCACTGCATTAACATTTGACTGTTCAACACATAGTCTGTTGAATATGTCATATATAGAGCCCTTTTTTTCAATTATTTATCCCAGCTTTGTGCGAGAGAGGGATTGGGAAGGGACAGGGGACAAGAAGCTTGACATGTTGCATTGTATGCATTCCTGGCATTAGTAGCATTTGGCTACCTGCTTTATTTATTTGTTTGTTTTGGTTTATTAAGCACTATGGGTGTATTGACATTATAGTTTATGTTGGTACACCAATTTAAATGGCACAGCTTCCTACTGCAAAGAATCTGGAGAATTACTGTTTGATGTGGGTCCAGGAGATCCTCTGTTGTGGTCCCCAGTTTCCTCAACACTACCATGCAGTTGCAGAATCTTGCATGGGAAGAAGGAATGCCTGTTCAGAATGTGTAATTGAGAAATATACTCAAAATATTTTTGAACTACAGGAAAAGAGCACTTTCTTGCATACCATGACTTACATAAAATAGTTTGTGGAGGAAGTTTAGTTTCCTTGTTACAACAGCCCTTCTTGCCTAGGTTACCAAACTCACATCTCCCCTATTTTTAACAGGGGGCTATAGATCAGGCAAAAGTTTATAGGTGAATGAGTCATGAGAGCATTGAGACAGCTGTTGAAAAATACTCTTGTGTGTGGTTATATATGGCTTAGAGGGCACTGCACAGTAAAGTCTTTAAACCTAGCCACCCCACATGTTTTCACTTTAAAAAGTGACCATTAAGGTCCCAGAAGGTCCTGTTGTCACAATTTGCTGGACTAATGTTAATGTGAAGTGGTAGGAGGGAGATCAGGAGCAGACTTTCAGGTCCCATAAAGCTATTGTAATTTTTACCTTTTAAAAAAGGGATTCTTTGCAGCCTTGAAACTTGCTATCTTACCCTGTTCTGTCTTGTCCTACACTGGGTTCCAGTCCTAAGGACACTTTCTAGGGCATAAAATACACTGAATGCAGTGGGAGTTATTTCCAAGTATAGATTCAGACTGGTGGCCAAGTGAAGGGTCATGGTTTCTGTAGTTTTGAAAACTATGAATCTGGGATGGAGAACCTCTGATCTATGCATCTGATGTGGCCTGCTAGGTTGACTCATCTGGCCTAAAGGCCTTTGGATGAAACCCTTATCTTACGGCCTACCCCTCAAAAGGGAGAAAGAGCAAGAGAGTGACTGAACCAAGGTCTTAAGGCCTCATCTCAATTGTTCCACTTCTCCCTCCCTTTCCCCATTTGTGGAGCAAAGCCATCTGTGCACTCAGCTGGTACTACAGAGTGGTCAGTCCCCAAGCTGCAATTCAGGCAGCTCCTATAAGTGTCAGCCTAGTGGGCATCACTTGTAGGCTACCTTCCCCTTGTGGAGGAGTGTAGTTGCCTCAGCTGAGGTGCCGTTTTGAGGTGTGATACTCCATCCACCTGCCTTGTTGAGCTCCATCTATCTGCCTTGTTGCTCTGCCCCAGAAAAAATCAAGGGGTCAGGTTCAGAACCGTTACACTACCTTCACCTTTCTTAGTAGGATGGCAATTGAAAACCCCATCCTTAATCATGGTACACTTTTTTAAGACTTTGATGTCACATCTCATGGACTTTCTTAATATTTATAATAACCTTTTGGAACTCTTTTGTGCAGTGTTAACTATATTAAGTTGTGGCCTCTGCCTGTTCCTGACCTGTTCCTCCCAGGTTTCGCACTGCACCTGGTGTTTGGTGTCACACTGCACCCAGTGTCCAGTCCCATGCACCAAGCAAGCATATGCACATAAGTCTCAGTCTGGCAAGCAAACAGGATTGGGGCATCCTCACCTTCCAAAGGGGATGGAGTCCTCTGTGATTTTTACTAGTACTGCTGCTATTAAAGTGAATTGCTCCTGCAAGAATATATGGAGCTTTCACTATAGAAGTGCAGGGGAAAAGCTACACCATGCTCTGTCTAGGAAGAAACCTGTCCAAAAACAGGGGGAAATTGGGAGTTTGAATGGCAGTTATCCCATGAAAATCATGCTTTCGGAATCAAGATTGAGATTTGATTTTCACACACAGAGTGATAGAGTCATTATCCTGGGAATTACCAAGGAATAACCAGGCAATAAACAGCAACAAATCATTCACAGTATTTCCCTGTGAATGATTTGTTGCTGTTTATTGCCTGGTTATTCACGGAATAATGGCACTTCAGTCGCAACGTCATGTGAAAATCTTTATCAGTAATGCACAATTTTCATGAGATAATGATAATGGCACTTTAATCTTGATGTCATGTAAAAAATCTTAATTGTGAATGTGCAGTTTTCCCGGGATATTCACAGTTTAAACTTCCAACTAAGTTGATAAACTTAGAGGAGTTACCAGGAGCCATTAAGAAACTTGGGGAGGGGGAAAAGGCAGAGGTAAATGTTGACATATTAGATCCAGTCAGCAAGCTTGATGGGATGTCGATGATGATGATGATGAGCTGGAAAGGACCACAACCCCCTGCCATGTAAGATTACACAACTAAAGCACTCTTGAAAGATGGCCATCTAACCTCTGTTTAAAGACTTCCATACATCATGTTTTATATAAATAAAATGGGGAAAAAAAGACCTCCATACAAGGCCAGTCCACCACCTTCCAAGGCAGTCTTTCCCACTGTGAACAGCTCTTACCACCAGGAGGTTCTTCCTAATGCTCAGTGGGTTTTTGCCTTGCAGTTTGTATCCATTGCTTTGTATTCTAGTCCCAGGAACAGCAGAAAACAAGCTCACTCCATCTTATACATCTTCAGATATTTAAAGTTATGATGGCTACCTCTCAATCTTCTCTTCTACATGCTCACCATACCCCGTTGCCTAAGCTGTTCCTCATATAGCTTGGATTCCAAGTGGTCTGGAAAGAGTGGTGGGAACAGAACTTGAGGAAAGTTTTGTGTACTTCAGCTCCTAGAATCACTTGGCCACCATAGCCCAGCTTGTTGGGGGATTTGGGGAGTTGTGGTACAAAAGAGTCACTGTTCCAGACTCTTATGAAATCTTAAACAGAATAATTCCAGTGAGGAATCATAAATTTTATTTGGCATAAGTGCTCCTAGACTTCATCAGAGGCATGTCTTAGGAAAGCATGTTGCTTAGACCAAGTTCATGGACACGTTTTGCAAAGAGGCTTCTCCTCAGGGCTAACATTAGTGAATTTTTAAGAATCAGAGATGACTTTGTCCCAGACCTACAATGTGAACATACTGCCTGCCTGTCTCTTTTTGTCTGTCCCTCTTTTTGTCTCTCTTTTCTTTAATAACCTCCCCGATACAGTATGTGTACGCATTATTTCTCAGAATCAAGATGCACTTTCAGATACATTTTATTGTTATTGTTGTTATTGCTATGTTATTTGTTCATTTTAAACTGTTAAAAGTCTGTATTTACTATGAATGAATAATGTATTAAGAAAAACACAGCCACTTTATTTTGAAATGAAGAAGATCAACACAGTAGAACAAACCAGATTATTTTCCCCAAAACACAAAAAAGAGAAGAAATCATTTCAAATTGTTGAATGATTTTTTTCCCCAGTAAGAAGAAAAGTAAAACCATGAAATTACTTATAACATTATAGGATTTTACAGTTTTATGAGGCTTTCTATTGTGACTTTTATGGAATCAAGAAATGAAGAAGATGAGATATTTTAGCATTTATATTTTTCAAATTAAATGTATACTGAAAATAAAGTAACTTTATGCATTTATCTTGTTGGGCTGTTTTCCTGTTAGCATTCCTTCTGCTAAAACATTTGATTTTTTTAAAAAAAATATGTAAATTGATGTAAAAATATATGATATACTAACAATCTGGGGATTAGGAACAATAAACCACAAAGAGTGATTATGAAGTCCACAGTCCATTGTAAGAATCAAAATTTCATTTTACATATAGGAGACATTTCTAGCCCTCATGAATACTGTAGTGTTTGTTGCCAGTGCTTGGATTCTTTCTCTACACTCCTAGAAATGTAGAAAGCCACAGCAGAAACCAAGAAGTGGCCAGACATAGTGGAAGGAGAGCTAGTGGGGAAGTGGCTTTACAGAGGGCTATTGTGGTTATCAAAAACAGATCTGCTACAAACACTCAGGGACCTCTCAACACATCCAGACTTACCCTGTGAAGCGTTTTGTATGTTCTGCTGTATAGAAAGCTTGTTTTCTCCCAAAACAGAGGGATATGTAAGCCCATGTTGCCTTCACATGACACATCCCGGTGTGAATTAAACAAATGAACACATCCTGTTAGTGGTAACACATCTCTTAAGTTGTTTTTCCTGTTGGCTAATGGAATTCTTCAGCATTATCTCCATGGTTTTAGCACCTTTACCACCAGTGTCATTGCTCCTTTGAATCTTTTCACTCCCATCTGTCAAAATCTCCTAAATTAGAATGCTCAGAACCGTTAGACTATTCCAGCTATGACCTTCCTAGTGCTGAGTACAGTGGAATTATTACAACTGAAGATTGTATTATCTTTGGAAGTCTTAGAACAAGCTCTGCTAGAAAACATGTTACCATCACAGCAGGCTCCTGAACTGTACTCTTGGCCCTTTGCTGATGTTTTTGGCATCTGGCCCACCCAAATGAAGCCCTGGTGGTGGTTTGCAGACCTTCATACATTTACTTGAGACAACAGCTGTGTTGTTGTGGATGTATAAAATCAAAGCCAAAGACTTGCATGTTTTATCTATGATACTCCACAACTTAGAAGTCATTAAAGTATATGACATGCATCATATCATACCCCTTTTAATGGAAGTGTCTTATTAGAAACAACATGAGTATGTCAAGATTTGAAATGGCAACCCTGTTGCATGCTATTGTACAGGAGGAAAGAGTGCTTTGCTTGTCTTCCACTACACACACACACACACACACACACACACACACACACAATTGGAAAGTTTAGTACAAATGGCATTAATTTTTTAAAAGCTGTAATTAATATAGTAGTGAGCAACAGCTGTTTGTTCTGAAAATGAATTCAAGGGGTTTACGTTTTCTGTCTGGCTCCTTGGTTGGACATAAATGTTGTACAACTGGGTTACCTAAAAAGGTCCATATACCTCTACTACTGTTTAGATCATGCTAGTTCATAGGGCAACATCATGGTGGTGGTGGTGTGGGGGGGGGGAGGCCAGGATGCTATCCCAACTCTTTGGATGGCACAGGCTAACCCAGTCCTCTCAACACACACCCATAGTTTGAACACTGAGATGATTGTGGCTTTTCAGTGCTGTAACATCTGCTTCTCCTTGCAATCATGAGGATTGAGCTGAAGTTTCCATCTGATTGCTATGCAGAGGGGTGGGGTATAAATAAATTATCATCATCATCATCCTGGACTGGTGATTATTTATTTATTTATATCTTGCCCCTCTGCAAATGCAATCGGGGTGGCTTGCAATAATAAAAGATCCCAAATATACAGTCCCAGATCCCAAATATACAGTCCCATGATGGCTTCCATTTTATGCCAGAGATCATGGGAACTGTACAGAAAGGTGCACGTGGCCCCAGATGAAATAAGATGCTGCAGCAATAGTATGCTGCAAGCTTTCAAAGAAGTGTTGGAATGAAATAGATGCCTGTGCATGCATTGTAATGCTGCTCATAACTTCTGCTGGAATCAACACCCAATGCAGCTCTCCCGTTCTAGATTCCAACCTAAGCATGTTCTACTGGGGGACTTAAATGGGCAGGTGAGCAGGAATAAGGCAGGGAACCTACATAAAGTGGGTTGGACTGCCCATCTTTTTTCTTTGATTACTTCTGGGCCCTTTGACACTATACAGTTACAGCACTATGATTCCACTCTAACATGCCATGGAATCCTGGGATGTCCAAAATCAAATCCAAAGCTCTAAAAATTTTCAGTGAACCCAAAGTGTCTAATCCTATTCATGTCAATGCATATCTCTCCTCTTACCTTTCTTCCTTCCCATCACAAAAGCTGCTCTAAGGTTCAGGAGCTCAGCACTTTGTGCGTGAAACAGGGAGTAATCCGTGCTTTATTTCAATGTTTACAAGAACTGATTAAATTTGAAAAAAATTATTCTTGTTTAGGGGAGAAATAATTTGGGACTAGTACTACTGTCGTCACTATTACTACTACTATTACTACTTTTGAATATGAGGGTGAAATGAAAAGAAAATGAAATTGATAGATTTGTATGTCAAGGATGAGGGCTTTGGATGTTTAGCTCTTAAAAGTCAGGATTTGGATCCATGTGCCACATTAATGCTGAATTATAGTTTCCCTATCTTACATTTAACAGCTACATATCAAGCAGGTACAGTATGGTTCTCTCTATAATGAAAACAGATACACCTATTGAATTTGGCCAGTGTGGAGACATGACAATTGACTGTATTCATTTTCAGTAATGACTTAGCAAAAGTTGCAAAAGTTTGCATATTCAAGTCAGCATGAAATTGCATTTTGGGGAAAACAAAGGAATTGGGGGAAAGTGAATCTGGCAGTCTTGCAACCCTCCCTCAAGTAACTGGAATGTCTGGGAACTTTCTGTGAAACTAGCCTAGCTGAGCCACACAGTAATATAGGTGTGACACTTAACAATGCAATATAGATTTACCTTAAAGGACAAATTACTCTTCTTTCCCACCCCATTTTTTATTGTTAGTTTTTATTGGTTTTAACATCAAGAGAAAACAAGAGGGGGAAAAAAACATGGACAGGATCATTTGAGTCATGAAGAATCAATCACAGGGCTGATTCAAACATATCAACTATCGTGTGATAAGACATCATTCCACAAATCTGCATGAGTAGCTGGAAGATTAATTGTCTTTTACTTAAGTAAAGGGAGGCCTTGTTGCTTTATAAAAGTTTCACATTCTCCATTATTCCTAATGCTTGGTGTTGCATGCCTTCAAGTCGTTTCCGGTATATAGTGACCCTATCATAGCATTATCTTGGCGAGATCCATTCAGAGGAGGACCCACTTCCTCTAAGGCTGAGAGAGTGCAACATGCTCAAGGTCACCCAGTGGGCCTTTGCGGCCAAGCAGCGATTTGAACCTTGGTTTCCA
>CM034708.1:9594234-9620442 GCA_020142125.1 Phrynosoma platyrhinos | reverse complement strand
ATACTGAATGCATTATAGCTCTCCCATCATGTGTTCTCTGGGAAGGTCCAACTTCCTAGTTCAGTGCATGCCTAGATCATGGGAAACCCTCTAAAATAAGCTCCAATCCAGACAAAATTCAATTTTGCATGCATTCCTCATGCTGCATCACCCCACCCAAGTTTAAAGCAAATAAGCTCCAAGAGAGAGCTGAGAAGGAGAGGGGGACTTCATCTAAACAGAAAGCTAGAATGGAGAGAGGCATGTCTTTAAAATTAATAAATTCTCTTTATTTTGGAATAATTTTTGACCCCACAGAGGTCCTCAGAGGTGGACTGTAATGAGTTACAGCTGGTGGGTGAGTCCATCTTTCGAACAGTGAATCTGCTCTAAGTTTTAAAGGAACTGTCCAAAGTGCTGCCTACAGTTGGAGGACAGTATTCAGCACCTTGGACTGTTCCTTTGGCGTCTGAACTGAAACCTAGAGCAGATTTTTCACCCCACTGATATTATAGATACCAGCTGTCAGTGGTTACCAACAAAATAGTTACCTGTATCACGTTATCTTCCGGTAATAATGAGGATGTAATAGAGTGAGTGGAAGCAAATGGACCACAGGCTACCACTCCTTTCCTGGGCAGCATTCAAAGTTCTGGTTATGACCTTCAGTGGTAGTTTAAAGGCATTGATAAATAATTATGCACCAGCTTATACACCTTGGGTCCAGACAATCTGAAAGACCATCTCTACCAAGCCTGAGTTTTAAGATTCTTGGGAGAGGTCTTTCTCTTGGCCCCACCACCATCACAGGGACATTTGGTGAGACTGTGGCCGAGTCTCCTCTGTGCTCTCTTTTGCAAAAGGCAAATCCTTTTTTATTTCACTCTTAACTCATGTGGTAGAAAGGGTGTTTTTTAAGGGTGGTGTGATGTGCTTTTATCTCTCTTTTTAAAACTATGTTTTACATGTGCTTTTAAACTGTTTTAATTTTGTGTTTTCAACAAAGCAATTAATTTAACTTACCTTTAACATTTCTATGAATAAGATTTTATATGTCCCTCCACATTCGCTGGAGTTAGGGTCACAGGACCCCCATGAACATGGAAAAACTGCAAATAACAAAAGCACTATTTTTTTTTACCTGAGAGAACACCTCTCTAGGAATCTCTAGGTCCTCCAGTGCAACTCTATGGTCAACACTGACCATAGAATTGTACTGGAGGAGCTACAAATGCCTAGTGGAGTCAGCTCTCTACGAATCTCTAGGTCAGGGGTAGGCAACCTTTCCCCTTTAAGGGCTGAGGGACTTCAGCTCCCAGAAGCCTCAGCCATGTTGGCCAATAGTCTTATGTTGGCCAATAGCTCCTGGGATTCTGGGAGCTGAAGTCCCTCGGCCCTTAAAGAGGAAAGGTTGCCTACCCCTGCTCTAGGTCCTTCATTGTGACTTTTGGTTAAAGTTGACCATAGAGTTGTGCTGGAGAACCTAGATATTCCTAGAAATAACATATTAATAAAATCAGTAATAATCAAATCCGCAAAAGTCAAAGCCGCAAGTGTGGAGGGGTAAGTGTATGTTGCAATCTGTCTTGGATCTTGTACTAGGAGAAAAACAGGATATTAATTCAATAATCCAGTCAACCAATCTTTGGTTGCATGAACAACAAGTTCCAGTTTCCTGATCTAGATTGCATAACCAGAAATGCTGGTGTGACTTGCCAACTGGGGGAATCTATAGGTTTTCAATTACCGATCCAACAAATAGATCAACATTTGGAGACCAAACTGTTTGACTACATCATCTTGGGGCAAACATCCCCTTTCTTGTCTCTGAACTGTTTCCCATCTCAATAATGTAGGTTCTACTTTGAATATAGGAAAGCAATCCTCCTCTGTTACAGAAGGGTGAAGGGCCAATATACTAGAATGAAGAGTCAACACCCTACAGGAATCATTTTCATCACAGAGCTCCATCTACATTCTGGTGGACACTAGAAGGGCTATTGTTCATAAATAAGGCTCAAAACAATAAAAACAGCCTCCTGCCTCTTGGCTTCACGTGTTCAGGGTTGATCACGATATCGTCTGTTCTTGTAAAGCAAACACACATGGACATTTGTAGTCACCATAAAAGAAAATATTTTCCACTTGAAGAGATGGAAGTTATTCTTTCCCTTCAGGGGAAAAAAAGAGGAATGTTATCTCTCATGCATTTTACCTAAGAAAAATAAATAAGAGCAAGAGAGTGGCAGAGAGTTGAAAGGGTATTTTATTAAATATTAGCAACCTGTCAGTGAATGACAAAGTGGTCAGTGCCCTGGGATGCAATTCCCCTTGTTAGATTATGTAATTATGCTTGTGAAAGGATTAAAAATAGCAAAAGACACTTTTCCAGGGATGATTTGAAACCTATATGAAAGAAGTGATTACTTACAGAAAAAATACATATTTTCAGTTTTGTCATTCTAGTCAGGAGACAGACCAATGGACAGACAGATGGACAGACCTCTCTCTCCCCTTCCCTCTCTCTGAACACACAAACACACACACTTATACTCACACACAACCCATTTATATTAGCAGATCTGGTTCACTTCTTAGTAACCTCCCAATTAGTCTACTTTGATGTGCTTCGTGTGAGGCTGTCCTTGAAAAGTATTCAGAAGCTGCAACTAGTGCAAAATGCTGCAGCCCAACTGGTATTGAGTGTGAGACCATGTAAAATTGGTCTTACAAGAACTACACTGCCTTCCAATTTGCTTCCAAGCTCAATTCAAGATATTAGTTTTGACCTGTGTCCTTATATGTGTGTAAAGAAAGCAATCACATCATAGTCTTCTCTTCACCAAGCTGAACCTGCCCAGCTCTTTCCACCATTCCTTATAAGACTGGTTCTTCACAGCCAGGTTGTCTTTCTCTGAACCTGCTCCAACTTGTCCATATCCTTTTTGTATACATATTCAAATAATGAAAAGTTCTTGATGCTAAAAGTGCTGTATATCTGTTTTTTTTTTGTTTTTATTTTTATAGTGGTGGAAATGGAAAGGGTGAGATGGAGGAAACATAATGAGTCAAAGACAACAAAGGCTGAATCGGGTGCCCAGTGTTGGGGAGCTATTCTTATTTATTAGTTACATCTCCTCCCTTTCTTTCAATCAGCAATACACACATCTCTCCTCCTTATCAGTTTCTCATCACTACTACTCTGCAAGGTAGGCCAGGCTGAGAGACAGGCTTACCCAGGGTCACTCAAAGAGTTTCATGGCTCAGTAGGGAATGGAGTCTGAACCTCCCAAACTCCAATCCAGCTTTCTAACAGCTACACCACAAAGGTTTTTGCATGCATTTATATGGAATTATGGTTTGAATTAGCTGGGGATAAGAAGTGAGGGGTTAAGTGGGTGGTTTTCATACAAGTTGGTTTTGGAGGAATGATTTGACATGAGAATGAGAGAGAGAGAGAGAGAGAACGAGAAAAAGAAAGAAAAAGAAAGTACACAGTGGCTTTGTGAGATGCCTTTAAATAATGCAATTTATTTAATGGCTAGGTATCTGCTAACACCTGTATAATTCTAATTATCTTCTGGAAGGGCTCTGGAAAAGCCAAATGGCTCCTTTTCATGAATAGTTAACATTAATGGAATTTCAGACAAGACCAGGGAATCTGTGCATAAGCTGGTGAGGAATATTGATTGTAGGTTTATTATTGGCTCAGATCCCATACTTGTGGGATGTGGGCTTTTGTGGCCTAGTCTATGTACAAAAGTCTCAAATGGAAGGCCTAGTTTTAAAATAGAAAACATCTCTGATGTATAAATGTGTATGGGGTTGCCAGTTTTTGGAAATATGAGTAAGAGGTGGTTGAAATGTATGACATGCAGAGTTGGCAATGAGGACCTGGCGTTAATATCAACAATAAGTATTTCAGGTGTCACAGGGCTCTTGTTTTAAACTTCCAGCCCTATCCTGGTTCTTTCTTCTCTGGCCTGGATGTTACCATTTAGAATCAAGTTGCTGACCAAGTTGCAAAGTAAGTTATCAGGTCTTACTATGTACATTTCCATCCTCCTTTATGACTTTTGTCTGGCAGTTAGCAAATTGGTGGCTGGCCAACAAAGATAAAAGTTGCTTTGGAACTCTTGCAACCTTAATTCCAGCCAGCACAAGACTTGTGAGGACACATGAGACAGGCTATTACAAGGCATACTCCCTCCCCCCAGTGTTTTACAGATAAAGTAAAAACCACAACCACAACCACAACATCTAAGAAAGTAGACTCAAGTCTACAAAAGCTCATGCTACCAGCTTCTTTGTTTTCGTTAGTCTCAAAGGTGCTACAAGATCCCTTTGCATACTGATTTTCCAGACTAACACAGCTATGTTTTTGAATTCAACAACAATAGCATTTATTATAATGCCCTTTAACTAAGAGGTGTGTGTCCAAGCAAAATTAGAATGTGGTCAATATGGCAAAGGAGATTTGAACCCTGATCTCCAGAGTTGTAGTCCAGCGCTCAAAAATACAACAGAGCACAAGACTGCCCAGAAATCCACTTCATTTCTGAAAACAGTTCAGTAGATCTTGGAAGGAGCTGATAGGACCAAGTTAGGAGCATGGTCTCATTCCATCTTCTTTTTAATATTGTCTAGTGAAACACAACCTCAAACTTGAGGTCACTGCACTGTGCATTGCTTTACATCACTGATTGATTATCCAGGCTTGCAAAATTAAGGATCATAAAAAACTTTTTTTTTTAAAAAAATGTATACTTCTTTTATAGGAATTAGGCATTCTAAATCAAAAAATGAGTTCAGATGAGCTCCATCACATTGTTTTTTCACTTGCATTGTCATTTCTATGTTGCAATATGTAACTGAGTGAAATGATCCTGCAAAGTGAAATACATCTTCTTTATGACATCCAGGGTTGACAATTTCTTCTATTAGAAATCTTCTATCGGATTTCCAAGACAATTTGAATTCACTGATATGAAACTCAAAAACACATTCAAAAGCACTGGAACATTAGCGTCCACACTTAATGGAAGCTGAGTACTAACTGAATTGATAAAAAAATATTGAATTTGTGAAAGAACTGTGTATAGTTTGATATTTTTACTGTGTTTTTCGAATTCAGGACCCCCCCAAAACATTAAAAACAGCTACAACATTTACAAAAAAACAAAACAAAAAAAAAAACTCACTGTAGGGCTGCATTATTGGTGGGGAAAGAGGATGCTCCAGGCACTTGAATGGGCCACATCTTGTATTACAGATCCCAGCTTCTGTAGGCTATATTTCAGAGAAGGAACTGGGAAAACCACCTTTAAGTATACTTTGTCTAAGAAAATCTTATGAAATTCATGGGGTTCTCATAAGTAGACTGGCGACTTGAAGGCATATACGTACACAGACATTATGAAGAAGATGGAGCAACACATGGCTCTCATACCATCCAGAAAAGTCAATAGATCTAACAGAAAAAGAAGTTTTTTGCTGTTAATGGAGCACCCTCTAGCGGATTTTTTAAAGAAAGGAAACATATTCAGGGGTAGTCCTATTGGCCATGCAACAAAGTACACCAAAATCTAAAATTCCCCCAAATCACGATACCTTCATAGGATCAACCAAAATGCACAAAATTCACTATGCAAGCTGTTGATGCTTTTGGCTTCTTCATCAGGCAAAGGTGTTAAAAATCATACAGGAGAAGAAGAAAAAATGACCATATCAGAGTCACAGGCGTACATTTTGTCTTTACTTCTGTTGTCAATTAAAATGGCCTAGATTGATATCAACACAGATAGAGACCACTCCCAGTTATTGGTCAAGTGGGAACTGGGAAAGAGCAGTAAAATCCAGGTAATCCAATTTCAAGCCTATTGGCAAAAGAAAAGTACCCATCCACCCTGAGATCCAAGCTGTCCCTGTCTTGTGGAGTCTACCATCTTCTTTTTTAGACAATTATACCAAGAAAAAAATCTATGATGTGCAAAAGAATTTGCTATTTGGTTGGTCTGAAATGACAAAGACCAAGTTGTTACACTTGTATCAAAATAATTTTTTTTAATTGGTGGGGGTTTGTTTAAAATGCCCATGTTAAGAAGAATACCTGGGAAAAATTCATTCATGGATGTTTTTTAATTTAAGGAATTGTGGAGGGAATGGATGCAGAAGGAAAGAACCAAGAGTGTTCTGCATATCTAACTAGATGCAAACTTAGAAAAGTTATTATTTTTTTTATTACACCTCCCTGAGGGACTCTGAGATGTGTAGTCCCAAACAGTAAATTTAGTCTTATAAGGACTAACTCTCACTGAGATAAGTGGGACTTGGTGTTATGTGTTTTCAGATTGACTCCAGTTTATGGCAAACATATTACAGGGATTTCTTGTCAAGATTTATTCAGAGGAGTTTTGCTGTTGCCTTCCTCTATTTCCTCTTAATTTTATTTTCTGCACAGAAAATGCTGGGCAAACAATGCTGCAGCTGGGGACTTATTCTGCGCCAAATTTGCATGTAGTTGTTTTGCACAGAGAATAGTGGCTGAGATCCTGCCTTGGGAACATGATGCAACAAGCATTTGTGACATGAACCTATGGTCATACCTGTTGGAGCTATCAGGAATGGGACTGTTCTCCAGCACCTCAGAAATCTTGTTCTGTTTCTGACTGACTTCAGAAGTTTGGTTTGGGGATCACTTTTGGCTATGGCAATGGTGCAATGACCGTAAATGTAAATCCAAATTGATACATCTCAATAGTCTTAATTTTGGCTTATGAAATTAAAAATACTGTGTAGGATACCAGCCAGTATTTTCTGGGCAGGAAACAGAATTTTACGTTACATCCCCCTGGTGCAGACACACAACCTGTACAACTGAACCAAGGCTCCAAATGTTCAATCAAATGCACAACTACATGTGCAAGTCTGTTTTTGCAACCCTGAAGTAAATGTAGATGTTCTGCACTGAACAAAACATGCACAGGTGCTTCTATAAGGGAACTTATGCATACGGAAAACTCATATAAGCCACCTTGGGTCCCATATTGGGGGGAAGGTGGGATAGAAATCTATATATTAAACAAACAATAAATAAGATATGAACAGAATTCTGGCCAGAGTGCTTACATGTGTAACCTAAGAACAACAGCAGCAAACGATTGTCAGCAGCTTGTGCTATCAGAACTTCCTCAAATATCTGGCCTCAAGAGAGATCCACATGCAGACATTCATAGGCAGCCTAAATTGTGTTAGTGCAAAGCCAAGCTGAGCCGAGCCATGGGATCAATAGAATTTACCTATGTGTTGACTCACCACCCAACAATAGAGTCAATGGGTCTAGTCTAGTTGGAATTAGCCAACAGGATCCCAGCTGTGCCTCTGTATCATGCCTATAATGCATTGGTATTCCCATCTAGCCCTTTCAAGGTAGCTGGAAATGTCCTTTGATTTGAGTTGAATGCTTAGAGTTTGGGCACGATTCCTGATGGATCAGAGCCCAAAGAGATCAATGGACTGTTGTTCTAATCTGCCTTCATGCACTTGCCTTTGGCCAGGGTGGGAAAAGAGGCATGCTTCACCTTCTCATGGTTAATGTGTGCCTCAGCAAATATCTTATTTTTCCCCCCCCAAAAAAATAAAAAATCCCCAGCTCTTGTTCTCAAAGGTATTTAGAAAATCCCGTCCAGTGTATGAGGCTTTTGTGACAAGGGACCTAAGTGGATTAAAGAGTTGACTTCAGATCTGGCTCTCGAGATCTGTAGTTGATCCTTTTTCCCAGGTTTAGCAAGGCTTATTTGGGTTACTTAACATGCTGTTGCTATTGTTCCTTTCCACTGCACTCAGGGAGAAGCACAATTGCATAATTTGAGGCATATTGGGTACTCTCTTTCTTCTCTCCCCACCCAGCCTTGGTTATATGAAGTTACCTGAAAGCAAAAAGCATGGGAACAATACGTCTTCATTGTCATCATCAACAAACAGGCCTGATACAGTGAGTGTGGAGAAAGTTCAGTTGTTACTGGATCATATTTCCTCTCAACTCTTGTCAGCATAGATAATGTGAAGGGTCATGGATGTTTCAGATACAGCATCTAGTGGGCCATACTAGATGTTAACTCAGTCATCAAGAAAATAATGCAACCAGATACAAAGTTACATATAGTTAGAATCATAGACTTACAGAGCTGGTAGGGACTAGTCTGACCCTCTCCTGTGCAAGAATCTACAACTAAAGCTCAACCGCCTCCCACGCAGGAATACATAACTAAAGCCATTCAACCTCTCTTGAACCTTCAATGAAAGAGAGTTCTCCACCCTCTGAAGTAGTCTCTTTTACTGTTGGGCAGTGAAGTTTCATTTCAGCAGAAGGTGAAGGCTGAAAGGCTTAAAGTAAAGATGTAGATGGACTCTACACAGTAAAGTGATTTCAAAGAGCTGGGCCAGTGTGTAGGTATTCTGCCTGGGAATCCTGTCTGGAAAAACAACCCAGAGAAAGAGGTCTTTGGGAGGTTGACAAAATAAATGAGAGGCATTATACAGAGAGATGTATGGCTTTTCAAGACCTGCTCCAACTTTCTTCTGGGGAGGTCTCTGACAACTATGCAGCTCTTAATTCTTGAGAACTCAGGCACAGGAACAAGGATAACTGAGGGCCAGAGCCTCCTGTACTGTCACAAGATTTTGTGACATATTGGCCAAGGTCCAACATCAAGCAGACAGAGCATACTTTTATGCTCAAGGAGTTATGTGATCATTTTGCAATTCAAACTCACTAGCAAATTGCCATATAGAGTAAACAAATGCACAACTAAATATGCATGCAGTCTGCTTGCACAGCCAATGCACATGCACGACAGTGTATAATAATATAGCCATTCTACTTTGAGCAAAAATGTCCAACAGCTTCTGTAGGGAAAACCTCCCCATGTGAAATATCCAGTCATTCTTGGTACAGAAATGGTCTGTTTTGCTGACGTAGGCTGCCATTTCCCCCCATAATGCCCTTGATTGGTTCTAGTACTGGAAACCCAGCCCAATCATGACCTAGTGAGGAGATTCCAAACATAATCCAGTTGCCATCCATTGTAAAGCCCTTTCAGAACTTTTTGCACAATTTTACTGCCACATGAATAACCCTTGTATTTGGCCTTGCTTTTCAACTTGGTCCTAACATGGATACCATTGGAGAGAAGATGACAGCTCTGACTCTTCAATGGTTTGGTCCCTGGTCACCGAGCAATCTCACTAACCATTGATACCTAGTACTTAACCAAGATTCCCCTCTATGGGCATACAAGTTGCCTTTTCTTGGTATGAATCCTATTCGATTGGTCCTAAATAGAGTCACCTCATTGAATCAATTGTTAAGTGGTCTGTCAACATGCAGATAAATCCCATTGATTCAATGGGCTTTCTATTGAAACTAACTATAGGATTTTGAAACTAACAATAGCACTGTTACCACTGACTGGATTGTGAGTATTCCAACTTTTTCATTGGAGTGGATGGGTTGTTGGGTTTTTAAAAAATCCTCATTATACACAACTGCACAACTTAACTCCAAAGTCCTTTCATCACTCACCTCCCATTATATATAATCACCAGCATAGGTGTGCCTAATGTGCTTTCTTTTATTAGCCTGGAAGCCTTGCCAAATCATGAATCACACCCTTCAATGATGGAGGCCTTAAGGGCATATGTGTATCTATCTATAGAAGTGTTTCTATCTAGGTTGATTTTAATGAGTCAAAAATAAAGCAATTTGTTATCATTATGGTAGACTCTGTCACAAAGATAATCTGGTGCGTGGAATTCATAAGTGATTAAATTTGCTTTTAAAAGGGAAAAATCAATGCAGATACTTTCAAGCAAGGTCAGAAATTGGGCAGGGAACAGACTCTTGGTTCCTTTTGAATCATGATGCTGATCCCAATTATTTCTGCTTCAACATATAACTCACCTTGATAATGTCCTTAAATAAGAATCATTGCCACAGTTGATGTTATCTGATGTTACGTATTCAGGGCTGTATTCATGCATCAATAGCACTGAGTACTATATAGATGCAGTAGGGCAAAAGCCTTATTCAAGCGTTACTCTGCCTATAATCTTTGACTTTATCACATGGGAGGTAAGCATCCTCCTCCCATGAATAAAGCAGCATTTATTCCTATCAATATCCCGCAAGAGTGGGATGATTTTCAGACGACGTCCTCTGACTACACCATTATCGGGACATCATCCTGTGAATAAAGTGGCAAAATCGCACCACTTTTTATTCATGGGAAAATGCCATGAATAAAAAACGGTGTGATTTTGCCACTTTATCATGGGATAATATCCTGATACTGGCAATGTTGGGGATGTCATCTGAAAATTATCCTGCTCTTGTGGGATAAGGAAGGGATTAAATGCTGTTTTATTCATGGGAGGAGGATGCTTGCCTCCCATGTGATAAAGTCCTTTGTTACCTTGACAGAGACACATGGGCTATGCATATTTATCTCCTCTTTGCCACTGCTGACAACCCAAATTACCTTTGCTCAGTCTTGTTCCTCCATCCAAAAATTGGGGGGGAGGACCTGAAAAACATGCTTAGTTCTTTGGGAGAGTTGGAAAGTTCTGAGTGGTGGGTTGAAAATGTACAATCCTGCTGTCTTTCCTATGTGATCAAAGACTATGTGGAGAGGAATACTTGACAGGGAATTATTGGAAATTAAAAAACTTTTGTTGAAAAATGAACTGGGGCCACAGAGTTGGATGGGGTTAACTCATTAGTTTCATTGGCCAACCCATTGGTCAAGACAGACCCATTTTAAGACTGCATGAGATGTAGATGTCAGGTTGAGTATCCCCGCCTTCCTCTTTCACGATTGCTTTCCACTTCATCAAGATTATTATCTTTTCCAGTGAGTCATTTCATTTCATCATGAATCCGAATTACAATTTGTTATTTTGTGCCTTCAAGTCATTCCCAACGTATGGCCATGCTAAGACAACTCTATCACGGGATTTTCTTGGCAAGATTTGTTCAAGGGAGGGTCTGAGGCTGAGAGTGTGTGACTTCCCCAAGGTCACTCAGTGGTTTTCCATGGTCCAGCAGGGATTCAAAACCTAGTCTCCAGAGTCGTAATCTAATGCTCAAGCCAATACACAACACTGGATCCAAAATACAACAATCTTTCGCTTCTAGTCAGAGTTCAGACTCAGTTTGCTCTGAAACCCATTCATTTATCCTTCTGGCAGTCCATGTTATCTGCAGAACTCTCTTTCTGCATTATATTCTAAAAGAGTTTATTATCTTCCTGCCAGCTTTCTTCACTGTCCGACTTTCATAATCATGTTTAGAAATTGGAACTACTATGGCATGGACCATTTTGGTATTCAAAGATATATCTTTATACTTGAGGAACATATCTAATTCAAATGCTGCTCTAGAATAGAGAATTGCACTTTTCAAGTGCTGCTGTAGCATAACTCTTGCCACAGCTACTGGGTGAAGGGCTAACTGAGATCAGCAAATGTAACTCTGTCCCAGATTTGACTGTGAGTTCAGTTAGCTGTGGATGTTGAAATACTACTGCAAATGAAAGGTTCTAAGGACATGCATGCACCATTTCTGTCTCTGTGATGAAGTAAGTTGGTAGTTTTACTCTCCATGACTTGAAAAGAGGCCTGCCTTTATTTTACAAGACTGCTGGTATGCCAAGTGGAATATTTTGGAAGAGAGGAGAACATCCTCTTGTGCAAGTTCAGGTTTTCATGACTTGCATAAAAATGGATGTGACCTATTATTGCTTATGAATTATAAAGTGACTTGTCATGAGACAATACTAGAGGTTCTTCCACACTACACAGTTATAGCATTATGATTCCACTTAAACTTGCTATGGCAACATCCTGTGGGGTTCTGGTATTTGTAGTTAAGGGAGGGGTATTTCAGAGTCTCTGCCCAGAGCTCTAGTACCTCACCAGACTACACACCCCAGGATTCCACGGGACATACCCATGGCAATTTAAATGGAACTATAGTGTTATAACTGTGTAATGTGAAAGGGCACCTGATCCCATTTTTATGGGTTAGAAGTAGGGTGTTTAGAGACAGGAATAGGGTATTTTTTGCCATTTCTTTTAGTTTCCCAAACTTTTCAGACACACCTTGTCACTCAAAGCAGTCCACATCAATTTTGCAAGGAAAAAAAAGGATGGAGGTGACAACCAGGCTCTCCTTTTTGACATATAAGATAAGACACACAAAAGAAGGGGAACAGAAGGAAAATATATATATATATATATATATATATATACCCCTCCCTTAACTACAAATACCAGAAACTCATAGGATGTTGCCATAGCAAGATACAGTGGGGGAAGAGATCAGTCTTCATATGCAGGAAGAAAGACTGACAATAACAGGAAGAAAAAAGTATTAGGAAGGAAGGAACGAAGGAAGGAAGGGAAAGAAAAAGAAAGAAAGAAAGAAAGAAAGAAAGAAAGAAAGAAAGAAAGAAAGAAAGAGTTCTATCCAGCTAGGGCCAGGCTGTCACTTGCAAACTCTACATTTTAGCTCTCCAAAGGTCTATGTCTTGACTTCCATCAGAATTGATGATGGCAAGTTAGCCTTGTCCCCTCACCTAAGTAGGTGTTGTGTATTTGTCCGTGGAAATGAGTGAATACTCTTTTTCCCACTGGAAATATTGGGCTGACCTTGGCTGCTGAAGATAAGTCTCTCAATGTTTTGGCTGGCACTTTGTAATTATGGCACATTACCACATGCTTTGATCTGACGTACATCCACTTTCTTCTCACACTCTTGATCCCTGATGTTTTCAAAAAAAAGTGCCTAATGTTAAAATATCTATAATGAAGAACCAAAAAAAAAGGTGCCTGAAAAGAAATATTGTCTTTTCTCACTCATCAATACAAGTGTCTTGTGTGTGTTAGTGGGAAAAGGGCAGATTAGGGGGGTTGTAGACTGCCAGAAAAAGTGCAAATTGAGTCCACTTTTAGGGTTAGGGTTAGGGAATCATGGGAACTGTAGTTTATTGTGGCACCAGAGCTCTCTGACAGAGAAGGCTCAATGTCTCAGAAAAAACTACAATTCCCATGATTCCCTAGCACTAACCCTAACCTTAAAAGTGGACTCAATTTGCACTATTTCTGGCAGTCTGCAACCCCCGTTGGTTTGTTTTTTTAAGCTTTCTTTGTTACCAGTGTATTATAGTAGAGTTCTTCTCACTATCTTTGCCAAAGTATGTGCTCCACTTAGAGGAATCCCAGCCTTTATAGTCACCTTGGAATTGGAAAGAGTGCAGTGCAACTAAAGAAAAATACTGTATATACCCATGTATAAGTTGAGAAAGTTTAGCCAAAAAATTGACCCAAAAAACCTGGATCGACTTATCCATGGGTCAACGTAAGTAGTGTACTTTAACTCTCTGTTTTTTAAATAAAATGGTACTTCTTCTATGAGTAGAGTGGCAAAAGGCGAGTGCTTAGTCCATCATGAGAAAACCTAAAAGCAGCACCAACCCTCTCTCCTCTCTCATTCATCCAGCCTTTAACATTTCCAAGTGCTGAGCTTAGCCCACCTGAATCTAGAATCACAATTGCATGACAACTCAAAGCTTCCCCCTCCTTGGGGAGTCTCAGCATGATCTCTGGTTGTTCTTCTTAACATGATATCCAGACGTATTAGCAAAATCTTTCTCTAATGAGAACATGAGATAGAGGTCATGAAATCCCAGGTCGATAGAAGGTCATTTCTGGAGAGCGCAGCTAGCGTGATGGCAGGCAGTGTGATACCAGTGGGAATGTTGTCTTGGAGATTATTGAAGTGCCTTGAACTTTTTATGTCTCTAGGACTCTGAAAAGTTAGGTGTATTTGTGGCATTAAAAGGCTTTGCCCTTATTTATAAGAAGCATGGAAAGGTTATTGGCCTTTCATTTGGAAAGTTCATTTGCTCTCAAATGGCAGCCAATTTGGGTGAAAAGCATTACCAACATCTGATGTCTTCTCTTGCCATAACAACATCAGTAAAACATGTGACTAATGTAGCAAAATGGTTAGAGTATATAGAGGTCTCCTTTATGACCCACCCCATTGAGCCATCTAACTGAGTGTTCCCTCTTTGAATTGTTCTTCAAAGTCTCCAAGTATGTATCTACACAACACTTCTATAGCAGTTTGATACCACTTTAACAGTCATAACCCCATCCTTTGGAACCCTGGAACTTGTATCTTGGCAAGGAAGTAGAATTATCTGCTAGAGGGATCTAGTCAGCTCCTTTGGACCACAGCACTGGAGCTCTTATAGCAGATAATTCTAACTACATCAATCAAACTAGAAATCCCAGGATTCTATAGGAGGAGGCCACAGAATTTAAAGTGGTATCAGTTACTAATACAATGTAATACAGTGTCAGAAAGGGATCTTTTTGGCTTTCTCACCAGGACTGGTTCCGGTGCTTTCAGATCCAGCTGACACCTGAAAGAAGAACCATGTTAGATCAGACCCAATGGCTGTTTAGCCCAATGTTCTGTTTCTTACTGGAGCTCACCAGATGGAAGCCTACAAACCAAACATGACTACAACAATAGCATTCTGTTCATGCGCCTTAGCAACTTCATAATGCCTCTTTACTGGACAAAGTAGACATATCTTAGACTTATCTTCATGGGCTAAAAGGCCCATTCCTCCAGCCCCATTCTGGCATCATCCTGTTAGGAAAAGGCACATCCCAAAACCTGGTTCTGATGTGAGCAGTCCAGATGATATCTGGCACATTCCGCACCAGAACTGGGATCTTCCACCCTTAAACTGCATTAAAATAACTTACCTGTTACTCCAGATCTTCCAGGAAGATCCAGAGCCCTCCATTCCTACCTCATGGAGGCTGTCTGCACAGGCATCCCACTGACCCACCTGACATGTCTGCCACCACTGTGGGTCACGCATTCTGAGGTCAGAATGAGGGGTCCAGCTATGTGATCATTACTGTGCACCTTGGTCTGCCCTCAGAAGTGAGTGACCGGTGGCACTGGCAGACGTGCCACTAGCTCTGCAGAACACCCAGGCAGACAACTGTGGTGGCACAGCAATCAGGTAATGGGTCAGGTAATGGGGGGAAGTTGGGGCAGTTGTGGGACCAAGAGTATCCTGGGCAATGCAGACAAAGCCTTGGTTAACAAAACTTCTGCAGAGAAGCTTATCTTCACAAATCCTTTTCATGCCTTCCCAACTTCCCCCCTTCCCTCCCTGTTTTGTGGATGTGTTTTTAGCTGCATTGGCACTGGAAAGAGAAGAAGGAAGACTGAGAAACACTGACCTTCTGCATCAGGACCTTTTGCAGGGATATGTCAAAGCAACAATGCAATTAAGATTGTGCTGAGAAAGAATGACATCTGCTCTAGCTGGTCCTGCTGTTGCTGTGTGTACCTGCCCACCTGTAGTGTTACTGTGAGTTTTGGTTACTTTTGTCATTACAATTACATACCTGCCAACATTTCACAGATGCAAAATGGGACACATGTGGCCAAGCAACATCAGAGGATGGTCGAGATGGCAACAGTTAATAATAAGAAAGCACACCCATGCTAGGAGAAGTTGCATGAGTTTGCTTTTACTTGAGTCTACAGAGAAGGGCACAATTCTGCCCCCTTTTCTCTTCTTCATGCTGAGTTAACTGAATGCAAATTACTTTTGTCCTTTGCAATCAGTTTGCAGCAACTGGAGTAAGCTGAGGACAAAGTGGGAGGAGGACAAAGAAACTGGGACTTCACAACATGTGAGGCAACAGAAGAGTAATTGAGAGTGCCAAATTGGGAAAGTTGTAGCATAAGCAATTTGTGTGTGGTTTCACTAAATGGTAGAAGGGGAATATTGTATTATTCAAGTGATGGCACTTGTACCTTGTGCCGCTGCATTCAGATTTTTGAAATAGCTCCTCTTTCAAAAGTTCTAACTACCACAGTAGTGCAATGTTTGGGTGGTATTGCAACCATGACTCTATTTGCTTGTTAAAATTAACTAAGTTCTACCTGGTACAGACTGGAGACTATAAATATTCAATATTCTCACTGGATTATTGAAAGTCAGTTTTCTGGACACTTGGGTCAACAGCCTGGTGACCTCCAGACATTTAGGTTACAGTCTCACAATCCCTGATAATAAGCCATGTTGGTTAGAATTTATGGAATGCTCATTAGTACGATTATTAAATTGGTAATGGGCCAGGCATGTTCAGTCCTGAAATTCATGTTAACAGCCAGCCAGCATAACTCTCAGGCAAAGTCTGAGAAATGGATAATATGTCACTTTTAGATTGTTTTTTGGATTAATCTGTCACTTGTTCAATCTGAAATTCTTTACATTAAATTTATAAGGCCATTTCCCACTTTTGGAAAGTCCTTTAACGTATCCTGGCCAAACAAAATTCTCACTCATCTTAATGGTCCAAATTTAATAGGGACAGTCATTCTCAGTACGGTTGGCCATCTGCATCCATGGAATCAACCAGCTGTGGCTTGGAAATATTTATTTTTTCCCCAATTTTTTTTTTTGCAATTTTATATAAGGAATATAATTTTACTACCCCATTGTATATAAAGGGATTTGAGCATCCAAAGATGTTGGACCACAGGATTTGTGTGTGTGTCCTGGAACCAAACTCCAGTGGACATTGAGGACCCATGGTATGTTGTTGTTGTGTGCCTTCAAGACAAATATATCATGGGGTTTTCTTGGCATGATTTGTTTAGAAGGGATTTACCTGTGCTTTCCTCTGAGGCTGTGAGAGTGTGATGCACCCAAGGATATCGAGATTCAAAGTCATAATCCTCACTGAAGACATAGGCCTGCAAAGCCATGTTTTCAAGAGTAGAACACTTCAAGTCTTCTGTCTGGATGATCCAATCGGTCAGGGTTACTTTCTTCCACATTTTTTAAAAAAAGTTAGGTTATTTTCATCAAATTGATGAAGAATTTTGTAAATTTTGAAAAACAGTTTTCAATAAATAAACCAGTCTCTGGGAATTCCCATGTTAGTGGGGTTTTATTTGGAACTGTAAGGGAGCTATCCAAGGTGCTGAGCATATTTTAGGACAGGGTTTGGAGTCTTGGAGAACTCCTTTAAAGTTTGGACTAAGCTCTGGAACAGATCTACCTCCTCACTAATGTGGAAGCCACCAATCAGCACTGAAATTAACAAAATGAAATTCTCAAGAAATGGTTTCTAAAAAAAAGTCTTCATGAAATAAGCCAAATGAAATCCATCCTTAGAGAACTTTCACCAGCTATGGAAAATAAATGTTCAAAGCTTGCTTAGAGTAAATTAAATTCTTCCCAACAAACCTGAATCCTTTTCAAGGACATATCAAATTTCCTCTTATGAGACACCTACCTGATGATTCATCTTCAAAAACCCCTATGGTTGCCAAATAGTAATTATGCAAATGTTATAAACTTAATCATTTCATTTCTAAATAAAAAAACTGACAGGTTGAGGCAGCTTCGTATTTTCTGAATGATGAGAATTGGGCTGTCCGATATGTATTTTACACCCTCTCCAATGGAAGTAATTCCATTCCATGTAATGGAAGTTTCTCAGTCCCCTTGGAAAACTATAGACCTTGGGACGTTGTGTGGCATGACACTTTGGAATCAGCTTGAAAAATGAATCCTTCAGTCAATTTATTCTGAAATAATTCCTGAATATTTCTGAAAAATATTTATTTTGATGTAATCAGGTTTGGGAAAAAACAGTCCTCCCCTAAAAAAAAACAACTGGTTTTGTTTTGGTTTAAAGTGTTGGGGTTTTCTTTGTTTTGTTTAAACCACTATTTTGCATTAATGTTTTAATGAAAAAAATAAAATAAAACCAGGTTATTATATTAATACTGTGAAACATTATTTTATGTATTTGAGAGCTTGATCAATTACATTTTAATGCTTTCTAACACTAACAATCCAAAGTTATCAGGCTTTGATATGATTTAGATCTTTGAATAAATCTTTTGGAATCAAATTGTAGGTGTATAGGGCTACACTATGTAGGTGTATAGGGCTACACTAATATAGGAATAGATCAGAAAATTAAGGACCAAAATACAATTCAAATGTTACGGTCACTAAATTAAATAATAATTGTTCTTTTTAAAAAGTACTCTTTTAATTTAAGTTGTTTTGGTTGAATTTATGTTACTTGAACGATTTGCTTCTGAATGGCATTTCCTGCACTATAAAATAGAGATTAAAAAGAAACAACTGACTCTGGATACTGGTCTGACAATGAACAACTGTCAATAAACTGTTAAAGTTAAAATGTTTAAATTCAAAGACGTTGCTCCAGTGAAAGGGTCGAAAAATAATAATAATAACCAGACTTAAGATGGGGGACACCTGGCTTGACAACAGTACATGTGAAAGGGATCTAGGAGTCTTAGAAGATCACAAGTTGAACATGAGTCAACAATGTGATGCAACAGTGAAGAAAGCCTTTGCGGTTTTAGGTTGCGTCAAAGGATGTTATAGTGCCACTCTATTTTGTTTTGGTCAGGCCTCACCTCGAATACTGTATCCAATTCTGGGCACCACAATTCAAAAAGGATGTTGACAAGCTGGAGCAAATCCAGAGGAGGGCAACCAAAATGGTAAAGGGTCTGGAAACCATAACACTCCATGAGGAGCAACTTAGGGATCTGGGTATTTTTAGCCTGGAGAAGAGAAGGTAAAAAGGAGATATGATAGCCCTGTTTAAATAACTGATGAGATGTCATACTGAAGATGGAATAAGCTTGTTTTCTGCTGCTCCAGAGACCAGGACCTGGAGCAATGGATTGAAAGTACAAGAAAAGAGATTCCAGCTCAACATTAGGAAGAATTTCCTGACAGTAAGAGCTGTTTGACATTGGAATATGCTGAATGTAGTGTAGGCTCCTTCTTTGGAGGTTTTTAAGCAGAAGCTGGATGGCCAGGAGTGCATTGATCTTGTATCCCTGCATGGGAGGGAGTTGGACTTGATGGCCCTTAGAGTCACTTCCAGTTCTGTGATCCTGTGATTCTATTCTATGACTTTAAAAAAGAACAATCAATTCAGGATCTAGGAGTGTTTTTTTTAAAAAATAATTTGTTTTAAACCAAGGATTAAACCAGCCATCCCCTGGATGTAACTTTCATAGAGAAAATTGGCAGAAACCAGTATAACTATTTTGTACTACAGAGGACTGCAACCATGGTGCTACATAATGGATTGTGGCTAAACCCCATTTCTTGGTAAGCAGCAGTGGTTTTCCTGTCTGGCAGGGGGCAGGGCTTTGGGGGTCCCCAGGGGGTGGGATCCAAAGGCCATGCCCTGTTCCTCCTTGCCTGGGGCTACTTTACTCATGAGTAAAATGGCACTGGACAAGGAGATGGGGTGCTCTGGGCCCTCTTCCTCCTTACCGGGTGCCACAGTGCAAGGCAGTGAGGTGGGGGACACTCAGCCGGGTGTCACCCCTTTTCTGGGGTGTCATCCGGTGCCATCTGCACTACTGCCTCCCCCCCCCAGATGCCATTGGTAAGCAGTTACTGGGATTGACAGGAGCCCATTCCCCTGTCAATTGAGAAATGGCTCCCTGATCTTCCCATTCCTTTCCTGTGAGTGATCTCTGGCATGACAGGCAGAAAAAAAGGCCCACGTCACAAATTCCCCTTGTGTCAGAGATTGTTTGCAAGGTGGCATGGGAACATCAGGCAGCCAATTCTCAAACAACAAGAGAACAAGTCTCTGTTGACCCAGTACCTTCTTACCAGTAAGTGGACTTTGAAGGAGTTTCATGGTCCCTATGTAGTGATCTTGAATATGCAGCTGTTATAAGTGTGTAGCTGTTATGTATTCATAAATGCTCAACAGGACTATGGTCAATATCTTGTGGATCACTATACATTAGGGGTTAACAAAGTGAAGCCTTCCAAATATTGTCAGACCATAGCTACCATCAACCCTAACCAGTACAGCTAATGCTGGGGAATTCTAGGGCTTGCAGTCCTACAACATTTGAGACAATTGCTCTCTGCCCTTCCCTATTATAAATAGGCTAGGCAGTAGTTCCTAAACTTTGATCCTCTGGGAGTTATGGATTTCAAATCCCAGAAGCCCCAGCCAGATTGGCCAATCATCTGGAATTCTGGAAGCTGAAGACCAAAACATCTGGAGGACCAAAGTTTGGGAACTACTGGACTAGAATGAAGTTCTGAACAGAGGTGGCCAGCCTTCCAATGGAACAAACCAAATTGGTGTTTTGTTTCTGCAACCCTACTGCAGACCTCTGACCAAAGGAAGAATGTGCCTGCCAGAAGTTCGTGTTGTTCAGTTTGTAATCTTCACTTCAGAAATGGAGGAGGGTAGAGAGAAGACTTTGAACAACAGGTAATAACTTTGGATAGTTGTTATGCTGACTGGGACATTCTTCATTCTTCTTCTCTGAGCTTGTAGCATGTATGGAATTCTTTGGGAAATGAGAATTTAACAAGCAAATAAGGTAGGGCCCATCAAAAATGAAATTAAAAACAAGGACAGAGCAGCACAGGAATGTTTCCTTTTGGGGTCATGGCCAGCCTGAAATGGAAGACCAGTGTTGAATATTCTTTGAAAGTCTTGGGGTGGAGGTCTTTAGGGTTGCCACCCTCTCACTCTCCTGCAAAGAATCTATATTCTAGGAACGTTTTCTTTTCTTGATTTGGCTTCATCCTTTTTCACTTGCTGCTCCATATTCCCAGAATTGACTCCCTGAATACCTGCAAACTGCACCTTCCTACATTGTTTTTACATCTCAATTAAAAACGTTCTCATTTTCCAAAGCTTTTGGACTTTTAATTTAACATTGTTTTGTAATCTGCAGTGGCTCAAGTGGTTGAGACACCGACTCTGTTGATTGCAAAGATCTGCAGGTTGTCAATTCAAGGCCCGAGTGCTGCATGATGGGGTTAGCTCTTGTCACTAATCCCAGCTTCTGCCAACCTAGCAGTTTGAAAGCATGCAAATGCAAGTAGATAAATAAGTACCACTTTGGTGGGAAGGTAAACAGTGTTCTGTGCAATGATGTTGGCCACAGGATCAAAGAGTAGTCTCTGGCCCCATGATCACAGAGTAGTCTCAGACAATGCTGGCTCTTCAGCTTAGTAATGGAGATGAGCACCACCCCTATGGTTGGACACGATTTGTCAATAGGGAATACCTTTACCATCACCTATATTTTGACTATTGGTGTTTTGAGAGCTAGGAGACAGCATAGTACAGTGGTTTGAGCATTGGACTACTAATTTGGAGACCATTCAAATCCCAGCTTGGCCATATAGACCCACTGGGTGACCTTTGGCAAGTCACACTCTCTGAGCCACAGAATATGGCAATGGCAAACCCTCTCTGAAGAAGCTTGCCAAGAAGATTCCATGATAGGTTCACCTTAGGGTTCGCATAAGTTGGAAATGACTTGAAAGCACACAAGAACAAACAAACAAAATTTTGAAAGCTATCATGATGTAGTCACCGGACTGTCTCTGGAGACCTGGGTTGGAATCCCTACTGAGCCATGGAAACCCATAGGGTGACCTGGGGCAAGTCACATGCTCTCACTCTCAAAGACAAATGCAAACCTCCTCTGCACAAATTCTGCCCAGAAAACTGCATAGTGGCCTTATCTTAGTGTCACCGTAAGTTGTAAATGACACACACAACAGCATTTGTCAGTTTGCTTTCAATTATATTGCATTGGTTTCTGTTATTGCTATTTGGATCATTTGTTTTACATTTTATTGCATAGTTTTATACAGCTGGCCCTCCACATTTGCAGCTTTAACTTTTGTGGATTTGATTATTTGCGGTTTTGATTAATATGTTCTCCTAGGAATCTCTAAGTCCTCCAGCACAATTCTGATGGAAGTTATGCCTAGAAAGTTCCCAGAGAAAACACTTCTCTAGGCATCTGTAGGCCCTTCGGTGGGATTCTATGCTCAACTTCTGGCAGATGTTGACCAGAGAGTTGCACTGGAGGATCTTGAGATTCCTGGAAAGGTGTTCTCTTAGGTAAAAAGAATAGGGGTTTTTTTTATTTGTGTTTTTTCCACATTCATGGGGGTCCTTCACCCTTAACCCCAGCAAATGTAGAAGGATCACTGCATTTGCATTACTCATTACTTTCTTTGGTATGTCGTTGTTGTGTGTGTAAGAGAGTGATTAAGAAAGAGAAAGTGAATATTAAGTTGTATGCCTTTGGCAAGGTTGACTGTTTTTTGTGGTTCTTTTACTTGTAAAATGCCATGTACACTGATTGCACAGTATTAACAACAACAACAACAACAACAACACAACTGTTCCTGAATACTTTGGCAACAGCACTTACATTTCTACACCATTGTGCTAGGCACTATCTAAGCAGTTTATCTGTTGTTCATATTTTGAAACAGAAGCCAGAGATGGATGGTTGGGGCAGTACCATAGATGCCCTTCAGAGTGTCCTGGCACTGGAAAAGGAGGTCAATCAGGCCCTACTGGATCCACACAAGCTGGCAACTGAGAAGGGAGATCATCATGAAAATTTGCAAACAGAAAAATTGTCCAATTGTCCCCAACAAGCTGGGTACTCATTTTATCAATCTACGAAAGGATGGAGGCTGAGTCACCCTTAGAGCCCTGGGATCGAATTCACAACATTTTGATTGCAGTACTGGCATTTAACCATCGTGCCACGAGGGCTGGTCCTCCCTCTAGCCTTTAAAGTTTTATGCCTGCTTGAATTTTGTAAGTTTTTTGTCATCATTTTTCTTTATGCTGCCCTTTACATCCTTCATTGCATACCCCTAAGTCTTACCCTTGGTCTATCCACAGGTCATATCAAAATCCATAATTTTGGCCCCCAAACCTGCCCTCGACTTATACCTGTGGTCAACTTATAGTCAAGTATATAGGGTGTATCTATATCTATAACTTGATCACAATATAGATATAAATTGTGTGTGTGTGTATGTGTGTGAGTGTATGGAGCAAGGAAAGAGATGTTTTAGATGTCCTACTTCTATTCTTATTTATCATGACTGAGTTGTTCTGAATCATCAATGAATGTTTGTCCTATTTATGGAGCAACAGAAAGACATGTTAGAGAATAAGAGGTTTATTTTGGCAAGATCTTTTATAGGCTTTTTTTTTTTTACTAGATACATTGCAATGATTGCATAAGCAGCAGTTTCTGCCTGGTAGCATCAAATGGCTCCAAAGCCACACAATTCATTTGCATCCACAAGTTTGCATTTGAATGGTAGAAGTCAGGGTATTAGCTTTATAGATTTCATTCAGGCCCCGCTACTTTTCCCCTTAGGATCAGAGCACAACTAATCACAGGACTTGTTTACACTTGTGAAACACACACACACACACACCAAAACCCATGCTCACTGAGAAGATGCGGCTGTCTGTCCTCATGATGCATGGCTTAGAAGGATCAAGGCCAATATAGACAACAAGATCTTCCCCCAAGAAGACCCCCAAGAATCATGCCATCTCCCTTTCCCATGCTGAGAAGCACGGCGGTAAGGGATGGCCTGTCTATAGAGGCATTACCAATGCTTCCTTACTGGCAAGAGCTTTGTAAAGGCCATGATGTGCCACTGCTTCTGTTGAAGTTAAAATGCACATCTGTGTGATCAACAAGAGAAGAGGATAGAGGGATCCTGATGGCTAGATGCCTCCTGGAGATGTCAGAGCAAGGAGGTTCTTCTACCTTGTCCACTTATTGATCTGTTCTACCCTCAGCAGAAGCAGCAGTACACCACAGCTTTTCCATGGATCTCCTGGTGAGGAAGCAGTGGCAGTGGCTCCATAAATGGGGAATAGTCCAGTGGAACTGATGCAGCGTCCGTCCAACTGGTTCATGTGGACACCACTGTGGCATTGCACTAGATTTGGCTCAGCGCATGTGGCAACCATCCAGGGCCAGTTTGAAGCACAATGTTTCAGAATGGCCCCAGATTTTTGGCCATTGTAGACTTGCCCACAGTATTCTGTCACATGCAGTCTTTGGTTAAACTATGGCTTAAAGTACACACACACCTACACTCTGAAACCACAGTTTCATATGGTCTTGTTCTAAAACTAATTAAAACAAAAGACAGTTCCCTGAGCTTGGAAATCATGGAGAACAATGGCTAGTTTAAAAACCAAAAAAGCAGATGCTTTAGATTTCTTCCTCTCAGGCAACAAAAAGAATAAGGCAGGAGAAACATGTGAAAACTTGTTTTTGCTGCCTTAAACATTAGTTTCTTATTATGGTTGAACTGAGTGTGGTTTTTTTTGCCAGTGCTGACTTACACACTGGGTTTTGTTAGAGCACTTCAGAAAAATGAGAGCCTCATTTATCTGCTGAAGGTTCTCAATGCTGTTGTTCATGTGGTGTGTCTTTGGGTAACAACATGGAGAAAGGAAAGAACATGATTCTTACATGCTGATCAGAAGCTTCAACAGAACTGACATGCAAAGAAGCCATGTGCAAGTTCTATGTCCATTCTTTAGGTCAATAAGAAACACAATATATTATTTTTTAAAAAAGAAAATACACCTGGAAAGTCATGTTCAATCACTTTTTATGTCCAGTAAGGAATGGAATGCTAGTTATGTCAGCTCTGAATGATGGGCCTTTGAAATTGCCCCGAGGTTAACAAAGACACAAACAAGTGGAAGGGAATGGGAACTATTTGGTTCTTTTGTCAGCTGTGGGTTTCATAAATGGGTGCACAATCCTTTGGAGGAAATGGATCCAATCCTTCTTCAGCTTAAAGTGAAATATAGAAGCTGTGCCATTCCTTCAGTTGATGCATCCTTTCTCTTTGTTCAGCTAGAAAGTATAGAGAACCCACAGCGGAAGAAAAGAACTTCTAACTACTGACATTGGCTGGGATCTTGTTGGTTTGTCCCAGCTAGAGTAGACAAAATCAATTGATTGTTGAATGGTAAGTCGACATGTAAGTAAATGCAGTGGGTTTGATAGTTCTACTCTAGTAGAGAGGATTTAGGCCCATGAGTCCAGACCTCATGGACAGTTATGCAGAGAGTTCACATGGGGACAAGAGGATAAAGTCACAGTTGATATTTAAAGGAACTTGTGATCTCGTATCTTTCAGGCACTTTTCAAATTCTCATCAGTAACTCCCAGCTGACTTAAGCAGAGGTATCTAAATGGAAGTATTTGTACCTCTACCTGTTTATGGCCAGCATAACATTGTCTTGACCACACCAGTTTGACATCAAGGCCTTTATACAATGTCCATGTTGGTTCTCAGGAGGTAGGGATGGGGACAGAGTTGATTTCCAACACACCATCAGAGAAAAATGCCATTTGTCATTTCTAAGTAAACAACTTTTCCACCATTTATTAAAGTAATGATGTTCTCCTCATGGTTTCCTATCTCAAAAGGGCAGTTCAAAGTATGAGAAGAACAGCTCTCAGCGTATCAACACATCAAACATTAACTTGTCAGACCTATAACAAGTGGCTGCATTTTAGTTTAGGACTGGCAACTTTTTTTTTAAAGGAGCACTTTCACAAATAGTAAGAGCATAGGAAAGTTACTACTTTGGCCTACAACTTCCAGAACTTGGAGGTCTCCAGAGGTTGCATACCTTCCAACATTTCATAGATAGAAACCAGGAAATGTGGCCAAGCAACATTAGAGTTTCATCAAGATGGAAAAAATTATTAATCAGGAAGAACAGATATGCAAGGAGGAGAGTCAGTAGTTTGCTTTTGTCTGGGTCTACTGGGAAAGGGAAGACTCTGCCCTCTTTTCTCCTTTCCCCCTGCTGAGTTAGCTGAGTGCAAACTACATTTTGCAAGTTTAACACAGGACGTTATCACACGTGGGCCAGAAAGCGAAAATAAAGTGGAAATGAGGCATTCCAAAAATAAACGGAAAATAAACCTTAATTCCGCAAACGTAATTACCTTAATTGCACATTTACAGTAAGCGCATTGAACGTCCACACACAAGCGAAAAAAGCCCGTAAATGTACTAGAAATGAGCTTCTTGCACATGCGCAGATAGAGGAATGCTTGCTGGAATGATGGGAACAGCAGGGAAATGCTCCCAAATGCACATTTGCTTTTCACATTACGGTAAATGCGAAATTACCTTAATTGCACATGTGCATTTCCTCCAAACAACCGAATTTCAAAAGATTGCGGTTAACATCAGTTTCTGT
>CM034708.1:9553054-9566271 GCA_020142125.1 Phrynosoma platyrhinos | reverse complement strand
TACTTTTCTTAAAAGTATGAGTTTATTCATTACATAAACATCTAAGTGCATGTAAAAAACATAAACATCCCACCATATTGAAAAGAAATAGCGCAAAAATAGAATACTAACACTTCAGGATAGGTCTAGGAGAGGATTCATCACCCTGACACACTCACTTTCTACAAATAGATGACATTAATAGGATTCTGGCCCTGAGGGCCATCCCCTAAAATTGTCCACTGACCTCAAGTGTGCTAGAAAGTGTTATCAGGGAGCACAAAACATGTATCTATCTTTCAAGAAGCTGCCTACAAAAGCTCCATTCAAATTTCCCTCCTCTAGATTCTGGACTGATTGTGACAGAGAGTAATAATCCCTACATACTTTTGGTTATAGAATCATAGAGTTGGAAGAGATCCCCAGAGCCATCCAGTCCAATCCTGTACCATGCAGGAAGATGACCATCCAGCCTGTTTAAAAACCTCCAGCAAAGAATACTCTACCACTACCTGAGGCAATCTATTTCACTGTTAAACAGCTTTTCTTGCCAATAACTGCTTCCGAATGTTCAAGGTGGAATCTCTTTTTCTATAGTTTGAATCCATTGCCCCATGTCCTAGGACGTTATCACACGGGGGCAAATCTGCTGGTTAATCCACAAAAAACCCAAACAGAAATTGGATTAGTGCCCCGTGTTTTCACACGACGTCGCACAGAAACTGGACAGAAAGTGGACAGAAACTGATGTTAACCACGATCTTTTGAAATTCGGTTGTTTGGAGGAAATGCAAATGCACAATTAAGGTAATTTCGCATTTACCGTAATGTGATAACCAAATGCGCATTTGGGAGCATTTCCCTGCTGTTCCCATGGTTCCAGCGAGCATTCCTCTATCTGCGCATGTGCAAGAGGATCATTTCTAGTACATTTACGGTTTTTTTTCCGCTTGTGTGTGGACGTTAAATGCGCTTACTGTAAATTCGCAATTAAGGTAATGACGTTTGCGGAATTAAGGTTTATTTCCTATTTATTTTTGGAATGCCTCATTTCCACTTTATTTTCGCTTTCTGGCCCACGTGTGATAACATCCCTAGTCTTTGGACTAAAAGAAAACAAGCTTGCTCTATCCTCATGAGTGATCCCATGAGTGATCTCCAGAGAAGCAGGTTCTCTGTTGTAATTCCCTATACTGCTGGAGATCATGTACTCAAGGGGGAGTGAGACTATCAAACAGCTGCTTTTGGAATAACAGAGGAACAGATGCCCATTGATTGCAGTGGCTGCTGCTTGATAAGTGGGCACTGGGGGACTTTCAAGGTCCCTATTATCCCCTAAACTAGGAGCTACATAGGGATTGGGGATATGAAAGAGTCAAGAGTGCATAATTCTAGGTTATGCATTTGTAACTGCCCAATAGGATTCCTGCCAATAAACTTAGGCCAAGATCCTATATCATATTTGGGTTAAATGATGGTTGTGCTACACCACCTATCTGCTGAACTGTGCAACCAGTAGTGTATCTGCTTGTGAGACTCCCTACTGTCCCGCTGAGCGATGGGGAATGCACAGTGGCTTTTTCTACAATCCCAGGGAATCAGGTGATAAACTGAAAGTACTGGCCAACAGTTACAAGAATATGCAATTGCATGTGAAATGGTTGTTGTTTATTTGTTGTTGTGTGGCTTCAAGCCATTTCTAACTTATGGTGACCCTAAGGCAAACCTATCATAGAGTTTTCTTGGCAAGATTTGTTCAAAGGAGGTTTATCGTTGTCTTCCCCTGAGGCTGAGAATATGTGACTTTCTCAAGGTCACCCAGTGGGTTTTATGGCTGAGTGGAGACTGAATCCTGATCTCTAGAGTTGTAGTCCAACTCTTAAACTGCTATGTCATGCTGGCTTTCATGGGAAATGGTCCACTTACACAACTGTGAACTGAATACAGATGTTATGCTATGACTAAAAATATGCAACTGTATAAATAAAGGAGCTTATATGTCAGTAAAATGTCAACAGGATTCCAAGCTGAGATACTGCATTTTGAAAATGCACCTTGCACCTAAAAAACTACTCATTTATGTAGTTGTCAATGTAGTGTCATTGTGCTGCAGATGTTCAATATGCATGGATGTACATTGTGCAATGGGCATTGGGCATGTGTACATATTTCACACTTGGTTGTGCAAGTGGTCACACATTCGGCATCTTGATTCACTTGTACAATATTGTTGTTGAACACAAAGGCTGCATGGCATGATGAAGGTGTAACTCTTCATGCAGATATTTATATTACACAACCTAGATGTAGGATCTTGGCTAAAGACTTCCTAAGCATGCTGTAATGTTTGCTTGCAAAGACGTCTAGCAATTTTACACTGGATAGAAATAGATGTTAGTTTTCAAGAGGGTTGTTGGGACAGGGGGCCCTTGGTATCAAAGCCATGGATGCTTAAGTCCCATGAAAAAGAATGGTGTAGTCCAATGGTGTCCCTCATATAAAATGGTAAAATCAAGGTATTTAAAAAAAATTATATATATTTTTTGGGAATATTTTCAAGTTGTGGATCAGGTAAAGAATCTGTGGATAAGGATGGCCAACGATATTTTTGAGGAGAATCAAAGTTTATTGTTTTGTATTGCTTTTCCTGTTCCCTGCAATGCTGGGGGCTATTTGGGGTGAAACATAATACGTAGTCAATCCAGTCTTTTAGTCTGAAGCCCTATAACTTCTCAATACAGTTGGCCCTCCGTTTTCTTGGAGGGATCCATTCCGGACCCCTCCCTCAAAAATGGAGATTAGTGTGTGTTCAAGCCCCATAGGCTTGAATGGGGCACACTCCATTGATTTAAACGGAGGTTGCCCCTCCATGAAAATAATAATAATAAATAATAAAATGTATTTATATCCCGCCCCTTTGAGATCAACCGTGTAAAATCACGGACTCAAAGTCCGCAAGAACGGAGGGGCGACTGTATAAGATACAAGCAATGACTATGTGACTTAGAGGAGATTTAACCTCACCCACAAAACATTCGCCTGTGTATTTCTAAAATCTTTGGTTGAAGAGTTAGCCTAATGGATTTTTTTTTTGTGTCTCTCAACTTCTGTCTCTCTCTACCACTGCTTCCATTGTCCCTTCACATACATTTATGCCAACTTTATGGGATGGCATGTCATCTGTCTCACATTTGGATTCTCATCTCTTTTCTTCTCCAACAAGAAACTAGAAGGACATCTCGCTTCCTATAAATAAACCATCCATTGGCCATTTTGAGCTATTAAAAAAGACTCTTTTGTCAAACTGCAGATTCTGATCCAGGAGAAAATAATCAGGTCTGAAATTTTTTACTACTTAGCAAATTCAGGTCTATCTGTAAACTGATGGACACTTGTAGAGAGAATTCTGAACATTTCAGGATTCTATAGTGGATTTTGTGATTTTTTTTGGTGAAGTTTTTCTACTATGCAAATTTTAATGTACATTTTTGAAAGGGGAAATGCACACAAAATGCATTCTATGAGGGGAGAATGTTTGCAAAAAGGGTGTGCATAGAGACGCTTGCATTTTTTCACCCAGACAAAAGTTTGCTGTAGCTGGACAGACCTGAAGAGGGTGATATTGTGCTGTGCATTGAGGAAATGGGAACTATTTGGTTCCATAAATTCAGAATGGTCTTTGCTCATCTTACAAAGAACAAGAGCACTTCCAATAAAACTCTGCCTCTATTGTGAAACCACACAAGAAAATGTTGAGCTGGAGGTAGTCACAATATGTACCAAAGGACTTGTTAATAAATAGCTTAATCCTACAAAGTGGTATCGATTTAGTTGCAGAAGTGTGTTGGCTGGGCTTTCTAAGCCACTGCCATCAGATTAAGAGCAAAGGGAAAGCTGGAAGCATGGTGGTGACCTTTACATTAGCTTTCATGGAGCATGTCCCTTGTGAGAAGATTAAATCAAAATCAAGGATGAATTTGCAGATTATATTACAGTGTCCAGTAGCCTCCTGCTCCTTACCTCAATCCCGGGGGGGAAAAAGAGAATTCTGCTTTTGGAGAGCCACTGTGGTGTATTAGTTGAGTGTTGGACTATGATTCTGGAGACAAGGATTTAAGTCCCTACTAGGTCATGGAAACCCACTGGGTGATCTTGAGTAGGTCACACTCTCTCAGCTTCAGAGGGAGGAAAAAGGAACCTCCCTCTGAACAAATCTTTCCAAGAAAACCCCATGAAAGGTTCACCTTAGAGTCACCATACATTGGAAATGACTTTAAGTATTTGGTTTCCTAAATTCATAATGGTCTTGAAGACTCAGAGAATTGTGCTCATTTGGATGGCTATGTAACATGCTAAGTGATAAAGGGGAGGGAGGAAAAAGACGAGGCAGACATCCTTGCATCTTGGAAGAAGCATTTTGGTGGCCTCTAGGATGTTCTAAATATTTTTGCTCTAATATTTAAAGCAGTATGGTGTAGTGGTTTGAGTGTTGGAGGACGACTGGAAACCAGGGTTTGATTCCCTGCTCCGCCAAGAAACCCAGTGGCAAACCTTCTCTGAACAAATCTTGCCAAGAAACCCCATGATGGGTTTGCCTTAGGGTTGCCATAAGTCTGAAACAACTGGAAGGCATGCAACAACAACAAATTCTGCTTTTGAAATGGAAGTTTTCAAAAGTATGGATTTCTTTTGTCAGTCCATGGTATCCATAGAATTCTCTTATAGCACAATATTTGAAACAAGCTGATTTTCTTTCTGCTGTAACAAAATAGCTATAGAGTCATGTTGCATCCATCCTTGAACAGAGAGCAGCATTTGAAAAAGTCAAGAACAGCTAGAGAAAGCTGTGTTCCCTTATGCTCTCAGTCATAGGCTGCTGCTCATTGGACATCTCTGCTTTAAAAGAGCAAATGGCCTGCCTGTGACAGTGTCTTCAGCCGACCAAAAGAAGGAGGCAGGAGTCTGAAAGCAAGGACATCTTGACCAGCTGTTTCTTAATATTTTTGAAAAACTATTTCCAGTTCCCTTCCCCAATTCCCCAGTGTCAGAAAGTCCATAACATGCATTCCTCTCTGGATTTACAACTGACTTTTCTCACCTGATGCCCTCCAGTTGTTCTGGATGGCAGGGGATGATGGGGCTAGCAGTACTCCAACACACATGGAGGGCATCAGATTGGGAATGGTTGATTTGTAGGCTCTAAAAGGGCTGTGTCTCTACCTCCTGCCTTTTATTTTAAATACTTTATTAAATATTCTACTCTCAGTTCTCCAGAAAACCCAATCTGTTGTTTGTTTCCAGCATCTATCGATTGCTAGTAAGTTAAAAAAACACAACTTCAAAACTTCATTTTTTTGTTTAATTTATTGTTGTTTAAACCAGTTTTTCCCTGCATTAATGTCTTAATGAAAAAAACAAAAACAAACCACGAACCCTGGTAATTATATCAATACTGTGAAACATTGTTTTATATATTTCATTTTCATTTTCATTTATTGATTTATTTATGGTCATTGACAGTTTTATGTATTTATGTTTTATGTATTAGAAAGTTTGATCAATCATGTTTCAGTGCTTTCTAACATTAACAATCCATTGTTATTAGGCTTTGCTATGATCTATATTTTTCACTAAAACTTTGGGAATTATATTGAGAAGTTCGTAACCCATGTATATATTACTATAAGACTACATCAATAGGACTAAATCAGAAAATTAAATAGCAAAATACACTTCAGATACTATGACCTCTAGCTTACATAATACTTATTTTTTTTTAAAAAAAGTGATCTTAAAGCAAGTTGTTTTGGAGGAACTTATGTTAACTGAAGGATTTGTTCCTGAATGGTATTTCTTGCACTATAAAATAAAGTTATTAAAAAGAAGCAATGCACACTGGCTACTGGTCTAACATTTAACAATTGCCAATAAGTCTAAAAGTGAAAATGTTTAAATTCAATCACTGTTGTTCCAGTAAAAGGTTTGGAAAAAAAGTAATAATAGCCATACATCTAAAAAATAATAATAAACAACAATCAATTAAAAACCTAGGAGTTTTTGTTAAAGTCATTTGGTTTAAACTAAGGTTTGCCCTACTTTAGGCATGCTATCCTATCTGTTCATGACCTCTCTGCCCCAAGAAGCCTTTTTCCATTTGAAGAATAATTCTTGCAGGTTTTTCCAGGGAGCCTTTTAATTTATCACCTCAAGAAAATCCAATTAGAGCTTTAATACAACACAACATCACTGCAACTGCCTCTCTGGAGTAACTGAAGCATTCATTTCCATGTAATTTGTAGTGTTGTAGGCTCAGAGAAATACTCTAGGGCTTAATGTGTGTGCAAGTGAGTGGCAAGCAAATGGTGAACGAGTACATTTTCTGCTATACAAACACAGCAAAATGGGTTTATCAGATGACTAGAGAGCTCCTTTTGCATTTATAGTGAAGGCCTCTGATGTGAAGGTAGACTTAATCTTTGCGGTAAATGAGATGCAAGTTCTGGGAGCTTTTGTATCAGCTGGAACATCAGGCAGTGATTTACTTGGCTGTATTCCCACTAGACAAGACCCATTATTGTGGAAAGGGGATGGGAAGCAGTTTTCAGCCAACATGGTATCTGTCAAGGTGTTTTCATTATAATTCCCATCACTTCTGGCTAATAGGATCAATGGTCAGGGATGATGGAAGCTGTTACACAAATCTCCTTTTCTAACAGCTCTATTGGCTGCTGTTCTCTTTCTGGGCACAATTCAAAGTGCTGGTTATGATCTATAAAGCCCTATATGGCTTAGGCTGTCTGATAGCCAGTACACTTGAAACCTCTGTATCCATGGATTCTTTAACTATGGATTCCACCATCCACAACTTGAAAATATTTTAAAAATATATACAGTATATACTCATGTATAAGACTAGAAATTGTAGCCAAAAAAATTGACCCCAAAAACCTGATTCAACTTATTCATGGGTCCATGTAAGTACTGTACTTTATCTCTTATATGAAAAAGGAACCATCTCCTGGTGAAAGGCAAGAGCATAATGTGTCCTGGAAGCATGACCCTCTTCTATTTTCTCACCAATCCAGCCTTTAGTATGAACACAGTTATCCCTAATGGAAATTAAGTTCTTTGACATTGTTTTCCTTTGCTTCCTCCTTTACATATTTGTTACATGCCCCTATGTTTTACTCTTGACATATCCATAGGGCATATCAAAATCCATAATTTTGGCCCCAAACCTGCCCTCAACTTGTACATGAGATCAACTTATAGTCAAGTATATATGGTAAATTCCAAAAAGCCAACCTTGACTTTACCATTACACCATTTCACTATGCCATTGTATTTAATGGGACTAAAACATCCACAGATTTTAGTATCTACTGGTAGTCCTATATTTGGCAAATATTGTCTGAATAAACTGAACTTTTAACATTCCAAATGTTATAATTTCCTGACAAGCCAAATTATATGTAATGTCTTTTATGTTCCCAAAGTAACAAAATGACTTTTGATCTGTAATGGTACTAACATAACATTTCCCCCTTCCTCAACTTCCTTGAAAATTTCCAGGTTTTTTTTCTGAAAAGAAAAACTGGAAAAAACAACCCTTTTCTCCCTATGGTTCAAATTTTTCATCTCTATAGTCAGGATTAACAAAAAGGAATCAGATGACGGTATTTATCTGCTCATTTGTGTTTATACTATGAAGGTCTGGACTGCTTCTGAAAAAAGAAAGCCAACAATTTTCTGTTATTATAAACGATGAACCAAAGCCTTTTTTCATTTGATTTTTCATAGCAGCAACACATTTAAAATCCTTACCTCTCTCGAGAGCATGGCTGCATGTTAACATCAGTAGAAAGATGCTGATGATCACAACCTTCATTTTTCTTTTCTGATAATCCCAGGAAGGGAAGATTAAATTAATTTAACCCTCTCTCTCTTTTGGCAGTCTGTTTTTCCAAAGCAGTGGAAGGGCTTTTTGTAATACTTATATCACTCCAAATTTCTTGGTAAATGATTAATTGTGACACAGGAGCCAGGGTCAAATATCCTTGGCCTGACAGAGATAAATATGAAGCATTTGTGACAGTCAAACAGACAACAGTGGGTGTTGAAAGATCTCAAACATGTTCAATTTTAAATATTAACTTACAATGCTCAGGGAAATTGCCGACCTCATATTCCCAGACCTCAGAACATAAGAGATGCCATAATGTTCCCTCTTGCATGGCAAGATGTTTCTCTGACAGCATTCTCCACTTCCAAAATATTGTGTATTGAACATAACCCATCAGCAAAGGAAAGAGGTATTCATATTTGGAGTGGAAGTGCCTTTGGGAACATGATTATTTTTTTTAGTCCAAATTTTAATGTTTTAGTCCAAAATTTGGACTAAAATGTTAGTGCAAATTTTAATCCAAATTTATACCCTTGTCCTCTAGCATTTCATAGGTGGAAACCAGGACATATGTGGCCAAGCAGAATCAGAATATGGCCCAGGTTGGCAAAAGTCAGCAGTTAGGAAGAACAGACAAGCTAGGAGTGGCTGTAGTAGTTTGCTTTTTCCTGCACCTTCTGGGAAGGACAAGAATCTGATCCTTCCTTTCCTCTTAGTCTTGCTGAGTTAATTGAATATAAGCTACTTTTGCATTTTCAACTCAGGCTGCTGCCACACTACAGAAGTGATGCAGTGTGACACTGTTTTAACTGTCATGGATCCTTCCTATGGTACTTCAGGTTTTGTAGTTTGTTGGACACCAGAGCACTCTGACAAGAGAAGGCTAAACACTTCCCAAAACTGCAAATTCCAGAATTCCATACTATTGAGCCATGGCAGTTAGAGCAGTGTCAAACTGTATTATTTCTGCAGTGCAGATTCAGCCTCGGTTTCCAGGGTTTGGTTCCATGTTTCGTCATGGAAACCCATTGGGTGACCTTGGATGAGTCCCACACTCTGGGACGCTGAGATCTACACTGCATCTATATTGTAGAAATCATGGCGTTTTACACCACTTTAACTGCCATGGCTCCAGACTACAAAATCCTGGGATCTGTAGTTTAGGGAGACACCAATACTCCCAAAATAAAATTACAAATCCCAGGATTCTATAAGATGGCACTACAGAACTTAAAGTGGTCTCAAACGGCATTATTTCTACAGTGTAGAGGCACACAGGGTTGCCTTAGGGTTGCCATAAGTTGGAAACGACTTGAAGGCACACACCACCACCACTGTGTACCGGGTTTCATGAGATTTGAAGGGAAAGTTTGAAATGGTCTGACTTAAGAAGTAGGCTATCTAGAGTTCATGAAATTCACTTTGTGGACACCCCAATTATTGTTTCTTCATATGGAGTAGTGCGATTGATGGGTGACTGAGACTGAGACAGGCATCTGAAGAACTATGGAAATTAATGTATAATATGAGGCATGCTTACACATACAAAGGCAGAGCTGTTGCAACTGATAGTTAACAATGGTTAATTATTCTCTAATGCAAAACAACCAGTACCAAATAGTCTAGCAAGGCCAGGCCTGACCTGGATGCTTTAAAGCTCTACCAGGTCAAGGGAAACCAATGGAGTGGAAGGTCACTTTGAAGCTTTGTTTCAGTTTTAGAGGGAGATCCAACGATTTCTCCTGCCCTCTTAAAGAAGTGTGGCAAATTTGGTCCTCCATCAGTTCACCAACCAAGGGCCCACTCACACTACAGAATTATACAACTACCATTCCATTTCAACTTCCATATTTCCAGTTTATGGAATCCCGAGATTTCTAGTTTGGTGAGGCACTAAAACTCTCTGGCTGAGAATTCTAAATGCCCCTCTCTAAACTGTGAATCCCAATATTCCATAGAATGGAATCGTGGCAGATAAAGTAAATAATAGTGCTATAATTTTGTACAGGTTGAGCCTCCCTTATCCGGAATTCTGAAATACTCCAAAATCCAAAACTGTTCTCATGGGTGGCTGAGATAGTGACACCTTTGCTTTCTGATGGTTCAGTGTACTCAAACTTTGCTTCATGCACAAAATTATTAAAAATATTATGTATAAAATTATCTTCAGGCTATATGTATAAGAGATATATGAAAGGTGAATGAATGTTGTGTTTAGACTTGGGTCCCATGTCCTAGATATTTCATTATATGCATACAAATATTCCAAAATCACCCCAAATCCAAATCTAAAATACTTTTGGTCCCAGTTAAATAGACATATTCTCCCTTGTTACCCCTCTGAAAAATCGGAAATATCAGAATGAATGCTCTTCTTGACACTTGTCTCCATGCTAATAGTCCCACTTACTAAATCATGCAGAGGAAAAAGGTCAGTAGAAAATGTGGCAATCCTACATGCCCCCTTCCAGCATATTGTACAGAATACACAAAATAAATGCATAGTTTTAAGGAGCAAATAGCTATATTAGTGTATTTAGGACCGGTGACAGAAAGTAAGATAGTCACTTATTTGATGCTGACAGAATTATATAATTTAATGCAATTTCTGCCAGAGATTCTCTGTCACTGGATCTATAATTTAACTTTAATATGTAGCAGCATTATCAGTCTTCTAGTCTTTGGTGTTCGATTATAAAGAACATATACATTTCAGGTATTCAGGAAAACAAAACTACAGTTACTACTTATACAACGATTGTAATATATGGATGTATTTATCAATGCAATGAACCTGCAAAATGGGATTGCATATATTTTTCTTTAGCAAATGAAAAAGTGATGAAGGCCCTATTATGCTGATAGTAAACAGATGCTGTCTTTTTATTTTTGGTTTGCCAGGATGAAATTACATGAAAATACCAATTATAAAGTGATAACAGCAGGTGCATAGTCAAAAGGAGGTGAACCCCCCCCCCCCCGGCCAAACAGAAAATAGGCATCCTATTTATTTATGCTGATATCCTATATTGGATTTTTAACATAGTGGTTTGAGTGTTGGACTAGGACTCTTGAGACCAGGGTGCTTGGCTATTAAACCCATGTGGGACCTTGGGCAGGTCACACTCTCTCAGCCTCAGGGGAAGGCGATGGCAAACATCCCCAACAAATCTTGCCAAGAAGACCCCATGATAGGTTCACCTTATGGTAGCCATAAGTCGGAAAGAACTTGAAGCAAACAGCAGCGACAACAAAGAAATAGAAAGGATGGAGGGAGGAGAAGGAATGAGAAAAAAGGAAGAAAGAGAAGTCCTTAATATATGAACATTGGCCAGCAGTATACATTGATATAAGTTAACCATACAGTATTTCCAAAATCACATTTTCTTGAAGCTGATGTCTATAAAACACATGTCCTTGTGTAAGTACAGCAGTAAGATCTTCAGATCATTGTACGATAGATGATGAATGATTATCTTTTCAATCTTAGAGTATAAATGTTTTTATAGCAGTAAAAGCATGAAGGATCCAACATGGTTGGCCCTAGTTAAATTTCTCATGGCAGAAATATAATGTTAAGGATCATGTGCATTTGCAAATACCAAATATTTTTCTAATATAAAATTGATACGTAATTCATCCAACCAAAAGCGAGTAATCACATCATATGCCATTGGTGCTCTTTGCTTTTCTCCCTCAGGTAGCATTATGTTTTGGGATGTCCCTGATAAAATGGTATTATATATTATAAGCGCGTGTGTGTGCGCATGTGTGTGCGCATGTGTTTTAAAGTCACCTGTTGACTTAATGAATTTCATAGAGTTTTCTTAGGGAAGGAATACTCAGAGGTGGTTTTGCCAGTTCCGTCCTCTGAAATATAGTCTACAGCACCTGGTATTCATTGGCAGTACCCCATCCAAGTACTAACCAGGGCTGGCTGTGCTTAGTTTCCATGATCAGATTGAATCTGCTGCCTTTAGGGTATTTATGATGGCACATACCCATCCGCTTTATTTATGCTGGTATCCTACATTGCTTATTTAGTTATGTAACCAAAGTTGCACCAGCACTGCAAAATGACTGCAATTTGACACAGCATTAACTGCCATTGCTCAATGCTATGGAATATTGGGATTCGTAGTTTGTCGTGGCACCAGAGCTCTCTGACAGAGAAGGCTATATATCTCACAAGACACAGAGACAAACTGCTCTTCTTCACATCTTTCTGTCAGCAGAAGAAAACCTATTTATTTAGAGAGGATGTGGCTGATAAATGGGTCCGGCCGCAACACTTTTTAATGGGAGGTGCTTCACTGTTATCTTCATGTGTTTTTAATTTTTTCCCCAAATGATTTTAACCTAGTGCTTTGAATGGATCAGATGGCTTATATAATTGGTTTTTAAAAACTTTTTATCTTTCAGTTTCTAGCTATGGAGTACATATCCTGAGCTAGCATTAATGTGGCAGAGAGCAGCAATGGAAATGACAGGCCAATGATGGAGTTGTTTGGCACCTTTTCAGAAGCAGAACACAAGGAGTCCTCCCCTTTCCCAGCTAATCTGCACTTCATGAAAAACAAATTGATTGACAGGTTTTTGTGGGGTTTTTGGGCTGTGAGGCCATGTTCTAGAAGAATGTATTCCTGATGTTTTGCCTGTGGCTTCTCTGAAAACGCCAGCAACAGATGCAAGTGAAACGTCAGGAATACATTCTTCTAGAACATGGCTTCGCTGAAGAAGCCAGTAACAGGGGCAAGTGAAACATCAGGAATATATTCTAGAACATGGCCTCACAGCCCAAAAAACCCACGAAAACCTATGGATGCCAGCCGTGAAAGCCTTCGACTTCAATATGATTGACCGTCATGTCTTTCTCAAAGGTGAATCATGGCCCAAGACTTGGGATTACTCTCTGAGAATGTCTGGCAATGCTGTTGTAAAACCATTGCCTGTAGTAGCCCAGCAACACAATTCACATCCAGACTTACCATTAGGCACACAGAGGCAGCCAGCTCACATAGCAAATTGCTAGTTATGGGTCTATTTTTCCTCCCTTGCTTGGGGAGAGGCGCATATGGGATCTGATGCCTTGGATGCCAAAATTGCTTGGCTGGCTTTGGGTTCTATCCACCTTGACTTGAATGGGATGCGGTAGTGCCATTTTGTGGGGGCCACAATGTTAGTAGGTTGGAGGATCTATTTAGGGCTCTAGTTTGGATTTTAAAGAAAGGTGAACAAAATGGCAAAGGGTCCGGAAACTATGCCTTATGAGGAGAGACTTAGGGGCTGGGTGTGTTTACCTGGAGAAGAGAAAGTTAAGAGGTGATACGAAGCC
>CM034708.1:9522696-9542451 GCA_020142125.1 Phrynosoma platyrhinos | reverse complement strand
TGCTTCAATCAGTCAGTAAGCAGTCAGTTGGTGTCCCATCTTCCTGCTATACATCAAAAGATGGTGAGATTTTCTCTATCTGAAATATTACTAGTTAGATTAGGATTTAGTTACTTTTTGTAAATATTAAAGCCATTATTATTTTTTAAACTACAAACTGATTTTTTTTTAAGTCAATCTTTATTCTTTAAGAAATCAGTTAGGCAAAGGGGGGTTGCAGACTGTCAAAAATAGTGTGAATTCAGTCCACTTTTAGGGTTAGGATTAGTGCTAGGGAATCATGGGAATTGTTATTTTTCTGAGACATTGAACCTTCTTTGTCAGAGAACTCTAGTGCCACAATAAAATTCAGTTCCCATGATTCCCTAACCTTAACCCTAACCCTAAAAGTGGACTGAATTCACACTATTTTTGACAGTCTGCAACCCCCCAAAGTCACACTTTTGCTGTTTAGCTAAATGAAAGACAAACTCTTAACAGGTTTAGCTTTCATATTTGTATACTTTTGTTTCCTTACACACACACATACACAAACTAACAATGTAAAAGATGGGAGATGGTGAGTCAGAAGGCAGGGCAATATGTACCAGATTCAGAGGCCTGGCTCTTCAATGAGAGAAGACTGTAGAATTGTTTGGACCCAGATTGCTATCTGGAAGTGAGTAGCTAGCAATACTGAGGAGTCTAGGTGAAATCTGACAGAGTGTTTGGTGGTTTTGAAACTGACTAGAATGACATAACCACCCTTTATAGCTATAACAATAGCAATAGCAAGTACATTTCTATACCATTTATTAGAACACTTAAGCTCTCTAAGTGGTTTACAATGTGTATGCTACGTAATTGCCACCAACAAGCTGGGTACTCATTTTAGCAACCTTGGAAGGATGCAAAGCTGAATGAGCCTTGAGCCCTTGCCTGGTATTGAACTCACAAACTTGGGGCTTGTGAGCGAGTGTCTGCAGTACAAGCATGTAACCACTGCGCTACCAGGGCTCCTTTATATAGTGTAAAATATGACCTGAGGTAGTTACTCAGGGATTTTGAATGATCTTCTAGGATGAGGAATGGTCAGAGGGATGGAAATAGCCAGACAATAAATGCAAGCATCTTAAGCAAGACATGACAACTCTGGATGGCAGTGTCCTTTCATTTCCACCTTTCTCACAAATGCCAGATGCATCTTCCCCAATACAGAACTCCCAATAATAAAAGATCAGTTTAAATTTCAAAGGATACACCTTCCTGCATATGTACCTTTAGTGCTTCCCAGCTAGGTCTCCAAGATCTATTTCCAGGCACTGGGGCACTCTTCTGGTGCCACATGACTAGATATACCTCTTAATATGGAGGTTGATATCAAAGGTTGATTAGGAGTTACGCACAGGTAGTAACAATTTAGCAACTGTTTAGTGAACTGTTTTTAATAGCTACTGGCCTATCGGCCTAACAGAAGAAGGATGTGCTTTGCAGAGGAGAGAAGGGAGACACAGTTTCAGGGAGCAGCCATTGGAGTCATACAGTGCAGAGGGAGATATGGAAGGAGAAGACATAAGGAAGAGGGGAGCACAAGAGGGTGCTTGTTGTTCCCAAACTGTCTCCTGGTTCAAATAGCTTGGATAGCCTTGGTGACAGCCCCCTGGGTTGAAGATACTGCTGCTGAATGCTAGGTCAGTGAATGGTAAAACAGCTGACATTCAGGACCTGATCCTATAGGAACAAGGTGACCTGACCTGTATTGCAGATACCTAGTTGGATAAGGCTGGTGTGTGTGTGTGTTAATCTCTCTTTGCCCACCAGGATTCTTTGTGCAGCAGCAGGCAAGACCTGGGGTGGGGGAGGAGATGGAGTTGCAGTGGTCTATCATGATTCCATCCCCCTGACCAGATGCCCCCTCACACAGTCTACAAGTTTTGAGTGTGTATACCTAAAGGTGGGTAGCCGGAACTGAATAGGGATTCTGTTGGTGTACCATCCCCCTGCTGCTCAACAGTCTTCCTTCCTGAGCTATCTGGGGTGGTGTCTGGGTTGGTGCTGGAATCTCCTCATCTGGTAGTGCTGGGGGGACTTCAGCATCCATGCTGAGACTGCCCTTTTAGGCATGGCTCAGGATTTCATGGCCTCTGTGACAACCATGGGTCTGTCCCAAGTGGTATCTGGCCCTACTCATGCTGCTAGGCACACTTTGGACCTTGTTTCTGCGCTGGTTGGAGTGATCTTGGTGTGGAGGAACTCTCCACAGTTCCATTGTCATGGACAGATCATAATCTAGTCAGGTTTAGACTCACTGGGACTCAGAATCTCTGCAGAGGTGGGGAACTAATTAGGATGGTCCACCCCAGGAGGCTGATGGATCCAGATGGATTCTTGAGGGCTCTTGGGGAGTTTCCTGTCACCATGGAAGGTGATTCTGTTGAAGCTCGGGCTGACGTTTGGAATGGGGAAATGGCTAGTTCCAAATACACAATCACTCTTGAGCATCCTCTCTTATCAAGTGGAGCCAAACCAACCTCCTAGTTCTCCAGGCAGCTGATGGTGATGAAGCGAGTGAGACAGAGACAAGAGCAACATTGGTTGAAGACTCAAAGTGAATCTGACCAAACAAGGGCTAAAGCCTATTTGAAAGCCTATTCTGTGGCAGTGCGGGCAGCATTGATCTGCCAGCGTTGATCTGCATGAAGTCATCCAGCAGAGCTGTTTTGAGTAGTCAGGGATCTCTTACACACTCACCCTCAAGTAGAAAATGCAGACCACTCAGAGGACCACTGTGAAAAATTTGCATGGCATTTTGCAGATAAAGTCACTCAGATCCACCCTGACTTGGATGCTACAGTTGATACAGTGCCAGTAAATGTAACCTTGGCACCTGTTGGTCCAGTTTTAATAGATACTTTTCAACTTTTTCAGCCTGATGATGTGGACAGGATCCTTGGAGAGGTAAAAGCCACCACATGTGTCTTGGACCCTTGTCCTTCTTGGCTTATGAAACAGACCAGAGGGGGACTGGCTGAGATGGTAAAGGAGGTAGCCAGTGCCTCCCTACAGCAAAGCAGAGTTCCATCATGCTAAAGGAGACAGTTGTGAGGCCTTTGCTAAAAAGGCCATCCCTGAATCCCAAAATAATGAATAATTATTTGCCAGCATATTTTAAACATTTTTTATCTTTTTTATTTTATTGTAGTAGTTTAATTTTGTTTTTATGTATGTTTTGAATTGTATTGTTTTTAATGTTGTAAGCCATCTCGAGTCCCAGTCCTGGAAGAAGGGCAGGATATAAATAAATATAATAATAAATAAATAATAAACAATTTGCATTGTGGGAAATCAAAAGACAGATTCAGCTACATGATGCTCTTTGGCACTCCAGGTCAAGGGGAGAACTCAGCTGCTGTTAGCTGCACATGCCAACCCTGAACCCACTTAACATTACACATATGTTATATTCCACTATAATTGCCAGAACAACATCCTATGGGTGGGATTCGGGATTTTATGTTCTGTTTAATATATCTGTATGGAAATTGTAATGTTGTAAGCTGCCCCGATTGCTCTGCAGAGGGGTGGGATATAAATAATAATAATAACAATTTTATTTTTTTTATTATAATAAAAAATAATAATAATTGTAATTATTATTACTGAGACTTGTAGCTTGTTGGGAGGCTAGACTTTGGCTGATAATTCTAAATCTCCCTCTTAAACTTCCAATCTCAGGATTGCATTGGATATTGCCATGGCAGTTAAAGTGAAATATAGTGCTATAAATATGTAGTGTGAATGGGCCCCCTGTCTCCCTCTTGTCTAATGGTGGCTGGTGGCTTCCATGTCAGTAGAATGGTGATTTTCCCTCTGTGTTCTAGCCGAAACGTTAAAGGCACTATCAAAGATAGAACCCTCTCCCCAAATAGATTTCAGCACTTTGGATGTATCTTTTAAAATTTGGACTAAAGTGGACCTCTGCAGCTCCCACTGCCTGCATTGTTCGAACATGACTTGTTCAACATCAAGGGAAGTAGTAGTGCTGCTTGTTCTGCTTTGGCCAGACCTCACTTGGAATACTGTGTGCACTTCTAGGCATCACAATTCAGGTCAGAGCTCATCTAGAATACTGTGTGGAGTTCTAGGCACCACAATTCAGTAAGGATGTTGTCCACATAATGGCAATAAAGATAATCAAACATCTGGAAATCAAGCCTTGTGAGGAACGACTTAATGAGTTGGATATGTTTAGCTTGAAGAAGTGAAGTCTGAGACGTTGCCCCAATCACATTTTTTTTGCTGTAAAATAACCCACTTGTGGTTCACATTGATGAATGAATCAATTCAAAATAGACCCACTTCAGTCGTCCAAAGGGCAAACTTAAATCGATTCCGATCTGGTTCACACTTGTGCGGAATCGGTTTATTGAAAAAAGACGCGAAAAAAATCAGCATCCAAAAGATGCATGTTAAATGGGTCTAGCTAGCACATGGCCCCCCTCTCCAAACCACTTCAGCAAACCTGTTTGCAAACCAGTTTAAAACATAGTAGGAATGAGGCTTAGAAGAACTAATGTATTCAAATTTACAAGAAAAGAGATCCCACCTAAACATTAGAAAGAATCTCTTTACGTTAAGAGCTGTTTGACAGTGGAATAGACTGCTTTGAAGGATGGTGAACTCTCCTTCTTTGAGGGGAATTTAAAACAGAGATTGGATGGCTATCTCCCATGAGTGTTTTGTGTATTTCTATATGTGCGCAAGTTGGACTATCTGGCTCTTGTGGTCCCTTCCAGCTATGAGATTTTCTCACCCAATATCATTTAGACTCATTGCTTGGTGAATGTGCATGGTAAATATTCTTCTCCAGAAAGTCATTATCTGTGTTTTCTCTGACTCCATATTACAAAAGCTCATGGGGGCTCTTTCCTTAAGCAGCCATTAGCCACAATCCATTTTCCTTTTTGTACCAGGAAAGAACATAATTTTGCACTCTACATAAGAATAACAATCATACATAGTCTTTGGATTCCAGCTATTTCACCTAGGGAAAGTAATCTTGTTTTTGAAGTCATTACAGCTTGGCTATTATTGCTGGGATAGCTTTTCCAAAATGCAAGATGACTGGGTGAATAGGTATTTTGGTTTTGAGAGGCCACTTTTTCTATATTTATTTTTGAAAATGGCAATTTTGCCTATATCCTGGTTGTTAGATAATTGTTAGTTAATGGTTGAGATGGGAAAATATATTCAAGATGGTGGGAAGAACAACAACAACAACAACAACAACAACAACAACACATATCTCTTTGCTCAGAGGCTTAGTGGGGAAAGGGAGCACTGTAGCAGATCCTCATTTCTTTCATCCTTGCATCCTAACACAAGAAATCATACTGAGATACTAAAGTAAGGTGGCCAAAAACTGGAAGACAGATCTATCTGCAGCTCTTAATGGCTCAATGGAATTTCTGTATTTTAGAAGAAAACAGGAGAGAGCTCATGCCTTAATGCCCCCAAAGTGTGAACTTCTGGGTGGCATCTATAACCTGGAGTTATTATGAGAAAGATGATGTTTAACTAGATGGAGCTTTGACCAAATCCTACTAGGTATTTGATTATACATTTCTTTGCACAATTAGACAGTTGCTAGCAGTAGATATTTTGTCCAATGGCTTTCTTTGAGTAGAAGTACTAGCAAGGTGTTGACAACTTGAGATTTTACCTTTCTATAAATAGGAGTCAATATTATGCAGTGGTTTGAGTTTTCAACTAGGACTCCAGGAGACCAGGATTTGAATACCTCCTCAGCCATGAAAATTCACCGGTTGATACTGGGCAAGCCATATTCTTTCAGTCTCAGAAGAAGGCAATGGCAAACCTCCTCTCAACAAATCTTGCCAAAAAAAATATACAATGATAGGGTTGCCTTAGAGTCTCTATATATTGAGGCACAATTTGAAGACACACAACAATGTGGACTGCCTCACTATTTGTTTTTTTAGTCATTATGTTCTGAACCAAGAACCACATTTTTGATTTGTCTTACCTAGAATGTTCTCTCTTGTCTGATATTGACTCCATGGTAGTTTGAAAGGTTTCACTTTTTCTCCTGGCAGCAATGAAAATTTGGGCAATATTTATTACTGATATTGCAGTTGATTGCTCTGAGGATACTCTTGTCATAGTATTGTTATTTATATTCAATGTGTTTTAATTGTATATATATACACACTCACATATATATATTCATATTCAGGATCTATATGCTGTCTATTTTATGTAGTACTGGACTTTTATATGGTACTTATTTTTTTATGCCAATGACCTATGGTCTAAGCATCAATAAATTACTACTACTACTACTACTACTACACAACAACATTAACCAATATTCTGGATACCAGTACTTCTACAACAAGATTAAAAGCTGTAGGAAGAACCTCCAGAGACAATAGAAGCTGTTTGGCAGTGGAAAATACTATTTTGGCTTTCCTTTACTAAAGATTTTGAAACCAGAGGCTAGATGGCTACCTTTCATGTGTGATTTATTTGTGGATACCACCACTAGTGTAGGGTTGAGTAGATGTTCCTTAGGATGCCATCCAACTCTATGATTCTAAGTATTTGTTTTCTAGAATGAGTACAGGGTACAGCTAGGAGCTTGTCTTGAGAACTGAGATAAGTACAGTGCACCAGTGCCATATGCGGGCTTGCCATATGTGGACAGCGAGCTCTCACCCTCTTAATGATGCACATGCAGCGTGGTGCAGAGGAGCACACCACCATTAAAATCAATGGGACTTGACGTCCCATGGTATTGCCCTTACATGGAAGGGTCCGGAACAGATCCCCTGTACAAAACAAGGGCCCACTGTAAATGAATCATTTTGAAATCAAAAAGCAAAGGTTTATAGGGAAGGGTGTGACAATTTTTAAAAGATGAAAGGTATGGTAGAACATTTATGAAAAGAGGCTTCTAAAGACCTCTTCTAAATTCTAAAAAGAGGTTGCTAAAGAGACCTCTTCATATAAAGATAAGGATGTAATACTGAAAGGCAATTGTCAGATGTGGCTGGAGTAAAAATAGCGACCAGTCCATGGGAGAAACAGAAGTATGCAAAATATATTCAAATTTACACTGTGGCATGATATTTCTATCATTTTTCTTCAGATTTTTTTTAAATATTAGCATAGTGTATTAAAAGTACAGACTAGTGTGGGAATAGCACAAATTCACAGCTTTAGTGGATTTGCATATATTGAATGAAAAGTTGTTCCTACATTCCCAGTTTACCTATCCTGGTGAGTCAATTTTTAGTTATTTTTTAAAAGTATGGTATACTCAGGCAGTTTGGAGACTGGCAGGTCAGTAGCAACCAAATTGTTCCATAGGGAGGTGCATAATGGGAAACAATTTTAGGTCACACCAGCAGAGAATGGATCTCAAGTTTGACATCCATTTTGACTTCAAATATTGTAAGGATTGAACATAACTATAAACAATTCATTTTCCTGTGGAATCATTTCACAAAACTGGAAGCACCAAATATGGCACAGAATGACATTGCCACCCATCCTGCCACTTTTTAGGATTTTAAACCTGTGAAGGAGATTTCTTGGAAGTGCTCAACCACAAAGAATCTATGCAAGTTTATACCAAGTGGAAAGAATCCCAAAATGACATGGGGGAGTGTTAGACCAAAGCTTTTACATAATTTTTTAAAAATAAAAGCTCATGTCACATCTTTATAGTGTGCTGAAAGAAATGAACATAATAGTTCTCACTGGTGAAAGAAATGAACATAATAGCTCTCATCCTTCCTCATCTATTAATGATTTTTCTCTAATTTTTAGGCAGGTTGCCAAATCTGCTATTAACAGCTGTTACGGCTCTTGTCCTCTTTACTCAATGTGTTTAGAGGCAGGTTGATTTCCAAGAGGAGATGGCTATTTCTCCTCTGTAACATGTGTCAGGGGAATTGCTTTAATTAGTGCATATGTTCTTTGCTGTAATTAATGAAAAATTAATTTAAAGAAAGCACTGCTTGGCCTTGAAACTCACTGGGTGACCTTGGGCAACTCATCTGCTCTCAGCCTCAGGGGAAGGCAATGGAAAATCTCCTCTGAACAAATATTGCCATGAAAACCCCATGGTAGGTTTGCCTTAGGGTCACCATTAGGTTGGAAATGACAGTGGTTAAGTTGGAAATAGCAATGGTTTGCCATTGTCTTCTCCTGAGGCTGAGAGCATGTGACTTGCCCAAAGTCACCCAGTGGGTGTTATGGCCAAGCAAGGAATTGAACCCTGGTCTCTAAAGTTGTAGTCTAACATTCAAACCACTACACCATGCTAGCTCTCATACAAAAACCAAAATGCACATATGAATATATAAGATTTAAGGAACCATTAAACAATTTATGAGCTAAAATATTAAAGCTTAAAATATTACAGTGCATTGAAGGTTTTAGCTTGCAATGTGAAATAGCTTTCACCAATTTGCTCAAACAATGGGCAAAAAGTAATTCATGTAAATGTGAAAGCTCTCAGCCGTTAATAAAGCAAGTCATATTTTTCTCAGCAGCAGAAGAAGGCAATGGCAAACTTTCTTTAAAGAAAGCTTTCTAAGAAAATCACATGACAGTTTGACATAGAGTCATCATAAGTTGGAAACAACTTGAAGACATATTACAACAACGACATGTATGAATAAGGGCATGACTGTTTATGCCTCCTTCTTTTTCACATTTGAAATTACTTTCTTAATTTCAAGGAAGTTTGCCCTTAGTTAATTTAAAAGCCATTATTCTTTTTTTCTTCGTTTTTGTTTCAATCATTATTTTCTGTGTGAGACCCATTTTTTTTTTTTGCCACCTATAATTTTAATATTTCAAAGTCAAATAGAAAAAGATGTGGAGGTAACATACTGTTTTCCTGAGGAATCATTCCTGCCAAATTTCAAGCAAATTGCATATCCCCCCCCCCCATTTGAGAAGCAATTTAAAAAGCGGTGACATCTGATACGTTTCCCTTACTCTCTGTTGGTTTTTTGCTGCCTATAGCACCAGAGCTCTCAACCAAAAAGAGAACACCATAAAATGGCTTAATAGTGCTCCACAAGAGCAGTATACCTGTTAAGTTTGCAATACATCAGACAAAGAGAACCCATGCCAGAGATGAGGGAAATGATGCCTTTTAAATTCCCTGAATTTGAAAGTTAATGAGTTCAGTGGGTTACTTTGTCTGCCTGTCCTTCTTTGAAGAGTTCTTTCAGCTATCATTCTTTTCATTCATTCATCTTTCCCTCTAGGCATCTGCCAAATTCTGAAAAAAATTGGAGAAAGTGTGCCAATCCTATGGGCAAAGGGGTGGGTCATCCCATTTATTTTTTTAAAAAAATTACCATACATTTAATGAGACTAAACTCTCTTGATCTTCTTTGTAGATTCTTCCAAGTGTTCCAAAGACAAGATGGGGTGCACTGCTACAATGTGAAAGAACTTCAATCAAATGACTAGAGACTTTTGGATACAAAAGAAAATGAGAAAGGCAATAATGAATTAATGGGGTGAATGAAGTAGGATGGGTATGGGGAAAGTATTCATTGATTTCCAGAACTGATGTTCACTGGAGAACTCTGAGAAAAACGTCTCTTCCAGAAATGGTGGTATATGTTCTCTACATATGCCACCTTGAGTTCACTGTTGGGAAGATAATATGTAAATGTAACAAACAAACACAAACATACAGTGAAAGCTTAAACAGGAAAAAAGATACATTCTGGAATCCTGCTGGTGTCATGTACATGTGTACATTCCCTTATACATGTGCCTGTACATTTTTGGCCATGCTACAATGGAGGCCTATGGAGTTTCACAAGCATAAACATTTCACATCAGCCTAAATCCTAGTGTGAGCCTGGACTAAAGTAGAGCCATTCAACAGAACACCTGCACAATGAGATCTATTGCATCAATGAGGCACAGTACAAAGGATGTGCAAGACTGTGAGGAAGAATTTCTTGATTAATGCCATTTGTCATGTCAAAAGGTGTTTGTTATTTCTGCAGAAAAGCCATGGAGCTGTTTAACTTTTGGTCTAGTTTGGTCTGGGAAGGAAAACAAAAAGGGGTGTGGAGGGATCTAGTGGCACTTTTTTTTTAATGCTGATGGATTTATTTTAGCATAAGTGTTCATGGATTTCGGTCCAGCTCTTCAGATGCATTGATGAAGTACAGTATTTAAGTATTTAACGGTATTTAAGCAGTTTTCTGTAACTGTGGAGGTGGCACAGTGTATAATGGAAGATTGTGACACTGGCCATTAAACTTCTGAGGGTTTCTGCATCATCTTACACAACCTTCTGAAGATTTGTGGCCAGCGTGTATCCTATTAGAGTGTTTCCACTCCCCTAATGATATAATTGCACTTAAAACTTGAATATTGTGCTCCATCAATGTATCTGAAGAAGTGAAATCCACAAAAGCTCATGCTGAATAAAGGTGATGCTACTGGCCTTGTCCCTTTCCCTTTTTATTGTCTTGTATAAACATTTCTCATGACCTCTTACATATCATACTCTAGGTTGCCAAAAGGAAAAAAGTGGAAGCAACAGACAACTGTATTCCCTCCTTCCCTCTTTCTCTTATTGTTAACACTGTTTTCTTGTAAAAATAACAATATCCAGAGCTGAATACCAGGAGCCACAGGCTTCCTTTATTGATCCTCTTTCACATATCAGCTAGGAGAAAGAGGTTTTTCTCATAAGAAATCTAATGGAAAAGGGTACTTATTTTTTAAAAAGTGAGCCCAACGTTACATTTGGAATGCTTTCCCTTGTTTGCTTTCCTTTCCCTGCTTCTATGCTTGAAGGGAAGAAACATTATTTGAAATCATTGATATGTGTCTGCTATGGTAACTCTGCTGGGCCTCAAAACAAAAAGTCCCAAGATGTATTTGACTGGTTTGTGTTGTATATTTGACACAACACTGAGATAAAAAACATAAAACAAGGTGTAAAGTTGTTCTACCTGGATTTTATCACAATGGTCTCCTTTCCTTATCAGCTGGCTCAGCATAAAATATGCTGTTCTAAATGAGGGAACCAATGGCCATTTCTGTAATTATAGACACAGTTTTCTCCGGTCACTGAAGCCCATGGAAAAAGTTGTGGGTGTATTCATCTACACCCCAGCACGTGCTAACATTTTTATCTTGTGGACACAGGCATGGATTTAGCTGAGGCGTCAAGGCTGCTGATGTATGTGGGACATAGGACGTGTGGCTTGAATCTGAATGTAGTTCTCGGCTGATTGTTTAAATGTGCCTTTCATTTTGTAAAACATATGTTATATATGAATAACTGAAGAAATATCTTTCTCATACAAGATGTCAACCATGAGTGTTACAAAAGTAAATGTGTTTACAGTAAATGTTAGTGTAAACTGAACACCATTAGAATTATAGAATCATACCCTGAAAGCACTAGATCCTGTCTGATCTTGGAAGCTAAGCAGGATCAGCCCTGGTTAGTACTTGGATGGAAGACCACTAATGGGTACCAGGTGCTGTAGGCTATATTTTAGAGCTTCGACTCCCAGAGGTCCCAGCCAACTTGGCCAATGGTGAGGAATTCTGGGAGCTGAAGTCCAAAACATTTGGAGGACCAATGTTTGGGGACCACTATTTTAGAAGAAGGAACTGGCAAAGCCACCACTGTCAATTTCTTGGCTGAGGGAACTCTATGAAAGGAATAGGGTCACCATAAGTTGACAGGCACCTTGAAGATACACGCAAATTTAAGAGTCGTAAGGGACCACAAGACCCATCTAGCTCAATCCCTTGTCATACATGAATAGAGACTAAAGCACCTCTAAAAAATATGCCCATCCAATGTCTGTATAAAGACCTCCAAAGATGGAGAGTCCATCACTTTCCAAGGCAGTCTAGTCCACTATCTTAACAGCTTTTACAGTAAGGAAGTTCTTCCTAATGTTTAGATAGCATTTCTTTTCTTGTAATTTGAACTCATTGGTTCATGTTTTGGCTTGTTCTGTATTTTACATGATATCCCTTCAGATAATTAAAGATGGCTACCATGTCACCACTGTCTTCTCTTCTCCAAGCTAATTACACCCAGCTCCCCAAATCAATAGTCATAAGGTTTGGTTTCCAGTCATTTGTTCATCTTGGTTGCCCTCCTATGCACATATTCCAGCTTGTCAATACTCTTCTTGAACAATGATGTCTAGAACTGGACTCAGTATCCCACAGTATGATTACATGGAATAATATTGACCTGTTTAGAGCTTTCTTCTAGGTGGGAATACCATTTTATAATGAAGAGAAAGCAATTGGGGGTAGTTTGATAGTTAATTGCTTTATTATTAACATGCAATATGAAAGGAGACCAGTTTTCCATGAGTTAATTGGTTTTGATTATTCCACTAGAGACTCCAACTTCTTGTGTCAGTTTACCTATAAATGCAATTTGTCAAACATGTACGAATCAGTCATTTATTATATAGCCTGTTGGGGTTTTCTGAGACTTAGCAATTTCCATTCTGAATGCTCTTGCTAGCAAAGTAATAAAATCTTTATGAAGCATGATCTCTAATGAAGGCTGGAAGATAAAATGTGATGCTAGGGATGGAGGGAAAATTCCTAGGATTTGCATTTTATGCATGATTGCCAGGTTGACATATTTCAGATTGAAAACATAATTTGCAATCAGAATTCTATACATTTCTGAACTTCTGGTGCAGTTTCCAAAATACAGAAACCTTTGAAAGTTTTATTGTAATTGTCATGTATGTTTTTACTCTTAATAACGCATTTATGGAAAAAAAAAAGAGATTTTTTTTCTTCAAAACTGTGCATTAAATACAGACAGGTGAAAACAACAAAAATGTGGGGGAAATGTGCAAAAATGTATTTGCTTTGAAAAAATGTACACAGTATAATGAACAGCTGAAAAGAAATGGTAGCTGGTGTCTTGCAAATCACTGGGACAGTGAATAAAGTTTGGAATTTACTATGAATTTTAAAGGAATTATTCAAGGTGCTGAATTCTATCCTCTCCATATCACCTTAGTTATCTCCTTTAAAGTTTAGATTAAAGTGCAGAGTGGGTTCATAGCACACTGAGAGTGCAGTAACCAACTGCTGCTTTACAAGTATATACAAATTTCCATGTAAGGAGCTTGTAGTCTGATCTGGAGCCAAGTAGGAACACAGTGTGAGAAAAATGAAGATCTTGTCAAGATCAAGATTAATATATTCATCTCTAATGTAGCATCTGGAACTACCCTGGATAGTAGATCATAGAGTCATGGGTCCTTCTGGGAGAAAGGTGGCATACAAATGAAATGAAATGAAATAAAGTAAAATCAGATAAAGCTGAAATGAAATTCCTTCATAAATTTCTACTAAAATGTTTTTGATCTTCCCCCTTTAATGTTCAGAGTACGCTTCCCAAAATGGGAGAGGTTTTGCTGCTGTTAGCTGCCCTCAAGTCAGTTTTAACTCATAGTGACCCTGTGGACGAGACATCTTCAAGAATCCCTATCCTTCACTGCCTTGCCCAGGTCCTGCAAGTCCTTGCCCATAAACCCCCTGATCAAGTCTGTGGTCTTCCTCTCTTTTCTCTACCCTTCCTAGCATTATGTTTTTTTTCTAGTGATCCGTGCCTTCTCCTGATGTGGCCAAACTACGATAGTCTTGACTCGATCAACTTAGCTTCCAAGGAGAGTTCTGGTCTGATCTGTTCATGAACCCATTTGTTTGTCTTCTTGGCTGTCCATGGTATCCTTAGGACTCTTTTCCAGCACCACATTTCAGATGAATTGATTTTCTTTCTGTTTGCTTCCTTCACTGTTTAGCTCTTGCATCCATACATGGTAATTGGGAATACAGTGGTCTGAACAATTCTGACTTTAGTGCTCAATTGTATCTCTTTGCTCTTCAGAATCTTTTCCAGTTCTTTCATAGCCTCCCTTCCCATTCCTAGTCTTCTTCTTATTTCTTGACTGCAGTCTCCATTCTGGTCAATGTTTGATCCTCGATATGGGAATTCTTTAACTATTTCAATTTCGTTATTGTCTAGATTTAGCTTTTGTATTTCTCCTGTGGTCATTATCTTTGTTTTCTTTATGTTCAGAATCAGACCTGCCTTTGCACTTTCATCTTTGACCTTTGACCAATTCCTGAACATCTTCTGCTAATATTATGGTGTCGTCTGCATATCTTAGGTTGTTAATGTTGCTTCCTTCTATCTTAAATCCTCCTTTTTCTGATTTTAATTCTAATTCTGCTTTTCTTATGTTTTCAGCATATAAGTTAAATTAGTAGGGTGATAGGATGCAGCCTTGCCTGACCCCTTTGCCTATTGGGAACCAGTCTGTTTTACCACATTCTGCTCTGATGGTGGTCATATAGATTCCTTATCAGGACTATCAGATGTAGTGGTACCCCCATGTCTTAGAGTGTGTTCCATAGCTTTTGGTGATCTATACAATCTAATGCTTTGCTGTGGTCTATGAAACACATGCTGATTCTTTTTTGGAATTCTTTGGTGTGCTCCATTAGCCATTGTATGTTTGCAATGTGGTCCCTAGTGCCCCTTCCTTTTCTGAATCCTGCTTTCAGGAGGAGGTGGCTACCATAATATAAATTTTGAACAAAGTCAACTGTCATGATGGGAAGTAATGGCTGCAGCTTATTATGATTCAGGCCTGAATTTTGAATGAATTAATATAGTATTTAAGTTTTCAACTGTGCTTGTCTTCTGTCCAATATCTGATGCTATCTGGGCATGAAGAGTATAATTGGTGGAAAATCCAAATAGCATAAAATGACCACTATCTAAATTTAAATAAACAAAGCTAGCAGCTGTAAAATATTATTGTTGTCATGTGCCTTCAAGACATTCATGGAGTATGGCACCCTTATGGTGATCCTATCAGTCGGTTTTCCAGGGCTGAGAGTGTGTGATTTGCCCAAAGTCATGCAATGGATTTCCATGGCTGAGAGGGAAATTGGGCCCTCATCTCCAGGGTCATACTCCAGTGCTCAGACCACTACACCACACTGGTTCTCAAAACATTAATAAAGAAAACTAAAAGGGATTGAATACTCCTGAGATCTAAAAGCTGGGAAAATAGAAAACAATGGGGACTGGTGGCCCCAGTGCCTGTGGAGTGGTGAATCCACTCTGGCCTTTAGAATAAACTTTGAATGTAGTGATCCAAGTTCTTAAACCAACTGGAGGATAAAGTTCAGTGGCTTGTGTAGTTCCTTTAGAGATCAGTCTGAAACCTTCAGTGCATTTATTGCTCTACTGATAAGAAAGCATGTGCACATGAATATGAGTGCCAGCAACCCTCTCTGTGGGACCTGGGTGCCACCACCAAAAAAGCCCTCTGGAGGAACCATCCATTGCACCTTAATGGACTGGAAAAGCTGGGAAAAAACCCTCTTCAAATAAACTAAAACTACAGTCAGAAATATAGGTGGTGGCAATCCTTCAGGTCACCTGGGCACAAACAAATGTGGGTCTTTAAAGATTAAAATATAAATATCCTAAAGGTACCAAATTCCATCTGATTCTGGAAGCAAAACAGGGTCAGCTCTGGTTAATGCATGGATGAGAGAGTGCTAATAAGCTATATTCAGAGGGAGGAACTGGCAAAATCATCTCTGAGTAATCCTTGCCTATGAAAACCCTATGAAATTCATGGGGTCACCATATGTCAAAAGGTGACTTGAAGGCATGTATATACACATACATAAATACTCTGCATGGCACAAGAAAAGGGCTGTCCATCAGTGCCTGTGCCACTGTGGTCATAACATTGTATCAGCTGGATGAATTTAATAATTTTGCTATTGAATTTTTGCATGTGGCTAGCAATGAACTTGGCCAAAGGATCTCTTAAGCTGATCTTGGAAGAATTACTATTCAAGGGATAGGGACTGGGAGCTCTTCCAGAAAGTCAGGCTGGCTGCTGACAGCATGTGAAGGAACAAATCGACAGTGGGGCTCTGGTAGCTCACCCATATCCTTACCATAGTTTTGGCCTTGAATAGGCAGCCCCCACTGCAGGTTAGGGTTTTTTGAAAATAGTTAATAAAGTGTGGTGCAGTTTAAGCTTCATCAGATATGTCCACCTCTTTTTCCCCAAAGAGTTGTGCAAATGGATTTTACATTGTAGTATATACTTGGTCAGTACTAACTGTGGGGTTGTGATTCATGCTATGTTTCCATTTGTTGTATGATCATTCCATGTCAGTGGGGCAGTGGTGTCATTCTGAGTGTAAATCCAACAGAATGTAAACAGGTTGTAACCACCTGACAAAAATGGAAGTTGTTGCAGTCCCCAAATGGTCATGTTTTCCCCAAGCTGTGCTGTTAAATTCCCTCCACCCCTGTTTTGGTTTCAGAATTTGGAATCATATCCATTTAAAAGAGAGAAGAAGCAATGAGATTTAATGCAGTATAATGGTGTGAAAAATACAAGGCAAGATGGGAAAGTATAGATTTTAAAAGAATTTATGACAATTTAAAAACATCCCTGTAAGTAGCTGTTTTACATTTGTCAAAACTGTCATTCATGTCCCTGCAATATAGACAGCCTTGAAATGTGACAGCGTTAAAAGAGGCCATCGGAATGGAATTGCATATAAAAACTAGGTGAATAATTTCAGAGTACTTTTAAAGTCAATAAGGCTGAGTAGGAAAGGTTAATGAAAGCAAACTCACCATGAGTAAATGCACAGTCTCTTCTGACAACTGATGATTAAGGCAAATATGTTTGGGCCAAAAATCTTGATCAGATGACACACCTTATCTTCTTTCTTTTCATGTTTGTTGATGTTAATGCTAATAATAACAACTGACATTTGCACTTTGTAATAGGGAGGTTGGTGGGGATCATAAGGCTGGATTAATTTTATCCAAGACTGATCCAACTGGGTCTTTATTACATGCTTAAGTGCATTATTTTGTAGTTCTCAACAGCAGAGGGAAAATGACCTCAGGCTTAAGAGATCCACTTTGTTTCTCACTGAAACCTCATCTGGAGCCAGATGCAAAGTGCCAGCTACACAAGGTTGCAGTTTGAACTTTAAAGGAGCTTTCCAAAGAGCTGAACATAGTTTGTGGATAGGGCTCAGGACCTTGGATAGTTCCTCAGACTAAAGACTGCACCAGCTTCATCAGTCCACTGAATTGGAGCCTGAGCAGACAGGCCAGGATGGCAGGAGCCAAACCTGTGGTATCCTGACCCAGATCCTAACCTGGGCCAGTCCCTGAGCTGACCTGGGGGTGAGCAGGTGTTTGCTGCCATATGCCCCTTACCTTCCTTTGCTGCTACTGGGAAGACCCCCATCATTGAGTCTGACATAGGAAGGGAGCACCTAGCTGCATCCATGTGGTCAAGCACCCCTTCCCACATCAGATACAGTTATGGGGGGTCTTACTGGTAGCATCAGTGAAAGTGGAAGGCATGGGGCAAGCAACGCTGTCTGATCTGGTCTGCTGGGTGTCGCCACAGAGTTTCCAAGAAACTCTGCAGCAAATGGTGGGTCATTTAAGGCTCCTTTGTGCTGGGATCAGACTGGGACCCACTGGATCAACATCTGGTCTGCCTTGGAAACATGGGCCTTTTGACCAATGTGGATAGGCCCATGGAAACCATCAGCACCCACTGATGGACACTAAATTGCTGATCAATATGGTCTGAGCACTTACATAGTGCAGGAATTGTCAGTATCAGACCTCACACACCTTTTCATATACTAAGCTATTCCTCTTTCTTTCTTTCTTTCTTTCTTTCTTTCTTTCTTTCTTTCTTTCTTTCTTTCTTTCTTTCTTTCTTTCCTTCCCTCACTCTCATTCATTATAATCATGCCCTCATAGAACCTGAACATACCCTAAGGGCCATCCAGTTCAACCTCCTGCCATGCAGGAAGATTCAGATAAAGCACTCCTTAGAGATGGTCATCCAACATCTATTTAAAGATCTCCAGAAAAGAGAGTCTACAACCTTCTGAGGCAGTTTGTTCCTCTGGCAAACAGTTCTATATCTGATTTATATTTTGTTCTCTATCGTAAGATTTCAGAGTGGTGTGGGGGAATGCAAATTCCAACAAACAATTTATTTGAGCCAAGAGACTTGAGACTCTCACAGGCTTTGATAGAGAGCTATGGTTTAAGATGATGCCAAAAGGAAGTCAAGGTTGGTATTAGTTAGGCCTCACTTCTCCCTCTCAACTTACCTTCTATCCAGCCCTGGCCTAAATACAATGGTTTGTTCCAACTATTGGAGACCCATTGAAACAATACAACTCATATGCATAAATATCAATCTGCCAACTTCTCATTGAGATAGTATTTGTACTCTAGTTGGAACTAACCAATGGATTAAGCCAGGGGTAGGCAACCTGCGGCCTGGGGGCTGGATGCGCCCCCCCCAAGGCCTTTGGACCGGCCCAAGGCTGGTCCTGCCGCCGCCACCGACAACCCCTGCCGCCCACAGCCGCCCGCCATGATGATATTGATTATTGTTGTTATTACTTGTTCTTTGGGTTTTCTTGGCAAAAACTCCACAGGGTTTTTGCCATCATGGCTTTTCTGGAGCTGAGAGAGTGTGTATGCATATTTTTTTAAAAAAACAATTTTAAAAATTTATTTATTTATTTATTTATTTTTGCTTCGGCCCCCCAATTGTCTGAGGGACAGCAACCCGGCCCCCAGCTCAAAAAGGTTGCCTATCCCTGGATTAAGCCCTCATGGTGTGTGTATCCCCAGATCACTGTCACCTGTACAAATGATGACTATTCTCATAGTTTCCCCAAACTTCCTTTACAGGAAAGGTGCTGCCTGAGCTCTGTCTGTATGTGTATATGTATATTTGTCCAGCCCTTTCTCACAGATTTCTGCATATATTAGGGAATGATTAGTAAGTCAATGATAAGGCTCCAATCAATATTTTAGTTTGCTGTATGATTTGCTGTACAGCCCTTGATATGGAATAATGGCCATCCAATCTCTTTTTAAAGAGGGGTTAAGGACAATAAAAAGGGCTTTTTTGGGGTATGTCCATGGCAAAAGAAAGAAGAAGGAAATAGTAGGGTGACTGTGCAGAGAAAATGGAGAAATTCTAACAGGGGACAGAGAAAAGACAGAACTACTCAACACTTTCTTTGCCTCAGTCTTCTCACAAAAGGAAAAGGGTGTTCAACCTGAGGAAAATGGAGCAGAGGACACAATAGGGAAAATGCAGCACAGAATAAGTAAAGAGGTAGTACAGGAATACCTGGTTAACCTAAATGAATTTAAGTCTCCAGGGCCAGATAAACTACATCCAAGGATATTAAAAGAACTGGCAAATATAATCTCAGAGCCACTGGCAATAATCTTTGAGAACTCCTGCAGAACAGGAGAAGTCCCAGCAGACTGGAGGAGGGCAAACATTGTCCCCAACTTCAAAAAGGGGGGAAAAGAGGATCCCAACAACTATCGCCCAGTTAGTCTGACATCAATACAGGGAAAGATTCTAGAACAGTTCATTAAACAGAGAGTCTGTGAACATTTAGAAGGGAATGCCATAATCACTAAAAGTCAACATGAGTTTCTCAAAAACAAGTCATGCCAGAATAATTTGATCTCTTTTTTTTGATAAAATTATCAGCTTGCTAGGTGAAGGGAATCAGTGGACATAGCATATCTTAATTTCAGTAAGGCTTTTGACAAGGCCCCCCACGATATTCTTGCAAACA
>CM034708.1:9511830-9522596 GCA_020142125.1 Phrynosoma platyrhinos | reverse complement strand
GAAGGGTCTGGAAACCATGCCCTATGAGGAGCAACTTAGGGAACTGGGGATGTTTTGCCTGTAGAAGAGATGGTTAAGAGGGGATATGATAGTCCTCTTTAAATATTTGAAGGGATGTCATATTGAGGAGGGCGCTAGCTTGTTTTCTGCTGCTCCAGAGAACAGGACTTGGAACAACAGATGCAAGCTACAGGAAAAGAGATTCCACCTCAACATTAGGAGGAACTTCCTGACAGTGAGAGCCATTCAACAGTGGAACACACTCCCTCGGAGTGTGGTGGAGTCTCCTCCTTTGGAGGTCTTTAAACAGAGGCTGGATGGCCATCTGTCAGAGATGCTTTGATTTTGAGTTCCTGCATGGCACAGGGTTGGACTGGATGGCCCTTATGGTCTCTTCCAACTCTATGATTCTATGATTCTAAAGACCTTCAAAGATGGAGAATCCACTATCATCCAAAGCAGTCTACTCCACTGTCAAACAGCTCTTGCAATAAAAAGTTTTCTTTTCTTATAACTTGATTCTATTCGTTCATGTTCTACTCTCTGGAGCAGCAGAAAACAACTTTGCTGCATCTTCTACATGACATCCCTTCAGATATTTAGACAGAGCTATTATGCCTCCTCTCATTTTTCTCTACTCCAAGTTAATAAGTCAAATAAAAATAAACAAAATAAAATATACCTATCTCCCTAGGTTGTTCCTCAAAAGGCTTGCTTTCCAAACCTTTGATCATCTCGGTTGCTCTTCTCTGGACATGTTCCAGCACATCAAAGACATGAACATGAAAATACCAAAACAAACTTTCCCTTCTCTCAGGAAAATTAGAAGTTTACCTCCTGGGGCTAAAAGGGATTAGTGATTTGTAATAAAGCCACAAAAATACATTCTGTTTCTGCTACTTTCCAATTAGCAATAGACGATTAGGATGGAGACAAGAATGAAAGGATATCACCTTTCCCTTTGGCTCAAATTCTTTAATGAGTCAGTTAATTAAAAAAAAAATTAATTTAACTATCCTGTTGGCATCCTGTTCAATATTTATGAAATTGTAAATTGGACTTACAATCTTCTAACTTTTGGCATTGACACTTATGGTAATTAATAACCAGATAAGACCTCAAAAGCTGACCTCTTAAGCCTGGAAGAGATACAACCAAAGCATTTCCAAGGTGCTGCAGATCAAGGTGCTAAGTACTGACAACTGTGATGGTCTTCTGGTTGCGGTGCACATTGAGACAAGGAGTTGCAGTTGGACCCTCCTGGTTTCTTCAGCTGCTTAGATCAATGTGCTCCAAAACCAGAATACTGCAATCATCATTTCCTAGTGCCCTCATCTGTAGTGTCACAGAAACCCTTTGGTTGGAGTCCTGCTTGGCTTAAGAGGTAGCTCTGGGGAGTTGTATCAGCAGAAATAGAGCTCTGTGGTGGTAGCTATGTATGATGATGCAGGATCTTGGCCAGTATAATACCCAGTTTAAATACTGCAGAAACTTAATGTAAAGCTCAGAGGATTTTTTGTTGGAATTTTCTTGTTGTAGAAGCTATGAGCCAATTTAGAGACCAAGGCTGCATCCATACTGCATAATTAGTGCAGTTTAATGCTGTTTTAACTGTCATGGCTGTCATTAACTGCCATTTGTAATTTGGTGAGACAGTCAGCCTTCTCTGATGACACAACATACTACAAATCCCTGACTTCCATAGCACTGAGCCATGGCAGTTAAAGCAGTATCAAACTGTATTAATTCTGCAGTGTGGCAGTAGCCTAAGGAGTAGATACAGCCACTAGCTCCATTACTGAGGAGTGGTGACTCCACCCTTGGTTTTAATTTATCCAGAGGACCTCCAAGTATTACCAGCTCATCCAGGCATTATGTGATCTCTCCAAGTACGTAACCCTATTCTCAACATAGGTTGAATCTGCACTCCAGAAATAATGCAGTTTGACACTGCTTTAACTACCATGGCTCAATGCTGTGGAATCCTAGGATTTGTAGTTTGTTGTGGCCCTAGAGCTCTCTGGCAGAGGCTTAAATCACAGCTTAAGAGCATAATTTTTGCCTTTGATGTCCTAATGTATGCACTGCTGCATCCAGGCTGCACAAGTTTAGACAAAACTTTTAGAAAATATAATCCACAGAATCACACAGAGAGCATGACCAGGTTGATGGCACAGTTGATTCAGATGGGTAGACCTTGGCATATTATCTAGAACCTTTTTTTGGATGGGTACAAGCTTGCTTGGATTTCTCAACCAGAATGTATCCTACCTTTAAAACAAGGCCTCGTTCTTTAAATAGAGGTTGTCATTCCACAAATACCCATTTTTCTAATATGTTTGTATGTTTGTTTCTTCCACATGTAGTAAACTAAAATAACAACCGATCTAAGCCTATGTTTCAGGAACCACTAGTCTAAAGCTTGACAAAACAAATCAGAGAAGAAATGCCATACTACTTTAGAGCATTGTGACCTTGCCAGTGATGGCAACAAAACACCATCAGAATGATAAATTTGTACTAGTGTCGCTGATTTAAATGGCAAATTCAGAAATCTCTAGGGAGTACAGTTTACCATTTGGAGATAAATTAGGGGGTCTGGAAGGGAAACACTGGATGCGTTAGGGATGAAATGAAGCCTACAGACATTACTTTGTTAATTTCTATCACAGTTATTAAATTTCTGCATCTCAGCGTGCAGTTCAAAGCACAGGAACCCTGCTAGAATTTGGTTTAAAGTTGCCTTCCCTCCATACAAGCACAGAGACAATTGTAGCCTGGTTGGATATAAAACTAGAAAATGACACATACAGAGTCTGAGGAGAGAATAGTCACATCCTTTAAAAACAAGGTTTTTAAAGAAAGCAAGTTGCTTTATAGCCTTGCCGATTTCAAAAACGGAGTCCAACCTGTTGTCTGCAGTTCGATGAGAATTTCAAAGAAGTGACACCCAGATGGATGGATCATAAGGACAACAATGATAAAGGTCTCTCAGCACATAATGCTCAAAGATTTGGCTGGTGCTGTGAATGAGGATAGAAGGGGCAAACTTTGAAGTGCAAAGAAAGAGAGCAATTGATTGTTTCAGATTTGAAATCCTGTTTATAACGATTAGTTGTAAACTTGTTTTTTTGGCATTTCACTTTGGTGGCCAGCGGTGGCTTGCAGCGAATAATTCTTCTGATCCAACAGAAATGCTATTCCCTCCCCCTCAGATAGAAGCATCTCAGCATGTCTTTATGGCTGGCATTATTTGTTTCTCCCCAAAGTTTGCTTTTTTGTTGGTTCTGAACTGATGGATGGCTTTCAAGGATAGGTTAAACTCATGGGGGATACAGCTCTCAGTAAGGACAACAATAAACCTCCTCCATTATCAGAAGAAATATGATTCTCAGTGCCTCAGTTTCTGAGGAACATACCATGCTTATAATCTGTTTATGGCAACAGACAGTTGGGTTGGATAGATGTACCATTTTCTGGCCTCTATGGGACCAGCTATCATTTCTGTAAGCACTTCCTCTGCTAATTGGTATCCAATTGAACTACAGGCTTCCAGTTTGTTATTGCTGCTATTACTGCTGTTTGCTTTTGCTGCTTTCTTCTGCACTTTTCATATAAGAAAAGAATGGGTAGCTAAGAAGGGCGAGTGAGCCAGTTTTCATCATCATGTTTCCCAGCAGGCTACATCCTTTCACCACCTGGCAGGGAAGGTGGCTGAAATCAAAACTGAGGAGTTTATCACATTGGCTTTGCTCCCATGATAAATGCAGGATGTAACTTTAAGATGGTGGACCTTATCGCATTTCCCCGTCACCAGGGAGTACTCAGCCCAGGCTTTTGCTGCGTGGGAAAATCTCATTCTTGAAAAGATGTGGGAAAAGCCCAGAGAAGGCCAGGTTGCAAATGGGCTGCATATTCCCCAGTGACGGGGAAATGTAATAAGATTCACCTTCTTAAAGTTACATCTCGTGTCTATTGTGGGAGCATAGCCAATGTGATTAACTCCCAAATTACTTCTGGGTTTGGACTATTTTGGAGGTGGCCTGGGGGGGGATTGATTTGACACAAAGTACCATGGGCCCTCAGTACACACACACACACACACACACCAGAAACAAATGCAATATAGAAATTCCTCTACAAAGAATGTGCCCTTTTATTGCTTCTAAAGATCTAACTGAAAATCTCATTAACTTGTTTAAGGTGAAAACGGCCTATTCCTTAAACTTGGCAACTAAAGTTCCTGGCCATCTCCAGCTCTCTCTCTTTTTCTGAAACTTGTCTCTTCCCTTAGGACCCTTAGGCCCATCCATTGGGCCAAACTAACAATTCATAAGGATTACAGCTTTATAACTTAACTACAGAAATGCAAACATGATGTAAGATCTCAAATATATGCAAGAAAAAAAATTTTTTGTTGTTGTTAACTGGCCTCAAGTCAATCTTGACTTGTGGCAACCCTATGGATGAGATATCTCCAAGACCCTCTGTCCTCCATTGCTCTGCTTAATTCCTACAAACCCTTAATACCCGTGACCTCCTTAATAGAGTCCGTCCATCTAGCATATGGCCTTCCTCTCTTCATACTTCCCTCCACCTTCCCCAGCATGATTGTTTTTTTCCAAAGAGTCCCCTCTTCTCATGATGTGTCCGAAGTATGACAGCCTCAGTTTGGTCATCTTGGCTTCCAGGGAGGTTTCTGGCTTGATCTGTTCTAGGACCCATTGTCTTTTTGGCTGTCCATGGGATCCCCAGCACTCTTCTCCAGCTCCACATTCTCTCAAATGCATTGATTTTCTTCCTATAATCTTTCTTAACTGTCCTGCTCTCACATCCATACATGGTAATAGGGAATACGATGCCTTTTATGATTCTAACTTTTGTGTTGAATTGTATATCTTTGCATTTTAGAACCTTTTCTAGTTCTTTCATAGCCACCCTCCCTGTTCTTAGTTGTCTTCTGATTTCCTGACTGCAGTCTCCATTTCTATTAGTGTTTGATCCCAGGTATGGGAATTCATTTACTATTTTTATTTCTTCATTGTCTAGGTTGAACTTGTGAAAGTCCTCGGTGGTCATTATTTTTGTTTTCTTTACGTTCAACATTAAGTCTGCCTTTGCACTTTCTTCTTTGATCTTCCTTAGTAGGTGTTCCAGGCCTGTGAGGTTTTCTGCTAGTACAATGGTGTCATCAGCATATCTTAGATTGTTGATATTCCTTCCTCCTGTTTTCACTCCTCCTCCTTCTGTGTCCAAACCTTCTTTTCTTATAATATGTTCTGCATATGAGTTGAACAGATAGGGTGAAAGGATGTAGCCTTGTCTGGTCCCTTTGGCAATTGGGAACCATTCTGTTTCTCCATGTTCTGTTCTGACAGTAGTCTCTTGTCCTGAGTACAGATTCCTGATCAGGACTATCAGATGTGTTGGCACTCCCATGTCTTTAAGGGTGTTCCATAGCCTTTCATGGTCTATGCAGTCAAAGGTTTTGCTGTAGTCTATAAAGCACATACTGATTTTCTTTTGGAATTCCCTAGTGTGCTCCATTAGCCATCGTATGGTTGCAATGTGATCCCTAGTGCCTCTTCCTTTTAAATGTTTTAGAAATATTTTACCAGAGTTTGTTGTTAATTGCCATCACATCAACTTTGATTTATGGCAATCCTATGAATGAGAGACCTCCTAATGTCCCTGCTACCAGCAGCTCAAGTCTTGCAAACTTAGGGCCACGAAAAAAGAAATTTTATTTCTTTTTCTTTCACCTTATTTTTATTAAGTTTAAAAGCAGTAACAAATATTATATAAAAATCTTAATTCCAGATTTTTTCTGAAGATATCTAAATAGTAAAGTGTAGTTTGGGTAAAGTGAGATAAAAGCCTCTCCATGCACAGATTGTATTGTGCAGTAGCATGTCTCTTACATTTTTTGACATTTAAATTGCACATATGCAGAGCAATTTCTTCTATTTGGGGATAGTAACCTAGGAGTATTTTAAGCTCTCTTGTTTTAATTTTGAGACAAAATTAGAAAATTAAAGCAGTTACATTGCCATTGGAGACAAGAGCCTCTGCAAAGGGTCAGCAGATGTGGATTGTTTTAAATTGCACCACCAAGAAAAAAACCATCTGAGAAAAGCAGCTGAACAGTAGAAGTTGGAAATTGTTTAGAAAAGCTGCTAAAAAAGTAATGTGAAAAGAGAAGTTGATACTGGAGGAAAGGAGAGGTGGTGCTGAGGGAAGACTTTGCACTCAGATTTTTATACTAGTCAGATGAAATATATTTTCAAAGCACCAATAACTGGACAATAACATAAGTTTATAGTACCCAGGCATTTCTCTTAATATTCAGGTTTTAAATATTTGGATAGCAGGTGTGTGGGAGGGAGACCTCACCTGGAATACTGTCTCCAGTTCTGGGCACCACAATTCAAAAAGGATGTTGACAAATTAGAGCATGTCCAGAGGAGGGAGACTAAAATGGTGAAGGGTCTGGAAACCATGCCCTACAAAGAATGACATAGGGAACTGGGTATATTTAGCCTGGAGAAGAGATGGTTAAGAGGTGATATGATAGCCCTGTTTAAGTATTTGAAGGGATGTCACGTTGAGGATGGATCAAGCTTGTTTTCTGCTGCTCCAGAGACTAGAGCATGGAACAATGGATGCAAGCTAAGGAAAAGAGATTCCACCTCAACATTAGGAAGAACCTCTTGACTGTAAGAGCTGTTTGACAGTGGAGCACACTCCCTCAGATTATGGTGGAGTCTCCTTCCTTGGAGATCTATGAACAGAGGCTGGATGGCCATCTATTGGGGATGCTTTGATGGTTATTTCCTGCATGGCAGGGGTTTGGACTGGTTGGCCCTTTTGGTCTCTTCCAACTCTGCGGTTCTGATTCTATGATTCTATGTGTGCATATAAACCAATGCTGAAATTTGTGATTACATCTAAATCCAGCCAAAAATGTACTTTTGTGGACTGCAACTTCAACAGTGTCCCAGCTAGTAGGACTATTAGTAATAGTAGATGTTGGATATTTGGTATTGTCCACTTCCAACTTACTAGTATATTTGTAGTTGTTGTTGGCCTTCAAGTTGACTTCAAGTTTTAGCAACCCTGTGAATATGAGGCCAGCCCTGGTAATCAATTGCCCTGCTCAGGTCTTAAAGACTCAGGGCAGCCATGGTTTCCTTGGTTGAATCAATCCAAATGTAAAGTGGGCTCCTTCTTTTTGTACTACCTCACACTTTACCAAACAGCATCGTCTTTTCTAATGAGTCACATCATCACATGATATGCAACAGTATATCAAAAGTACAACATCCAGGGGTAGCCATGTTGGCCATATAGCAAATCCAATAACATCCAAACAACGAGACCTTTATCGGGCCAACTGAAATGCATAATTACATTGGATGATATTGGATTAGCCTCAGTCTAGTCTTTTTTGCTTCTAGGGAGAGTTTGGGCCTGACTTGCTCTAGAACATTTATTTTTTATGGAGTTCATTGTATCCACAGAACTCTCCTCTGGCATCACATTTCAATTGAGTTGATTCACTTGTGTAGTCAGCTTTGTACACTATCCAGCTTTCACAACCATACATAATAACCAGAAACTACTATTAGATTTGTGCAAAGAAGCATATAGGCATGACAATGAGGAAAGGAACTTCAAAATATCTTTCCAAACACTATGGTTGTGTCTGCCTCTCCCAGTTCATGGATGCTTTGATTTACAACAAACAAAATCCAGTTTTGGAAAGATTGTGATTCCCAATTCTCCTGCTAGCATAGACAGTTAAGCGATTTTGGGAGCTCTCGTTCAAAAAAGTAACTTCGCCAAATACTGCAAAACATGTAGGTGCTTCTGTTTACAGTTGAATAAAGTTTATTTTAGTCCTAAGGACATTCATACTTATCTTTTCCCACATCCGTTTTCTCCATCCTTCTATTGCTTCCTTTTCTGTTAAAATTCAGGCTGCAAGATCTTCAGAGCAGAGCATTAAATGAGAAAATGATGCTATAGCTTTTTATATCCTGGCCCTTCTGTGTCAATTATTTTCTTTTCCTTACAGCAAATTGCAAGTATTTTAGTAAAAGAAACTGGTTTTCTACTATTCCTTACTTTCTATAGCTTCCCTGCCTTTCACATTATGTAAGAAAACCTACAGCAAATGACTATTTATAGAGACCAATTTTCTATAACGGAACTAGCCTTGAAAAATGCAAAACAGAGCCCATTATTATGAAGATAAGCATAATAATCTTGTGCAGATGAACAGAGATGCACATCTATTTTCAGATACTCTTTAAATAAACTTTCTCACTCTCCTTTCTGAGAATCATTTAAGACTGTAATGACAGAGCCACTTCTTAGAACATTTTCACGGTTCTTTTCAGAAAATTCTAGATCATGTTGAATAGTACACCTCTCCCTCTGGTTTCCCCCATGGGTTTTCCGGGCCACTAAATGGTAGTGGGGATACACACCAATGCTGTGAAACTACCTTGCACAGTGAAGGGAGGCATTGTGTAAGGAGGTACCTCCTTCTGTTGTTGTTGTTGTGTGATTTCAAGTCATTTCCAACTTATGGGGACCCTAAGGTGAACCCATCATGGGGTTTTCTTGGCAAGATGTATTCAGAGAAGATTCCCCATTGCTTTCCTCTGAGGCCGAGAGCATGCGATTCAGCCAAGGTCACCCAGTAAGTTTTATGGCCAAACTGGGAATTGAACCCTGGTCTCCAGAGAGATAGTCCAACACTCAAACCATGCTGGCACTCACCCTTCTTCTACAATATCACAAAAGTTTTTAAAAAGCTCTTCCTTGACAACATTCACAAAGTCACATATGTCACTGTATCCTCTGGTCACCAACAGAATACACCAGGACGCATCATTTAAATCAGGGGTAGGAGACTGATAGGAGCAGGGGATGTGAGGGATTATAGAGGGTTGTACTCCCCTATATTCACTTGTTATGCCTCTTGAAAGAACAAATGAGATCTTTTCACCCCAAGATGGCCAGCTGGGCTCCTCAAAGCCTCCAGAAGTTGCCACTGGCCATTTCACTGCAATAGGAGAATTAGGAGAATGGCAGTTTCCAACATCTCCTGGATGTTTAAAGAATGGGATTTTCCAGGGTTCTAGGTCTTCAGAAACAGTCAACTCATTGGCTGCCCTTGATGTAGGGGACTCTATTTCCTCAGCAGGGGGCTAACAATGGTCAGAATTCACTTAGGAACATACATATATAAGTCATGCTATGCATGTAACTCTAAAACAGGGGTGGGCAACCTTTCCCCTTTAAGGGCCAAGGGACGTCAGCTCCCAGAAGCCTCAGCCATGTTGGCCAATAGTCCTATGTTGGGCAATAGCTCCTGGGATTCTGGGAGCTGAAGTCCCTCGGCCCTTAAAGGGGAAAGGTTGCCTACCCCTGCTCTAAAAAGTCACCATTGCACAATGGGTGTATTTTATTTTAATACTTTCTTTTTGTATGTTTTGAATGGCATTGTATTGTTCTTTTAAATTGTGGGCCACTTTGAATCTAAATATTTTGGGGAAAGTGGGAAATAATAATAATAATAATAAGCTGATAGCAGCTAGCAGCAGAACCAGAGTTGTGCAGATACATGCCCATCTGTGTCTTTTCTTTCCAAGTTGTGCATTGTGTACTGTGGTTGTGTATCCTATACTTCCCATTGTGGCTGTGCATCCTATACTCTGTGATTTATATTGGAGATATCCATCCTATACCTGGAACTATGATTATGCATTAGGGTTGCATATTCTATACTTCCCATTGTGGCTGTGCATCTTATACTTTACACTGTGATTATGCATTAGAGCTGTGCATTCTGTACTTTCCATTGGGGTTATGTATCTACACTTTCCATTGTGATTTCACATTGCAGTTGTGCATCCTATACTTTTCACTGTGGATATGTGATCCTATACTTTGCACTACGATTACACATTGTGGTTTTGCAGCCTATACTTTGCATTGTGGTTGTGCACTGTGTATTTTGCACTGTCCAATGCCAGCCAATCATTTATATATCTTGTGTAAGGTAGGGGTTGTGTAGTGCTGTTGTGGCATATAACTGCTTGCAGATATTTATACTATGCTAAGGGGATGTTGGATTGAGCCCAACATCTCTGTGTGTATCATGCAGGAGAAAATTTGCTTGGGTGTGGACTAGGGCTCCTATGGGAAAGAAGAGAGGAACTCAGTTGATAATCTCTCTCTTTTCTGCACCAACATGCAGCTGTTGTTTTAAGTTATAAAACAATAAAACAATGCCATTGCTACATAAATCCCTGCATATTTTTTGCAGATTGCAAATTTGGTCTGAATGTACACACAGGTTGTGCATAGCCACAAAATGCTTCTTCCTTTTATGGATTCTATGAGGGAAGAGCTTGGAAATCAGCACTCAAAATGACCTATGATGGATTTCTCTGACATCCTCAATTACAAAAGCTATTCAAGCTTTTGGAAACCACTGTGGTGTTTTCTGAGCAGGGTGAATTAGTTATTGTAATCTACAGTTTACACACAACACATTACAAAGTCAAATGGCTGAGGAAGCATAAGATGATAATATTCAATTGTTTGTACAGGTTGATTATTCCTCATCTGAAATGACTGGGACCAGAAGTCTTTCATATTTGAGATCTGAGATTTTTAATTTTAATTTTGGAATATCTGCATATACATAGGACGTTATCACACGGGGCCTAAAGCAGAAAGAATCCTCACCC
>CM034708.1:9495885-9511730 GCA_020142125.1 Phrynosoma platyrhinos | reverse complement strand
TTTCTTGCCGCTTTGAGACCCGCGTGTGATAACGTCCATAGTGAAATACTTTGGAGATGGGATCCATGTTTAATCATGAAATACATTTATGTTTCATATATACCTTGTACACATATCCTGAAGGTAATTTTATGCAATATTTTAAATAGTTTCATGCATGACACAAAGTTTATGTACATGAACCATCATTAGGCAAAGTTTTTACTATCTCAGCCACCCATGATTTTTTTAAAATTTCAGATTTCATATTTTCAAATAAGGGATACTCAACCTTTCATGTGATTTCTAAGGTCAGATGAATGCAATGTAGCATTTGTGATGGTTGTGAAATAGCATTAATGAGATCTGTCTATAATAGATCAGAAAGAGATCTTCATTAAAATGACAGTGAATGAAATACATTATCCAAATGATGAAATTAAAAAACTAAGTACTATTGTCATTATATGCAGAAACATATTAAATTTAAATCTAATACACCGGAAAATATCTAATGAGTAATAACTACTTAGTACATTAATTTTGTACTAAGTTAAAAAACTTAAAAAACATATAATGAGTAATAACTACTTAGTACATTAATTTTGCTTTCTGTTCCCCTAAGGGAATGTGACACACACATCAATTTGTGGCATTTTATTGTCTTTCAGCTTACATTTTTTAAGTTAATGTTTCCCCAAGGCAATAGACATGAAAGAGGAGAATGAAGTGTGACTATAGTCTGCATTTTGAGTTATCCAGTGCTCTGGGCCAGGCAGCTTAGCATGATGTACAGCTTCATTTTTTTTTTGTTGTTCTTTTCTTTATGCATGCTGGACTTCATCTAACAGCTTGTTGCTAGTTGCCTGCAAAGGCCTCTGCTCGAGCCCTTGGATGACTTCCATTGAGATCTTCAGTTTTTCTTCCTCTCTGTATCCAGTAGAAAATTGCCCTTTTTGTGCTGAGACACCAGGAATCCTCTTATCAGCATGTTGTTGTTGTTGTTGTTGTTAACTGCTCTTGAGTTGGCCTCAACTCATGGGGACCCTGAAAATAAGCCATCTGCAAGACTTCTGTCATCCACTGCTATGCTTAGTCTATCAATCTGATATGTGGTCTTCCTCTCTTTTTGTTGCTTTCAACTTTCCTAGCATTATCATATTTTCTAGTGAGCCATGCCTTCTCATGATGTGGGCAAAGTATGACAACGTCAGTTTTATCGTCTTTGTTTCCAGAGTGAGTTCAGGTTCAAGCACCCAATTGTTTGTCTTTTTGGCTGTCCACAGTATCCTCAGTACTCTTCTCCACCGTCATATCTCAAATGAGTTTATTTTCTTTCTGTTAGCTGTCTTCCTGTCCAGAAAGGGAATACCATGGTTTGGACATTCCTGACTTTAGTGCTCAATTGTATATCTTTATACTTTAGGATCTTGTCTAGTTCCTTCATCACTGCTCTTCCTAGTCCCAGTATTCTTCTGACTTCTTGACTGCAATCTAATTTGATTTCCTCATTATCTAGGCTGAACTTACATAGATCCTCTGTGTCATTATTTTTGTTTTCTTTATGTTCAGCAGTGAGCCTGCCTTTACATTTCTTCTTTGATCTTCCCTAGTTGATGTTCCAAGTTTGTGATATTTTACACTAGTAATATGGTGTCACCAATGTGCCTTAGATTGTTGGTCTTCCTTCCTCCTATCATCACTCCTCCTTCTCCTGAGTCTAACCCTGCTTTTCTATTGTTTTCCGCATACAAGTTGAAAAAGTAGGGTGATAGAATGCAGCCTTGCCAGACACTTTTGCCAATTGGGAACCATTCTGTTTCTCCATATTCTGGAGCCTTTTGTCCTAAGTACAGATTTCTCATCAAGACTGTCAAATGTAATGGCACTCCCATGTCTTTAAGATTTTATTTTATTAGATTTCATTCCAATTTCCTCTTCATTAAGATTTTGTAAAATTTTGCAGTTATTTTCTTTTCTTCTCCTTCCAAGATTTTATCCAGTTCATTTGGGACATTTTCAAAGTCTGTTTGTTATAGATCCTTTTTAAATCTTTCTATGAGTTGTCTTTCTAGGAGCCAGTATTTCCTTAGGTCGATTTTCCCTATTTCATCTGGTGTCTTCATAGCATAGTTTCCTTTTGTATCTTTCTTTATGATGTCTCTGTACTTCAGCCAGATGTTCCCAGGGCCACTTCTTCCAAGAAAAGCTTCTTGTGGTGATACCCAACCTGGGAGGGCCCTATAGAATTGGCTCTTTACTTTTCCCCAGACATTCATGACTGCATGATGAACAAAATGATATTTAAAGAGGTTATGAATATTTGCCATATCGTACCAAATATACGCATGCTATTTGTAATGTAGGTTGAAGCCTTCAAGATTAAGTAGTTTCTTGTTAGTAAGCTTTACCCATGCTAGCATCCAAGTTAGTATGTTGGCCTCAAAATAAGATTCAAGATATGGTAGATCACATCCTCCATTGATCTTTGTGTCTTGTAAGGTCTTCCATTTTATTCTTGCTTTTTTCCCCTCCCAAATGATTTTTTTAAAGTTCTTTATTCCACACAAAGAAGGGCTTTTTATTTATAATAATTGGGAGATTGCTAAATTGGAAATTAAACTGAGGGAGCACAGACATTTTAATTGCATCTATTCTGCCCAATAATGTTAATTCCAGTTTAGTCCATTTCTCCAAGTCCTTATTAATTTTTTTCCTTGTTTCATTATAATTATTCTCAAATAATTTGTATTTTTATTGGTTAGCCAGATCCCTTGGTATTTTGTCTTTTTAACTATTTTGCAAGATGTTTCCTTTTGTAATATGTCTTTTTTTTGGGGGGGTCGTATTCTTTGTTAGCATTACTGTTTTTTGTTTATTGATGTTGAACCCTGATACCTCACCAAACTGATACATACATTCCATCAACAGTTTTATATTTTCCATAGGGTCTTCCAGAATAATTACCAAAAAATCCACATAGGCACTGATATTGTACTCCATTCCTTTTATTTTTGTACCTTTTGTTTCAGCTGTATTACATATCATATTACATAGTACTTCAATAGCAGTGACAAATAACAAAGGTGATAAAGGGCATCCTTGTCTTGTGCCTTTTTGGATATTAATAGATTTTGATCTTTCACCATTTTTTATTATCTGTGCTCATTGTTCCTTGTAGATCTCCTTTACCCATGCGTAAAATTTCAAGCCGATCTCCATTCTTTGTAGCACTCCTAACATGTAATCCCAATTAACATTATCAAACACCTTTTCGGCATCAATAAATAACATCATTATCCTTTCATTATTTTTTTTGTAAAAATCAATTAGGTTCAATACAGTTTGATGTTGTCTTTCATCTGTCATCCAGGAAGGAATCCAGTCTGCTCTTCCTTTATTATTTCAGACAGAACACTTTTAAGTCTATTTGATAGAATTGATGCAAATATCTTATAGTCAGCATTAATCAAGGATATAGGCCTGTAATTTTCTGGTCTTGTTTTATCTCTTCCTTCTTTTTGCATTAATATAATATTTGCTGATTTCCATATTTCAGGTATGCCATCTGTTAAAATGTTGTTGAAGATATCTTTTAAATGTGGGTTTAATTCCTCTTCAATTTTTTTATAAAATAAGGCTGAAAATCTGTCTGGACCTGGAGTTTTGTCAGGTTTCTGTCTCCTGATCGCTAATGTAACTTCTGTCAGTGTGATATCTGTGTTCAATATATCTTGTTGTTTATTTGTGAGGGTTGACCAGTCCTGTTTATCTAGAAATTGTGTCAGAAGAAAACTAGATTCTTTAGAATTTTGTTTTGGTTTATGTAATTTTTTGTAATATTTAGCATGTGCCATAGGTTTTCATGATCTATAGTTTATGAAGCACATGCTGTTTTTCTGGAACTCCTTGGTGTGCTCCACTAGCCACTGTATGTTTGCAATGTGATCCCTAGTGCCTCTCTCTTTTCTGAACTGCTCCTGCACCCCTGGGATTTCTCTCTCCATATATGACTGGAGTCTATACTATGGAATTTTAAGCATTGTTTGCTTGTGTGGGATATTAGTGCTATATTCTTATAGTTGCTGCAGTCTTTTGTGTCTCCTTTTTTGTGGATGAGGTTGTATATTGATTGTTTCCAATCTGTTGACCATTGTTTTGTTTTCTGTATTTGTTGGCATATTTTGGTTATCACTGTCCCTGAACAAATCTTGCCATGTAAAACTTTGATAGATTCTCCTTAGGGTTGCCATAAGTTGGAAATGACTTGAAGGCACACAGCAACAGCATGTGCAAAGAAGGCTAGCCCAGGCTGTGTGAGACTTCTACCTCACATCCTCTGAGGCCCAGGCATGGTGACGCACCAGGTTTCATGCTACTCACTTGCTATATTGGCTGTCTACTGTACACAAAGTTTGAGAGTTGAGAACAACCCAAGGGTGCAATCACATTGTATTAGGATAATATTTTCCATGTCTGATGTCCAATGTGGCCACCCTTTGGTGAAACACATTCAAATGACATAGTTGGCGCTCCTCCCAACTCTCATTATAGCCTTATTACAAACTTTTCATGATAAATAACAATTTTAGGTAATGTCTCAACTAAGGTTGCTATTGCTGCATTTGCACTGCAGAAATAATGCAGTTTGACTCTTTAACTGCCATATCTCAGTGTTATGGAATTCTGGGATATGTAGTTTGTTGTGGCATCAGAGCTCTCTGACAGAGAAGGCTGAATATCTCACAAAACTACGAATCCTAGAATTTCGTAGCCTTGAGCCATGGCAGTTAAAGCAGTGTCAAACTGCATTATTTTACAGTGTAGAGGCACCCTGAGTTGGTAGTTTTTGTAGAGAAGAGTGTGAGTGACAGTGAAATGTTTGATAATTTATTGTTATTGTTATTATCTTATATCCTGCCTTTCTCCCAATATAGGGATTCAAGGCACAATCTGTTTTATTATGTTCAACTCCTGCTAATAAAGTCTTACTTTTGTGTATCATATGATTTTGGCCTCTGGGAACATATATATATATATATATATATATGGATTGGGTTCGAACCCAGTGTTTGTGGTGGCAAAAGAGGAGAAAAAGAGTTGGTGTCCAGACATTGCATAAAAAAGAAACTTGAGGACATCAAGGCGGTCCTCACAGTGTTGGAACAGTAGTGGGACAAGATAAGGTCCTTACTTTGGTGGCAGAGGTGGGGATAAAGGAAAGCCCTCACTCTTAGTGATAGCAGTGAGATCATGGAAGTATTCACATATGATGGCAGTGGTGATTTAGGCAGAGCCTAACATCTGGTGAGAAAAGTAATAGAATAAGGGTCAGGAGCCTCACACACCTCTCCAGAAGACTTCAGTCTTTGGGCAAGCATATAGAGGGAGAAACATTCCTTCAAGTATCGAACTAAAGGTAGGCGAGCACCAATTAATTTGTGCTCCCATTCTGAGCTTTTATGAGAAAAGGCAGTGTAAAAATCAAGTAAATAAGCAAACAAGTACATTCATCCCCCCATATTAACTAATTTCCCTTTCATAGATTTGATTAATACAGTGGTCCCCAAACTTTGGTCCTCTGGGTGTTTTGAACTCCACTTCCCAGAAGCCCCAGCCAGGTTGGCCCACTGTCAAGAATTCTGGAAGCTGAAGTCCAAAACACCTGAAGGACCAATGTCTGAGGACCACTGGATTAATTTGTTCTCTCTAGGAATCTCAAAGTTCTCCAGCACAATACTATGGACAATTTCCAGTGGGAAATTGACCATAGAGTCACACTGGAGGACCTAGAAGGAACATTTCTGTAAACATTTCTATGAAACTATAGGTCCTCTAGCATAATTTTGTGATCAACTTCCAGCCATAGAGTCACACAGAAAGACAGATTAGTAGAGAAGTGCTCTCTTGGGAAAAAAATAGCATTCACAATTTTTATTTGTATTTATTAGTAGTCACAGTTTTTCCACTTTTGTGGGAGGGGCTGTGCCGCCGCCCGCCATGATGATATTGATTATTGTTGTTATTACTTGTTCTTGGGGTTTTCTTGGCAAAATCTCCACAGGGGTTTTGCCATGGCTTTTCTGGGGCTGAGAGAATGTGCATGCATATATTTTTTAAATTTTTAATTTTTTAATTTTTTATATTTATTTATTTATTTATTTTTGGTGCTTCAGCCCCCCCATTGTCTGAGGGACAGCAACCCGGCCCCCGGCTCAAAAAGGTTGCCTATCCCTGGTCCAGAGAGTTGCTTCTGCAAATCTACTCCTGATGAAGTCCTGATGTGAATTGTTCCACTGAAAACCGCTTTGCTAGAACAGTGGTAAATCAGTTTTCAGCTTCTAGACAGCGACAAGAAAATTATTTGTATTATTCCTGTCATTTTTAATTCTTTGGAGTGTCAGCATACTACAGGTTAAGAAGATAACAGGAACAATCTCACACCTCCATTTTTCATTATAGTGCCCTCTCAGGAGGACAGATTTATTGAACATTTATTCACACAGAATTCAAACAATATATTGCAAAAGATGATTGATTTCTTTATATAAATCTGAAAATGACACCCACAGTTTCTTTTCCTGGTAAGCATGGTAGGGGAGAGAAAAACTGGCTTATTTCTATCACCTTAACTAGAGGTCATCCATTCATGAGTATTGATGAGTTTAGAGTGTGAGATGGGATCTTTACTGGTAGATAAGGCCATTTGTGAGTAAAATATGCAGAGGGCCATTGACATGATGGAATAAAGACAGATGGCTGCAAGAGCTTAGCTCTTGGAGAATATTCTTGGACCCTACTATGTTCAAAAATCACAAACAGAGAAACCAAACAGGTTTGAAAACTTCTATATTGCAAGAAGCCTCTCAGAGATCACCTCTTAAGAAGAGTCCCTCATATTTCAAAACTCAGCAATCTTTACTTGAATTTCCAAAAAGTGATGCAATTAGTTTCATTGCAGATGCACAAACAACTCTTTAAGGCTCAGAGTAGCCCTTTCATACTCAGTTTAGAGATCTTGAAAGGATTTGGATCTAAGACCACTACAAGACATCCAGATCTGGAAGGAAGGTCCATGTGTACACATCATTTAATATATGGATGGACTTGGACATATTTCTGATAATTTCATTTTTGATTTTAAAAATCCCAAATGTCTACAACATTCACAAATGTCTTCATATTACAAGCTGGTTACAAGTCACATACAATGCCCTTGTTAACAACTTCTCCACTGGCTGCCAGTGGAATTTCTGGGCACAATTCAAAGTGTTGGGGTCCATTTTCACTACACAATTATATTGCTCTTATTCCACTTTAACTGCCATGTTTCTATCCTGCAGAATCCCAAGATTGGCATTTTAGAGAATGGCATTTAGAGTTCTCAGCCAGAGTGTTCCAGTGCCTTCTTTTAGGTTCTCTCTTGGATCATGAATACTGTTTTATTGCACCAGTTCTAGTGTAAAACAAAGATTCAGTCTAAAGTGTAGCAGAATGTTATCATGGATGACTTGTGTAGAGAGACCTTGATTCCTAAATGAAATTTGGTTCAGAGCTGTTCAAGATTCTGGTGTGCTAAGATAACATAGCAATAGCAATAGCAATAACAATAGCAACTTCATTTATATACAGCTTCATATTGCACTAATGCAGTCTCTAAGTGGTTTACAAATTGTCCCCAACAAGCTGGGTACTCATTTTAATGATCTCAGAAGGATGCAAGCCTGAGTCAAGCCTGAGCCCTGGCTGGTATTGAACTCACAACCTTGTGGTTTGTGAGTGAGTGGCTGCTATACAGGCATTTAACCACTCGCTGCCAGAGCTCCTTAACATGGACCAAGCTTTTAAATATAATAGTTAAGCCATCATTTCAGATTTTAATTGGCTTGCTGAGTCTTTCTGCCAACTCTTATTTGTCTTGTACCATCTTCAAACTGTAGACACTAGCTTGCTTTCATTCAGAGATCAAGTCTCCAAGCAACAAGTCAAACCATATCTGATGATTAAGATAAGGTCAGAAGGCATAACCAGGATGGCTGTGTGTGTGTGTGTGTGTGTGTGTGTGTAATACACAATATTTCAAATGAGGATGCATCACTCTTTTGGAGAATAATGGCAACCTGGGGATACATTCTGGTCTCAGAATAATTACAAGCTCTCAACTTTTCGATTATAGTCAGCGTAATAGGAGTTGGTAAATAATGTCTCTACATAGAACAACCCTGCAAGATGATACAGAGTGGTAGCTAAAAAAAAAGACTCGTAATTAAAATAATGGACTGTACAAAACTCCAAACATGCAAATAAATAAAAATATAATATAAACATAAGTCCTAATTCTTCCTTCTAATCAGTGTTTTGGAAAACTTTTTTTTTTGGACTACAGCTCACGGAATTCCTCAGCCAATGTGGTAAATCTGCCATTGGGAAGAACAAACCTTTGTGTATATATTAGACACATATATGACTAATCAGAAGCTATTTGCATAGGCCTCAGAGGTAAAACCAGCAGTAGCAGGGAAAGGGAGTTTGGAGGGAAATCAAGAAGAGTGGAGGAATAGCCACTCACATTGGCCTTTTTTCTACAGGCCAAAAGGTCCATTTTCCTCCCATTCTGGTGGCGTCCTGTTTGGGTGACATATGGTCCAAACTGCAGTTACAGTGCATGCAGTCCGGATGATCTCCAGCACATTCAGCACCAGAACTGGGGTTTAACACCCTTAATACAAATTTTAAAAAATTACCTCTTACTCTGCATCTTCTGGAAAGATCCGAAGCCCTCTGTTCCCATCCCAGAGTGGATGTCTGCATAAATGTCCCACTGGATTAACCGCCATCTTGGGTCTCTTGTTTCTGACATCAGAATGAGGCACCCAGCAATGTAATCATTGCTGGGTACCTCATTCTGACCTCAGAAGTGAGTGACCTGTGATAGTGGTGGCTGTGTCAGGAGGCTCAATGGGACATCTGTGCAGACAGCTATCCTGGCATGGGAACGGAGGGCCAACTGATAGTGGGAGGTTGAAGAAGCTAAAGAGTCAGAACACTCTGGGCTGAGCTTGACGTATCTTAGCCCATGGAAACAGGGACATTGTATAGCTTATGCAAGGAGAAGACAAATACGCCTGGTAACTGCTCTAAGGAACATATACTAAAGAAAGTACACTGTTTACATTGAATCCAATAACATCCAAACAATGATACCTCTATTGGGACAACCGAAATGCACAATTACATGTTGCCAGGCTCTTTACATGTAAATCACAGTGCCACCACTGAATAATATGAGGCATGGTGATCCACAGACAGTGAATTAGCTGATTTCATAGAATCATAGAATCATAGAGTTGGAAGAGACCACAAGGGCCATCCAGTCCAACCCCCCTGCTATGCAGGAACTCCCAATCAAAGCATCCCTGACAGATGGTCATCCAGCCTCTGCTTAAAGACCTCCAAGGAAGGAGACTCCACTACTCTCCGAGGGAGTGTGTTTCACTGCCGAACAGCCCTTACTGTTAGGAAGTTCCTCCTAATGTTGAGATGGAATCTCTTTTCCTGCAGCATGCATCCATTGTTTCGGGTCCTAGTCTCTGGAGCAGCAGAAAACAAGCTTGTGGCCTACTATTTGAAATGTGCTGATATGGAGATCCCACTATATCTGGAAGCTGAGATCTGGTGGTGGTGCCCTGCTCAATGTCTCACTGGTGTGAACAATATATCACAAAAGAAAAGGGGAAGAGAGGCTTCTATGTTGTATTGCCCTGCATATGGAATGTTATCCCCTTAGTGCTCCAAGTGGCACCAACACTGGTCTCTTTTAGGTGTCAAGTCAAAACCTGCACATGGTTTTAGTTGTTTTAGTCTTTTCTGCCATTTTAACCTGTCAGTTTATTAAATATGATTTTATCCTATTTAAATTGTTTTTAAATTGGGGTTGTTTAAAACTGTTTGTATTGTATGAAACATATGTTGCCCTGAGTGCTCACAATGGAGAGTAGGATAAACATATTTTAATAAAATAAATAAGTAAGCATTTCTCATGCCCACAGAAAGATCCACACTCCTCACCTCTCTGAGGTTGAAGAAGTGGAATAGAGTTGGGTCAGAGACATGGTGTGAATGGATTAGGTGATGTTTTGGATCCACAGGAATTAATAAACCTCCTTCTAAAACATCTCTGGACCCCTAGAATGAGAAAATGCTTATGGTAGACATGAGGCTTGTGTCTATAATTGTTCCCTTTACTTGCTGTGTGAGGATAAATATATATATATATATATATTAAAGACAGAGCATAAAACTTCCCCAAACCTGCCTTTTCTCTTTCATCTTGGGGAATTCATTGCAGCAAGTCAGTTGATATATCACTGTCTTTAGCGTGGGAATACTCCAGTCTCATGCATCATGGGAATGCCCTACCTCAAAATGAGTGAAAGTTAATGGGAAATAAACCTGCCCTCTCTCCTCAGTTTCATTTTGTGCCCTGAGTATTATTTTTGAGGGTTGAAAGAAAGACACATTGTAGTGCATCATGGGAATATGGTCTGTTGTTCCCATGGGAATGCCTTGTGGAGTCAACCTATGTCACAATAGACAGATGGCCTATAAAGAGCCTGGAACTAAGCCATGTGCCCTAGAGGACTTTGGGCTGTTGCAGCCCTCAGGTGGGCCTCCTGCTGCTCTCCTAGACCTTGCATGCCTTACCTATCCAACAAATATGGCAAGATTCCACCGTAGCAGGAGCAACGACAACAGTAGGCATTGCCGCTGGATGAGGAAAAGGGGGCGTCGTGGTGGTAGATCTGGGAAGCGGAGGAGAAGGAGGAGACGAGGAAGAGGTGGCAAGAAAAGAGGTGGGTTGTAGATCTGGGATCACTCTTGAGAGGTAGAGTGTGAGTTTTGAGTTACACATTCTCAATACATTCTCATATAAACACTCTGGAAATGGAGAATCTCTTTGGAGCATGAATCGACCTAAAAGCCCATGGAAGTGCTCAGTCTACCTTGAAAACTTCATAATGATAATCTTTTCTAGTGATAAAAACTTGATCACACCAAGTATGATGTAGCTAAGACTATGACTTAAGTATTAAAATGGACATCTGTGGCCTACTATACAAATTTGTTTGCACTTTATCCTGGAATCAGCTTTGAAAACTATTTCTGTATATTTTTTTTGACTCAATGTAATAGAATGAACAAAAGGATCAAAACAGTCTACAATTTTTTAGAGTGAATAATTCTTAAAAATTCTAGGAACATGTTATAGCAACTGCAGCACTATTTTGTTCCTCTTCAAGAAAGAAATTAAAATAGAGTTGTTCTTAATGAAATATATTTGACTGATCTTTAATAACTCATTTACTGGTTACAGTCAGTTTATTATTAATCCAACTGAACTTTAATTGGTGAGGACAGGCTCATTCTAATCTAAACTGCCTTTGAATAATTCACACACAAATTTGGTCGTGACTTAGGATGTTATCACACATGGGCCAGAAAGCGATAATAAAGTGGAAATGAGGCATTCCGAAAATAAACGGAAAATAAATGAGTCCACAAATGGCTTTCACACATAATTACCTTAATTGCGAAATTAAAGTAAGCACATTTAACGTTCACACACAAGTGATAAAAGCCCGTAAATGTACTAGAAATAAGCTTCTTGCACATGCACAGATAGAAGAATGCTTGCTGGAACCATGGGGAAAGCAGGGAAATGCTCCCAAATGCGCATTTGCTTTTCACATTACGGTAAATGTGAAATTACCTTAATTTCACATTTGCATTTCCTCCAAACAACCAAATTTCAAAAGATCTCAGTTAACACAAGTTTCTGTCCACTTTCTGTCCAGTTTCTGTGCGACGTTGTGTGAAAACGCGAGGCACAAATCCAGTTTCTGTTTGGGATTTGTGTGGATTAACCTGCAGATTTGCCCCCATGTGATAACGTCCTTAAAGATATTGAAAAGTTATTTTTTCTTGTATCTGAACTATTTTTTGGGGGATTTCTTTTGCCAAACCAATTTGGCTAGATATAGAATTGCATTGGCAAACAACTCTTGTTTTAAAGATTATTCCAGGTAAGTGGCTATGTTTTCAAGAAGTTTCAGACCCTTTGGTTTAGGGCCTATATTTGATCAGTGCATTAAAAAAAAGTGTCACAGAGTTCCACAAAGAATCCTGATGTTTGAGAGGCTGATTTTTAAAAATGGTCATAATGAAATCCATGGTGTCATCATAAGTTGACAGACAGCTTGAAGGCACATAAAGGTAAAGGTAAAGATAGTCCACTGACATGAATGTCTAGTCGTAACCGACTCTAGGGGGTGGTGCTTATCTCCATTAATAAGCTGAAGAGCCAGCGTTGTTCAAGGACTGCTCTGGTGGTCATGTGGCCAGCATGATTGCACAGAATGCTGTTTACCTTCCCACCAAAGTGGTACCTATTTATCTACTTGCATTTGCTTGCTTTCGAACTGCTAGGTGCGGAAGCTGGGACTAGTGACAGGAGCTCATCTCATCATGAAGCACTTGGGCCTCGAACTGCCAATCATCTGATCTTACAATCATCAGAATTAACCACTAACCCACTGCATCTTTGAAGGCACATACACATGTCACTAAAATTAATTATTGACAATTTTCTTTAATCATGTATGCCCTAAGTGTGAGATTAGATCTTCCATAGATGTATCACCAAATGGCATAAAAAATGTTGTATTAACACAAATATACTTTTCTTGTCCCCCCCCCCCCAGGCAAAAGCTGTGGAGGAGGAAGGAGGAAGAGAAGACGCTGAATTTCAGGAAGGCTTGTCATTGTCCCATGAACTCCAACATGAAAGGCTAATACCCTGTTCAGTCTCCTCTATACAATACTGAAATCCAACCCTGCCACACTCTTTGTTGAACAACAACCACCCCTAAACAACTTTCTGGCAGCTTACTTGAGATTGAACAGTGTCCTCCTACCAATAAACTTGGAAATATCACCACTGTTAGTACGGCATTCCTGAGTTGTTGTGTCATAGGGTTAATTGTTTGCAATGTAACCCCATTATCTGAATGATCTGGTGCAGTGGTTTCCAAACTTTAATCCTGCAGATGTTTTGAACTTCAGCTTCCAGAAACCTCAGCCAGCTTGGCCATCAGTCAGGAATTCTGGGAGCTGAAGTCCAAAACATATGGAAGCCCAAAATTTGGGAATCACTGAATTCAGGTGGAGTCACAAGACACCTGGATAGCCAGAATGCTTAATAAAATAGGAATACAGTATTCAGTTGTTCTCAGTGCTATAAGATGTTGTGGCTGGTGGCTTCCATGCCCATGAGGTGACAAATGCATTCTGGCTTTTAGACTAAACCTTACATCAGGGGTAGGCAACCTTTCCCCTTTAAGGGCCGAGGGACTTCAGCTCCCACAATCCCAGGAGCTATTGGCCAACATGGGACTATTGGCCAAAATGGCTGAGGCTTCTGGGAGCTGAAGTCCCTCGGCCCTTAAAAGGGAAAGGTTGCCTTCCCCTGCCTTACATGATCTGTCCAGGGTTCTGAACCAAGTTCCCAATTAAATCAGGCATCTTTAAAAGGTGGATTAACACCCAGATGAGATACACTGTTCCATTGTCCTGGAAGCCACCAGTGAGCAAAGTTGCATGTGCACTCAGAGCCTCCAGGGATCTATTTTTGTATTTTCAATACTTTCTTTGCCCCCAAATGCCCTTTAGGGAGCATGGGGTGGAATTTTCACCACATTTGCTATGTTTGGTTTGGATACAGGTGTCCAAAAGTATGGTGGTCCTTAATTACTCTTAGCCATTGATGCATCCATACTGCATACAGAAGAATAAGGAGAGGTTAGGCTGAAGCTAAGCTTTAGCACTTTCACACATTTGTTCTACCTGCATGCTGAGATAAGAGTCCTTCTAACAAGCAAGGAAGGAAGAGCTTCAGAGATGGAGCAATTGAGTGCCGGTGAGATAACTGCAAAGCTCCCTCTTGTGTTATATGCACTAAAGCAAAACTTATTTATCAGTATCCACTTTGAGGAGTTTCTGCATTAAGTAAAGTGCAACTCAACATCAGAATGGAATGATTCAGTGAAATCTTCCTTTTTACTGACTATCAAATAAACAAAACGAAAAACTAGGCGATTCAATAAGGGCTGCCAGAACCTTTCTTCCTTCAAGGAAATGCAGCTGCTCAAAGGTTTCATGCTGTTCCATTCAATTGCTTATCTTCAGGACTGAAGTCTTCACCAATTATATATTCTATTTGGGCTTTGCAGTCAAGTGACACAAAACTTACTTGGTTTCACATCTATGCTAGCAGAAATAAAGAAAAACTGTCAGGCAAGAGGCAAGGAAGAGCATCCTCTGACGGGTATAGCACTTCCTGGAAATTTAGGGGCATGAAGAAGAAGAAGAAAGAAGAAGAAGAGGAGGAGGAGTAGGAGGAGGAAGAGGAGGAAGAAGAATAGGAGGAAGTACAAGAACAGTGGTGTCATTAAGGTTGTCATCACATCTGGAATTAATTGATTTTCTTTCTATATTTTTTTCTTAATGCTCCAGCTCCATGGTAACAAGGAATACAATGGCTTCTGTGATTCTAACTTTTGTGCTCAGTTGTATATCTTTGCATTTTATGATCTTTTCTAGTTCATACCCTCCAACATTTCAAAGCTGGAAACCAGGACAAGTAACATCAGAGTGTGGTCAAGATGGAAAAAGTTATTAACGTGAAATAAGAGCCAAGGTAGGAGAGGCTGTAGCAGTCGGGTTTTGTGAGCCTACTGGAAAGGGCACAACCTCCTCTTCCTCTACTGAGTTAACTGACTGCAAGCTATTACTGTACAGTAAACTCAGTTTGCAGCAATTGAAGTAAGCTGAGGACAAAGGGTGAATGGAGGAAACAGGAGAGAGGAACTAGGAGATTTTAAAAATGGGACTATTCCTACCAAATCAGGACAGGTGGAGGGTGTGTAATTTAGAGACATAGGAGAAATCAAATGTTTTCAAGGACTTGAGTATACATTAAGTCATTCTATAGAAGTCCCTATGGCATAAGGCTATCCATTGACCATTTTGCTTATCCTTTAGTTCAATTTCTGTAGCTGGATTTAGAACTGGATATTCACTTTATCCAGTTTCCATAGAAACTACAATATTTATAGCCAATGTGGACAGGAGAGGAGACCTTAACTCTCCTTGTGTTTTAAACTAATCCTCTTTGCCTTTTCTGCTAGACTCTTTTTCTTTTCTTAATTTCTCTACACTCCCATAACTGGGGCTATGAAACTATTAGGCAAAATGTCTGATTCATGTGTCCCCTTTGGTGTTTTTGTTTTCCTTGTACAGCATTTGTAAGACTTTTAAAATATCACTGCTTAGATTTTTCCGGCAGATATAATTTTTCATGATCTAAGCAGAGCTTGAAAAAAAGTATTTTTTGTACAACAACTTCCAGAATCCCCTAGGTGGTTTTAGGAGCTGTAGCCCCCAAGGAGAATCCTGGAACCAAGATTTCTGGATTTTGAAATGTTGCCAGATGATCTTTTCATAGTGTACAAGTATGCTTGCATGTGTTTAATAAAGCCATCACAAGGCAAAAAAGTTGTTATCTATTAGGGTTGTCAGGAGAGCAGAATCCTGTTCTTTGTGATGTTAGGGCCAAAACTTGAAACCAGTGTGTGTGTATTCTTGTGATGTCACAAAAGCAGGAAAGGTAAGGGTTGGGTGTAACAATGTTGATATTTGACTATTTTATTCTTGAAAATAAAGATGCTTGCTTTTGACAGTTTTCTCTCTACTGTGGAGGAAAAAAATATTTCTGTGCAGCTCTCATCTGAGTATTTGAACATTCCAAA
>CM034708.1:9482236-9495785 GCA_020142125.1 Phrynosoma platyrhinos | reverse complement strand
CTGCCCCCACACAACCTTAATGCCCGCTCCCAGACTGTTCCCGGCTCCATTATAAGCTGACATTAACAGGTGCTCAAGGTAATAACAAGAGGAGGCTGGGGGAGACCTATGGAGAGTCAGAAATATATATCTTATTATTAGTAACAATTCTGACAGTGACTGTATAAGCCCCGCTCACTCCTCTGCGGCCCAAAACGCCACCACTGCCGCCGCCGTTGCGTGTTTGCCGGGGGAGAGGTGGAATGCTCCTCCTGGCTCGGCGCAGCTGTGGCAGGCCCAAGGCCGCCTCCGATGTCTCCTGGCAGGGCTGGACACAGTCCTTCTCCGCAGCTCTAGAGTTAACAGTGTGATGCCCCAGCTAAAAAGGCCAATGCAATTTTAGGCTGCATCAATAGAAGTATAGTATCTAGATCTAGATCAAGAGAAGTAATAGTGCCACTCTATTCTGCTTTGGTCAGGCCTCACCTGGAATACTGTGTCCAGTTCTGGGCACCACAATTCAAAAAGGATGTTGAGAAGCTGGAGCGTGTCCAAAGGAGGGCCACTAAAATGGTGAAGGGTCTGGAAACCATGCCCTATGAGGAATAACTTAAGGAATTGGGTATGTTTAGCCTGATGAAGAGAAGGTTAAGAGGTGATATGTTAGCCTTGTTTAAGTATTTGAAAGGATGTTATACTGAGGATGGAGCAAGCTTGTTTTCTGCTGCTCTAGAGAACAGGACCTGGAGCAATGGATGCAAGCTACAGGAAAAGAGATTCCACCTCAACATTAGGAAGACCTTCCTGGCAGTCAGAGTTGTTTGACAGTGGAACATCTTCCCTTGGAAAGTCTCTTTCTTTGGAGGTCTTTAAACAGAGGCTGGATGGCCGTATGTCGGGGTGGGTTTTTTGTGTGAATTCCTACATGGTAAGGGGTTGGATTGGATGGCCCTTGGGGTCTTTTCCAACTCTATGATTTTATGATTGTATAACTATTATGATGAAACTCCATCACTGTAGTTATGACAAATGATCCTCCCCCCATCTACATTCGCAGCCTGTCAGCCTTGACCAAGGTGTTTCTGAGGCACTGGAAATTGGCGCATTGGGAAAACTCTCCTGGTTGTGGTGTTCCTTGAGAACAGGCCGCTAGAGACCCTTCTGGGATCTCCCAGAACTGCTTGTATCAAGTTAACTTTTGACTAGGAGCATGATTCATATATCATTTCCCAGCACTCTGAATCCCAGCATCTTGGAAGCTTTGGTCAGGGTGCTGCTAGGCTATGAAAGTAGGTTTGAAGGTCACATTTTGTTGTTCATCGCTATAAATGTTAAATCCTGTTGACAGTATTGTAACATCATGGAACAGGATGTCAGCTGTGTGTGTGTGTGTGGGGGGGGTTAACATGAAAATTGTGTTTCTTTTTTGCACAAAATACACTTTTTCCAGATAGCCACATGTGGGTTTTGTTTGTGCCAATTTCCGGTTTTCAACACAAAAAAGAGCACAACAAACATCTTACACAGAATATAGCAATTTTGCACAACAAAACCACTATATTTGTGTGTGTGCTAGTTGTCTGTTTTATTACACAAATGTTGTGTGTGTAAGTGTTACACCTTTGCATGGGGACAGAGAGCCCCGACACCAGTCTGGAGCCTAGGATTTAAAGCAGGGGTGATGAAAGTGTTGCCTGAAAATACAAGCAAGTCTTCTTTACGTGTGACTGCTGAACTTTTAATAGGGCTCCTGTGTAAGATAAATGCATTTATTGCTATGGTTGTTTATAGATATCAGCCTCAAAGGCATGGAGTATCAAGCTCCCAGAGATGTGGACCATAAAGCAGAAAGCTCCATGAAGTCTCATGCTATTTACCACTGCTTTCTTCTGTAAATTAAAGAGAATTCCCAGAAGTGATTTAGAAACAATTGCATTGGAAGAACAATGCTTCAGTCTTACCAATGACAAATGAGTTTGCATATATGTGTAAACAAGTTCATTTCTCTGTTGATTTTTTTGCAATGGGCCAACAGGGCTGACTGCATAATTATTGCAGCAAAACAGTGACACAGAAAGGAGGAAGGAGGGGGTTTGCTTATTAAAAGGTGGAAATACTATTAGAATGATGCTAATTGGAGACAAGAACCATGGATTGCTCAAGAAGAAAATGTCATAAGGCTACCTGTCATGCCACTTCAGGTTGGAGTGTAGGAAGCTGATTTATATGGAACTGAAAAACAGGAGGGAGGGAGGGTAACAATAAAAGGGGAAACAAGGACAATATACAGGTGGAAAAAAAACACCAAATCCATCTAAATTAATTCTATTACATTTTTTAAAACTAGAATAAATGCAAAAGCAAAAATTAGGCATTGTGCTTGTATAGTGTAAACAAACACTCACAAATTTAAGTGGTGGTTGCACTACATCACCTTTCTGCTGAATGTCAGCATGGCGCAACCAGTCAGATTAGCAGAAGATTTTAAAATGCACATTTCAAGATGAAATGTTATTATCAGGAGCTGAAAACTCTTTGACTTGCAAACTTTGGGGGCAACAAGGGCCTGCATTGAAAAGTTACCCATGGTGACAAAAAGAGATCCTTATTCTCTCCTTCTCAAAAAAAACCCAAAACAAAACAAAACAAAACAAAAAAAAAACGCCCGGATTGGTTCGCCACAGGGCGGTATACAAATAAATATTATTATTATTATTATTATTAATAATATTATTATTTATGTAGTGAAGGGGGAAAACAATATGCGATTAGAATCTTGTTGGTGTCATACACAAGTTAGAGTTTCTTTATGCATTCAATTGTGCTTCTCTTTGGCTGCTGTGCAACAAATATATTCAGTTCACAGTTGCAGAAATGAAGTTCCATAAGTGTAACCATTTTACATTGTCTTAAATTCCCATCGAGAGCAGAAGCATTGAAATGTCTGGATTTAGCTATGTGTTGATTCACAATTAAACAGTTGATCCAATGGGTCAACTCTAATTGGGATTAACCAAGATTCCAACCATGAAGTTGCATATTTATTTATTACCATTTTATTTAGAGTATTTCTGCATTGCCTCCCAGCCCACAATCAGGCAATGAACAAACAAAAAAGCAATTAAAACAATACAAGGATAAAGAATGTAAAAGAACACATTGAAATTCTTTAAAATCTCTCAAAAGCAGTCTAAAACAATCCTAGGGTGCATCTAGATTCTAGACTGTAGAAATAAGGAAGTTTGAAACCACTTTAATTGTCATGGCTCCACCTTACAGATTCCTGGGATTTGTGGTTTTGTGAGGCACTATCACTCTTTGCCAAAGAAGGCTAGAGACAATGTAATAATCCCAGATTGCATGGGCTGGAGCTACAGCACTTAATGTGGTGTCAAACTGTATTATTTTCACAGTCTAGATGTACCCCTAGAGTCCAGTTTTGAAACAGTTAAAGCAACAGTTTTGAACAATGAATGCCTTTGTGTATTGTTTTAAGCTTGGTAAGCCCCTTTTACTCCTAGACCTGAAAAAGATGAGAAAATAAAAAGCCACTTATGCGTGACAGCAAATAATTAAGAGAAACATCCTTCTTGGACATAATTTTAATTAGTAGTGACACTGCAGTGGTGTTGCATGTGGCCACTGACTTTGAATTTATGTGAATTGGCACAAACTGGTGCGGCAAAGGTGAAGACGATTAAGCATCAATGCACATGTGCAAAAATCCACAGCAATTTGGATGATATACTAAAGTGTAGATAGGTCCCAGTTAGTCTCAAAGGTGCTACAAGATCCTTTTGCATTAGGTAAGTATAGTTAACTATGTAGTAGAGGATGTATAGGATTCTGGCCAATAATAGTAATATTCATGGCTGTTCTGTTTGGCATGCTACAATTAGAGATGTTAACCTGACATGTTTTGCCATTTTCCACCATTGAATTCAGTCTATTCTAATTGCACACCAGATTATAACCCCTTTCTTCTTCACATGAAAATTCATACATATTGCCCCATCCCTGTATATCAAATGAGCATATTTGTGTATGCTTTCTTTTCCAGATGTACATGTTTTGTGTGTCTCTTTCTATTGACAAAAGCAGGTGTGTGTGTTTTTCAAAGGTAAGCACATCTTTTTTTTTTTTGGTTTTCTGAGTCCCTCTGTGGATTCTGGTTTAGCAGATTTATTAGCTTCTTTGGAACCTAAAAGAAAAGACAAGAAAAATCCTTGAAAAGAAAGAACCATTCAGTCTAACTGTCATGTACCTCTTAGTATGTTCCTTACAAGTACTGCACAATCTCCTTTCTATTTTGTTAAATCAATCTTTAACCAAAAGGATGGTATCTGAGTGCTATTGAGTATTTGTGCAATCATAGTGGTGCCTAACATTGTTACAAGGGAAAGACCTCTATGTAAGAAATCCACAGAAAAAAATGTGCTCCATACAAACTTAAAATAGGAGTTAAAAACTACCCATCATCAAAAATTGGGATGGGCAAATCTGGGTTACCAATCAATTCTCTTGCATTCTCTCTCTCTCTCCACATGCACACACACACTGTCTGAGTCTTTTTTATCCAAAATGCTTGGTACCAGAGCTGTTTGGGATTTTAGATTTTTTTGGGCGGATTTTTGGAATACCTGTATTTGCATGTAGGTACATAATGACATATCTTGGAGATGGGACCCAAGCCTAAACACAGGGTCTTTTATGTTTCATATACGCCTTATACACATACCAAGAAGGTAACTGTATGCAATATTTGTTAATAATTTTGTGCATGAAACAAAGTTTGTGTACACTGTACTGTTAGAAAGCAAAGGTGTCACTTCTCAACCACTCATGAAAGTAGCGGTGATTATTGGAATATTTTCAGATTTTGGCATTCTGGATAAGGGAGACCCAACCTTTGTGTGTGTGTGTATGTGTGTAGTCTCATATTCTTTCCATTCCATTTAAAAGGACATTTATGAATTTAATAAATTCTTTTTTAAAAAATGAAACCAATATTCTGAATCATCTGCTCTGACTGGTGCAGCTGTACCCCACATGGAAATGATCTTGTTGATATTTGGAGATCACTGTTATTGTTATGTCCTTGTGTGTTGATATTAGGTTTTTTATGTTTACAGTTATAGGCTGGAATCCTCTATCGTAGTCTACATTATGCAACTTCATGTATACTAGCTGCATAGCAGAAGCACTAAGAAACACTGTTAGTGAATTCTGAAGATGCATAACAGAACACTAGCAAGACTGTCCTGATGCATCTTGGGTTCTATTGGGCTCTTTTTCTTGTTGTTGTTGTTGTTGTTGTTGTTGCATATTTAGTAAAATGTGCCACATTGGAAAATGAAATAAATGTTGCATGAATGATATACACTCAATCTTGGGCCATTCTGTTAAACACATGCCCATATTAACATCTAAGAACTTCCAACAACTTCCCAATTACAGCAATCAAGAGTTCTGTATGGGTTTTGTGTGTGTGGAAACTATGGAAAACATGACCAAGAAACAAGGTCAAAAAATACCTTAATCAAGTCAAAATATATCTTCTGATGGGTGCCACCCAGTACAATGTGAATCCCCCGCACCCTGCTAGTGACACCACTTCTCCCATTAAAATGCAAACTCAATAAATTTCTCAACCATCCACAGATGCAAACTTCTTTAGGGCAAGATCTTCACATTAAAATCTATCTTCAAGATTCTTCCCCCTCCCCACACAATTATCATGTTGTACATTACTAGAAGTTCTTGAAAATATTAAAAATTAGTCCCAGGGTTTAAAAAAACAAAAGGAGAATTAATTCCCCTTTTCAATAAATTGACCATACATTAATTTGAGCAACTACAAAGGTTTCTATTATATCAGCAGATTTTAATAATAGCCATTGTTCATTCCTCCTAATTGTATGCTAGAAACAGCAGTCAAAATGCTGAAAATGAATTCTAAAACTCCATTCCTTGACAGGCACAGAATGGTAATATTTATAAAACCAGGCAGTTGTGTCAAAACCTCTGTGGTTTGTATTGGCAATATTTTAATCAATAATAGTAATAATTAAAATGTAAGTTAAATAAATATAAAGCAAATCCTGGCTTGGTAAATTAAGTAGCTATATTATGGTCTAAAGAAGTCGGGAAAGAAGTCCTTCAGTAAGAAAAAAAAAATCTGTGAAGTTGAAGGCTTCTAATTCTATTTGACACTGGACCTTAATTACACGGGGAAAATTGAGGGAAAATTGGGAGTTTAAACAGTGATTATCCCATGCAAAACGTGATATTGCAATTAAGATTTTCACACACATCACTATTACACAGGCAATAAACAGCAACACATCTTTTTTTTGGGATTTTCCCATGAATTATTAAGATGCCAGCCACAGATGCAGGCAAAATGTCAGGAATACAGTCTTCTAGAAAACGGCCTCACAGCCTGAAAATCCCACAAAAACCTATGGATGCTGGCCATGAAAGCCTTTGACTTCACATAGATGAGATTACTAATCACACCATGACATTGTAAACACTTATAAATCATGGTTAGGATGGGTTATGACAGTGAGTGTTCTCCCTTTGAATCATATTTAGAAATTTACTTCGCGCTTCAAAAGTCTTAGAGATTTGATATCTGAAAACGGCACCCAATAAACAATGGTGTTTCTAAAAGATATGTAACTCCTTCTCCAACAATTTTAATGATGTTAAATACACAAAATCTAAACAATTATGCTAGTATGTACATGATGATTGCTTTATTTAAATAAGGATCTTCATATGTGTCCTCCTTTCTGGATGGAGTCTATCTTCTCTCTTTGATAAGATACTGCAAAAGATTCCAATAGTTCTCAGGTTATCACTTTTGTTGGTGGCTGGTAGATCAGGATGAAAGCATCTTCCTTCCTCTGTAGCTGTCTTGAACAGTAGAAAGTAAAAGGGGTTATAAATTTATGGCACTCATCAACACATCAACCATTGTGACTTTTACTGTATCCAGACTAGTAGTATAGAGGCTAATTAAAAAGCAACCCAAAAGATCAGCAAACCTTTGTATCATACAGCTACAGAAGTCTAGGGTGGCTCAGTTCAATCTTATTTCCAGAGGAGAAAAGATTAAATAAATGGACTCTCAAATTGCAAAACTTCATATTTTAAAACAATTCCTATATGTAGGAAGCAATCATGTAAAAGAAAATATGAAGAAGCTATGCCTTGTTTCCCTATTATACATGCAAGCATTCTCTGGGTGGAGGACATTTTATCACTGATCACCATTCATTCTGAAGTGGTTCCATCAGCATACTCTCCAACTGTCCTGATCTCACAGGGACAGTCCTGATTTATCCTTTGTTTACTTTATCAGCTACTTTTAGAATGTCTCAGTTTCTCTCTGTTCCCATCACTTTCGCACTTTGTCCTCAGCTTAATTCAGTTGATGGAAACTGTATTCAAACTGCAGATATCATTTGTACTCTGTTCGCTGGGGAAGAAGTGAGGAGAGGCGTCAAGTCCAGCAGTAAACCAAATTCAGTAAACCAGGCTTTGGTAGTTAAAAAACTCAGTAAAGTCAGTGACTATAGTTCCACACCAGAGACATTGAGAACTAAACAGCAAACATTAGCATTCCCCAATTAAACCACACATGATTTCAAAATAGGCAGGGACTCACTAATCATTCATTGAAAATTCAAAACAACCTTAGTTCCTCTTATTTCCCATACCGCCCCTGTACGTTTCTTTCATCAGTTACTTCCCAGCAGAATGTCTTTGGCTTTTTTGGCCTCTGTTACTATGCTATCTGCTAGCTGCATGATAACCATTTCCTGACAATAACTGCTTCACTGCATAACCCATTACAGCATTACCATCTGCCCCATTAAAAATCATGGCAGGTAAAATGCAAAAAATAAAATAAACATGCAGCTCCTGACAAGATGAGAGGAAAGGAGAGGGTAGAATATTGCCCTTCCTATAAAGTTTAGGTAGCAGCAAGCTGATGCAGCTTCTCCTAGTTTGTGTGTGATTCTCATTACCATATATACTTGACTATAAGTCCACCTCCTTCCTGTACAACCCAAGGGCAGGTTTTGCAGCCAAAATTATGTATTTGATATAACCCATGGATACGTTGGGAGTAAAACATAGGGGCATGTAACAAAGGAGGTAAAGGATGAAGCAAAGGAAAACAATGCAAAAAAACTTACAAAATTCTAGCAGACATAACTTTTTGCACTCACTCTAAAGTCTGGATGGATGAAGAGGGAAGTATTACCACTATTTTCCCATGGCAGAGAGAGTAGAGAGGACCAGTGCTTCTTTAAGGTTTTCCTGGAATGGACTTTCACCACTGGACCCAGAGAAGGGGATAGCTCCTTTTTGTGTGATAAGAATTAAAATACAGTACTTACATTGACCCATGGATAAGCCAGCCCAGGATTTTTGGGTCAATTTCATAATTAAAATTTCAAGACTTATACATGAGTACATACAGTATTGACTTTGTCTCTTAAATTTCATCCATGCAGTGCTGTATTATTTCCTATAATCTGTACAATCAAATAGATCTACAAAAGAGTAGTAAACTGCAAGAGGTCCTCAAGTCTATTTTTTCAGCCTCAACACCCCTCCTAAATCCCCCCATAATTATTTTTACTCAAAGCACCAGAATTTCTTTTTGACTAAGTCAGAGGTTGAGTTCCAGTTTACTTCCATGTGAAATAAAGGCTTAATCCACCGAGACCTAAAATGGCCTAGCAGTAGGCAGTAGGAAAAGTGAAAGAAAACATTATAGGTGGATATGCTCAATCAAGAAAGCCACAGCCCTGAGTTTGTAAAACCAGCTTATTGATAAAAGTTTACTTGGGGGTCTCTAGTCCATAGAATCACTATAACCTGTAATGTGTTTCTCCAAATTCAGCTATTCATTTATTTTCTGTAAAAAAAACAACAACATATAAAGATGGGATACTCAGGAGTAGTTTGTTATATAGTTGTTCTCATCAGTATGTTCTCTAAATCTTACAGAGAATCTATTCATCTCACTTCTTGTGTGACAAAAGAAATGTAAGCTGCTTTTACCATGCATGAAGAAAAAGTATATTTACGGGCATCTCCCGAAACTGGTTGCCTGTTGACATATGGCAATCCTATGAATTTCATAGGATTTTCTTTGGACAAGAATACTCAGTGGTGGTTTTACTTCCCCTGAAATTCAGCCTTGTCCTAAACAAAATGTAAGTGTCCAGTGTAAATCTCCAGCAGCACTTTCAAAATACAGGTTGAATATCCCTTATCTGGAATTCTGAAACCTGAAATACTCCAAAATCCAAAACGTCTTGACCTGTGTACCTGTACTGTTTTGCAAAGAATGAAAAGATATAGCTGGAAAGACATGAAAGGATCTGTGAAATGGCTGGAAGTATGGATTTGTGCCAAGCACTGTGCTTGGATTCCTGCCATGTCACAGAGCCTCTGAGCCTTATCACATTACAAAATTAAGCCAAGATGTAGTGATAGAGAAATGGCTTCTTGCTTATCTCTCTGAAAGCCTGTGAAGCACTTCCATTCTATTCCTGAGGGTGATGGTCATACATATGTGCCTTTTGTCACACTGGAAAAATCTGTTTGGCAAAAGGCATGCTTTTATGACCTCTCTGGAGGGAGAATGGAAGTGCTACAACATCATGCAGATAAAGTCACTTCTCTATTGCTGCATCTCAGCTTACTTTTCTAATGCAATAAGGTTTTTAGTCTCTCTCCAGCCTCATTATATGTCATCATGTATATGAAAATACAGTTATTCCAAATTCTAAAAAATGTCCAAAATATGGAACACTTCTGGTCCCAAGCATTTCAGATGAGGGATACTCGACCTGTGCTAATGCCTTTGCTATATTTAATTACTGAGCTCTTAAAAGTTTTTTAGGGGATCTATCATGGAGCACAGGTGTGGATTCTTGAAAAATTTCACCAAGTATAAAAGAACCTGCAATGTGCATAAAGTTTCATCCTTGACCTTTGAGACTCAAACTGAAAGTGCCACACAAGTTACCCTTTATTCTAACTCCCAGAATGACTTAAGACCAGCTATGGAGCCAAGACCAGCTCTACCTTTAGACAAAGTGAAGCAATCACCTCAGGTGGCAGATGCCAGAATACGGGTTGGTCATGCTGAGCTTCTTCTTTGTTCCTCTCTGTTGAACACACACATGAACACACAAAGTGCAAATTTTGAGCAGAATAAGTCCAGAAACATTGATGACTGATTCTTATCAGTCCGAGATTCTTGTGAGGGTTCCCAAAATTCAAAAACATGTTTTTGGGCCATATTATGAATCTTTTTGAATATTTTTTCCACCCCTATTTGTGAGAACTTGGATTCTAGGAATTCTTGTCCAAAACAAATAAACTTTTCCAAGCTCTGCTTCTTGTCTATTGCTTTAGTCCACAAAATGCTTTGGAATGGCCCTGTATGTATCGCTCACCTTCCCCCAACAGTTCTAAACAATGGGAACAAGCTTAAGTCCTTCCTCTCTTCTTTCTAGATGGTTTGGATGGGAAGGCATATCCTCAGTCACACCATCTGCTTCACTAATATGAAGGGCTATGTGGATGGATGCTTTCATACCATAAAAGACTGCCTAGTTATTAGTCTTTTCTGATCAATGCATGTCGATTTGCTTATCTTCCAGAAACATTGATGATTTAATAGCTCCTCAACAAGGCTGTTTGCTTTTTACTATCCAGCCATTTTTTCAGGTTGATCCTCTGGAACACTCGTTTTTCTACAGTTGGAAAAAAGCAGGATGGGCGAAGACTGGAACTTGTAGTCAATCATTATTGGCAGTAAAAATATCAGCCATTCATAGCCCCCTGTAGATATTTTGTTGCTGGAAGCAAGGCAGGACATCATATCCTTTCCTCAGGCAAGTTAAAATACATACTAACCAAGCCATTTTTAGCACAAAGGACAGAAAAATCCGAGGAGGTCTTCTCTTAGCAGCAAAAAGGTAGCAATAATAAATCCAGCAATTTGCTGTCCTTTTTGTAACATCCAAAATTTACCATCTAAGGTGCCCACCTCATTTTGTCTTATGACTGGGTGGGTCCATAAGCAGATTTCCCCATCTCTGGGACCAAAAAATGTCTAGGATTCTCTGTCTAGGATTCAGCTACACTGCAAAAATAATGCAGTTTGACACCACTGATGGTCATGGCTCCATTCTACAGTATCCCGGGAGTCGTAGTTTTGTGAGGCACCATCCCTCTTTGGCAGAGAAGGTAAAAGATCTTGTAAAATTACAAACACCAGGATTCCATATGATGGATCTACAGCACTTAAGGTGGTGTCAAACTGCATTATTTCTACAGTGTAGATGTACGCTTAGGGCTAGCTGCTTAAAATATTTATTTGTAATTTCAGATACAGTGGTTCCCTTTTCAAATAAAAATAGGTCAATTGAGAAGGTCCTCACCAAACACATCTGTGACCTTGGTGGGAGTGAGAGAATTTTTTTCAAAAAAACTATTCAGACTTCTGACAGCATCATGGAAAGATCAGAAGACATTACTCAGAGTAAGATAAACAGGAACTCCACAAACCTGACTCTTCCCAAGTTTAACTAAAAGGTAAGCATTAAGCACATTATCCCCCAGTGTTTCTTTCTGCTTGCTTCAACACAGAACTCTGCCTCCTTCTATCAAGTGTGTGTTTCTGTGTTACAAGAAATTGCTTGTTAAACAAAATGGTGTATGCAAGTTGCAGCACATTCACTGAGAGATACAACATTAACTGAAAATTTCAATGAAACCTTACAAGAGATTATCCTCTGACTGTGATTTTTTGCTGAACTGTCCATTAGAAGCCGATTGTCAAGGGTCTTACGTTTTCAGTTATCTCTCCCTTGCCATATTGTTTGTATAAGAAAATGATGTCCATCCTGTATTATAGCAAGTAGCAAGTACATTGCTAGAACCTGCTGACCAAAGTTGCATGGGAATTTGGGCAGATGGCCACATGGAGAGAACAACTGCCTTATTAGGAAAAACAGTTGGCATTTTGCAACCAACTTCTTAATTGGCAAACTGTTAAAGAATATCTTTGCAAACATGACAGTGTGGTGTTCTTGTAGCAAAGAAAAAGAAGTTGCTGAGCATTTTCTTGGCTTGATATAGCTGCATGGTGATCTGAATCACTACTGTGTTTTGGTCAAAAGTCCACGTAAAGTGCTTCTCAGACTAATGTGGACAACTGGTCATATTCTTTTCCTAATGTACCAGGGACCAATACCATATTTGTATCCACTGGCTACAACTCTTTCTTTCTTGTCTGGATACTTGCTGCAGACCTGTAGCTAGTAGCTCTTGGATCGGAACCAGTCCATGGATCACCATTTTGATCTAAACTATCTGGGCTTTTAAACCTGGCTCATTTTTTATTAGTTTCCGCTAGAGCAGTCCCATTAAAACAGTTGATGGATGATGATTTACACATAAGTAAAGACCATTAATTGAATGAGTTTTTGTAGGCTGTACTGGCAGATATAAGGATGACTGCAAATTTCATTTCATTTTGCTCTTGATAAGAGCATATGAAACTTTGCACATTTCTTCATATTGAGGATGGAAAGAGATAAAACCCAAATGTGGGAAAAATAAAAACTGATACACTTTTCCTTTCATACAGAGAACTTTGAGTGTTTAGTGCATAAAAGGCTGACTTTTAGTTCTCCAGGGTGTAAATACAGAGGGGGCAAAATGATGATCATGCCCCTGCAAATAAGAATTCTGCCCTTTCAGGGAGATTTTCCTTCACTCTTCATATTCCTAGGACTGCAGAAGCTTAAAACTTTGGCTGAGTATTTAGAAATACAGTTTAGGCATCCAAAGAAAAGGGCTAGGCAAAGTGACTAAGGGGATGTGAGCACAACAAATAGAAGAGTTTTAGGTGTGAACAAATTTAAGTGTCTCACCCACTGAAAATTTTATTGGCGGTGGGGGGGGAGGGGGAGAACTCTTATTTGGAGGCAGGGGCAAAGCCTCATTTTGCCTGCACCCATAGCTACATATTTGAATTCCTGCATAGTCAATTCTATGCATCTAAAGTGGATTGGATTTGGAAAAAAAGCTTATGCTAAAATAAATGAGTAAGTTTTAAAGGTGCTACAAGAGTCCTTCCTTCTTTGCATATTAAAATGCATTGACTGGTGAATTAGGGTTGCCACTTTCCCCCCTAAAAACCTCTTCATCTTTTATACTTCCATGGCAGGCAAGTAACACATGGTGTTCTCCATGGTGGAAAGACTTGCACCTGTTGACCACAGCTTGTGCAAATGGATCAGTGTATACGTTATAGGCATGGCTTTTCCCAGCATCGAAAGGACTGTGTTTTACTTGACTGTTATTTAGATATTAAGAGCTTCATGGGGGGGGGGGGGACAACCCTAATTCAGGAGTAACATGGTTGAATACACAATGACCCAACCCACATTTTTAACAGGAAAGCATTCAAAGTCCTCTGCTTGAATGGGTGACTCTCTTGATTTTGCTTCTACTGTATTTTTTT
>CM034708.1:9451565-9465996 GCA_020142125.1 Phrynosoma platyrhinos | reverse complement strand
GAGAGAGAGAGAGAGAGAGAGAGAGAGAGAGAGGAGAGAGAGAGAGAGTGAGAGTGAATGAATGAATGAATGTCTCCCAGTCTGAGCCAGCAGAGATCCCCAAACTGTCCCCTTTAAGGACTTCAGCTCCCAGAAATCCAGACCACTGGCCAACATGGATGAGGCTTCTGGGAGAAAAAGAGTTGTATGAGTAGCCAAATGCAAAAAGCAAGAGAAGGTGCACTCCAAGGATGAGGGACATGAAGCATACAGGGAGGAAGGAGTAGGAAGAAGGAGGGAAGAGTGAGTGGCAAGAGCAGTTATTCATTAATTCATTTACTCTCCTCTTTCTCTATCTCCCTGCCCTTGTCGTGGTCTGTGTGAAAATCATTTGCATATTTGCTTGCTTTTGTGGGATGCATGCACTTTAATCATTATCGGGATGGAGGCACATTTGGTCCTGTCGTGTGAAAACCATTCCTGCATTTGCGTGCAAGTGTGGGTTAAACTTGGATTCTGCACGGGATAACAGTACCTTGTGTTTGAAAACCATTTGTTCAATTGTGAGTTAGCCATGGATTCTTACCATTTTAACCTTCCAATTTTTCCCTGTTTCATAAACTCCATAGCCCCATACAACTCCTCTCCCTGAAACTCTTTCTTAGGCTGCATCTGCACTGCAGAATTAATGCAGTTTGACACTGCTTTAATTGCCATGGCTCAATGCTATGGAATTCTGGGATTTATAGTTTTATGAGATATTTAGCCTTCTCTACCAGAGAGCTCTGGTGCCACAACAAACTACAGATTCCAGAATTCCATAGCATGGAGCCATGCCAGTTAAAAACAGTATCAAACTGTATTTGTTCCTGCAGTGCAGATGCAGCCTTAGTTGGTTGGATATTAGGAAACTTCTGGAAACATGAGTATGTAAAGTTACTGCTGCTTGCTTGGATTTTCTTATCTAAAAAATAAAACAAAGTCCACAATCCACAAAGAAGCGATGCCTGAATTGCATAGGCAAAATGCAGAAAACACATAATGCAAATTTTCAGAGTTCCACCAGTTAATTCTTTGGGTGAAAGATGTTTTAAAAAATCAAAAAGGAGAAAGAAAAGTGATGGTGTCAGAGTCATAGGCCTATATTTTTTATAGATGTTGTTTGTCTCTGTTGTAGTTCAGTTAGAGGGACTTCAATGTAGGCAATATCTGAAAAGTTAGTCTTAGTGGGACTTGCTAGAGATTTGGTGAAGGAGTCTGCTGAAGGAGTCTGCATCTTAATGCAGGGCTAAAACTCTGGGAACCTCTAAACCTACTCTATGGAGACAAAAGATCAGCTCAAGTAACAAAACAAATGAGTCTATTTAGATCATTTATTAAGATCTGGTGTGGATATTGGATTGCAGCTCTGAAGACCAGGGCTTGAAACAGTGGAAGGCAAAGGCAACCCCTCTCTGAACAAACCTTGCCAAGAAAAACCTGTGATAAGTTAGGCTTATCATAAGTTAAAAAACAACAACTTGAAGGCACACAACAATAAGATCATTTATTCATGTATGGTATTTCCCCACGGACTGCAATAGGCACATGTCAAGATTTGCTAGGAGTTGTACATTGGGTTCCCTTATATTGAAATGAGTGAGACTTTCATTTCTATTTATGACAAAAATGTAAGGATTTAAAAGTCCATATGTTGAAGAAAGTGAAAGTTAGGATTGCCCCCATCCCTGCCCCTACCATGGTATCCCAGAATAAGCTTAGAATCATAGAATCATAGAGTGAAAGAGACCACAAGTTGATTGATTTTTGAGCAGAGATGGAAAGAATATTTGACAATTACAAAATAATTGGAAAATGAAACCTGGATGAGAAGAATCCCCAGTGGGTGAGAATCTTCACAGTTCAATATAAATTCTGCATGAAAAATGTATGTGAAGTTTTTGCAGAGTGATGAGCAAAAAATTATGTGCATCTTTTTGCATGGAGAAAGTCCCAAATGGCAAACAGTTTTCAAAAAGTGTAGGTTTTATTTTTATTTTTTGCAGTGAAGAGACAAACAGTTACAAAAAAAAAAAAAATTCTTGCTTGCAACATTGCCTTTTCATTGCTACAGTTGAGTCATACTAGTATGAATCTCCTCTATTCACAGAGAGTGAGATGAATTTTCAAGCAGTATGGATTAAGTAAATTCCTCCTAGGAATATTGTTGTGAGACTGGGTTCTGTTGTCCCAACAATCACAAGCACACTAACAAGGAACTGTGTATTCCAATTCAGGGGAGACGAAAAATAGCTAAGAAGAAATAATGGTCCAAATGCAATTGTTAGTTTCATTTAAGAGGAGACCCATTAAATGAGTCAGTGAATGGTAAATTACAGAACTTTCTCATTGATGCCATAGGTTAATTCAAATTGGGACTAGCAACTGAATATAGACCGACATACATTAACAATGCAATCCTACTCATACCTACTTGCAGGTAAGATGTCACAGAGATAATGCTTTTTCTTCCAACTGTTTATAATCATGCACACATTTGATTCTATCCAGATGTTCCTTTTCTTCCTGCTCTGTCCATTCCAGCACCCTGTGAGTCAATCACTTTAGAAACCATGGCTGGCCTCCTGTTCAGTAATTATGATGTTCCATGTTTGTCCTTTGCCATCACAATTCATCTGTGATGGCTGTTGCATATGCAACAATTAAAATTCCTGCCAAAATTGTGCAGCTCCTCTTGCCACATCCATTTCCAAAGAAGAGGAGCATGAGTGGAAACATGTCCAGCTCTTTACTTTTAATGGGGACTCCGTGACAGCAAATGGAGGCACGCATGTGTTTTGGCATTGCTGACCTGCCGCTACATCACTTCCAGCTGCCATTGTTGCTGATCTGAAGGTAATTTTTTTCTGTTTTTTTTTTTTTGGAGACTTGGAGGGCTTTGGAAGGATATGGGAAGCAAATACTGGATTTTCAAGTGGTTTTTGGAAGGTTTTGGCCAGTTTGGAGACAAAAAAAAAGTTACCCAGAAATTTGTCTTCTATTTTTGAAGGGGCTGGTGGCTTTGGGGGAGTCTCAAGGCTGCATACAGTCTCAGGTCCACACTTTATCCTTCCCTGGGCTACAGGAAGAGAGTTGCTTGCATCTCTGTTCATATCTCCACTCTCCAGAAATATAAGAAAGACTATGGATGTCATCACACGTGGGCCAGAAAGCGAAAATAAAGTGGAAATGAGGCATTCTGAAAATAAACGGAAAATAAATCTTGATTCTGCAAATGGCTTTCACATGTAATTACCTTAATTGCGAATTTACAGTAAGTGCATTTAACGTTCACACACAAGTGAGAAAAGCCCATAAATGTACTAGAAATGAGCTTCTTGCACATGCACAGATAGAGGAATGCTCGCTGGAACAATGGGGAAAGCAGGGAAATGCTCCCAAATTCTCATTTGCTTTTCACATTACGGTAAATGTGAAATTACCTTAATTTCGCATTTGCATTTCCTCCAAACAACCGAATTTCAAAAGATCGCGGTTAACACCAGTTTCTGTCCACTTTCTGTCCAGTTTCTGTGCGACGTCGTGTGAAAACGTGAGGCACAAATCCAGTTTCTGTTTGGGATTTGTGTATATTAACCAGCAGATTTGCCCCCATGTGATAATGTCCTATGAGGGAACTGCACTCTTGAAAAGGCAGCTTCTGGAGGATATTGTCCAGATCTTGATATATAATCCAGGAACATTACCAGTCATCTCAGAATGCTTCATTGTTATGTCTTCCTTCCTCTATTTGAAGAACTTTGCATAGCTTCAGTCTTTGTCACAGATTTGGCACTTAGTTGAAAATGTGCATTCTTCTGATACATCTCTTGGAGCTCTGCTTGGTTTTGCTACCTATTATCACCTCTGTCTCCTCTCATTCTTCTATTGTAGTGATATTTTAGATCTCTATTCAGGCTGTTCCAGTGTTATTTTAAAACTGGGCCAGGATGTAATGAAGTGATCCCATAGTTTCAAGGGCACATTTTCTTCCCTTCTTCTTAGATTTGACTGGGAGTTACAGAACAAAAGTACCATCTCATGTATGCACTGACACACCATATCTTTTTAAGGGGGGTGGGTTTGGGGTTTTGTATACATTTTATTGTAGTTTTAATGTTGTAAGCCACCCTGGTTGCATTGCAGAGGGGTGGGATATAAATAAATTTTATTACTATTATTATTTTATTATAGTGCCTTGATGGGAAAGAGAAATTGTGTGTGAGAGAGAAAGAGAGAGTCTCTGTGTTTGGTTCCAGTAGATCTTAGAATTAAAAAGAAACCCACTTGAGGGTGGCAATAAAATGTTGCAGCTGATGGTGAAAATTGATAAGAAATTGCCTGGGACAACAGAAAAGTTGCTATGTTTTGAGTTTGATTTTTTTAAAAAAGAAACCTGAGAATGACAGCACCTTTTGGTGACTTTCAGCAGCTTCCCAAAGATTTCCTTCTACTGGACAAGTCCTAAAAACGACTTTACGAGAGCAACATCTTTACTCTGTGCAGTTTAATCACATGAAGCTAGTAAAGTGCAATTGCAGTAGAATAATATCTTTGACACTTGCTTATCACACCACTTTGTGTCTCTCTTGCCACTGCTTTGTATTTCAATCATTGGTGGACAGCACTTTTTCATGGATGGGTTTTCCTTGACAATGAAAAGATGTGCTGCAGCAAGAATTGAAATTCAAGACAGCAATATTTTGTGATAAGCACCTACCAAAGATACTATTATCCTACTATTCTTGAATTTCACTAGCCTTGTGTGATAAAGTCTTGTGTTAAAGTGTTGTTAATCCAAATGGAAAGTAGACAAAAGCCACTCCTTTTTACTTTCAGGATTTTCTGAAAGTAAAAATGAGTGGCTTTTGACTACTTTCCGTTCGGGTTAACAACACTTTAACAATGATGGCATGTGAAAATCAACCCACTTTTGTGGGTTTTTTCCAGATTTAAACCCTCGTTTCTGCATGGGATTTCCCCAGTGTGACAAACTCCTTAGTCACTGCAGAAGTATTGTATGTGAACTACTTCTTAACTCACCCAATGTTTCTATCAATTGCAAATTAGTGAATTTTCCAATTAGGTAAACAAACATTAGAAGACTCAGCAATGCTTTAGTTGCTGCAGGCACAAATTTTCCCCCTCTCCTAAAATTTCCCTCACAGCTCACAGACACAGAGAGATTGGGGGATGCATTTTGATTTGGAAAGCTGTAGACAGTATGCCAGCAAGCTTGGCGCAGGTGAAAATATAAAAAGCACAGAAAACAAAACCAGAAAGGGGCAACAAACAGGAGAAATATTGGCTGGAATTCAGTGTGGGTCTTATGTCTTTGTAACTGGACTTACGTGTGAGGAAATAGAACTGGTGAAATGTCTGGAAACCATGCCCTATGAGGAGCAACTTAGGGAGTTGGTTATGTTTAGTCTGGAGAAGATATGATTAAGAGGTTATATGACTGTCCTGTTTAAATATTGAAGAGATGTCATATTGAGGATGGAGCAAGCTTGTTTTCTGCAGCTCCAGAAAATAGGACCTGGAGCAAAGGATTCAAACTACAGGAAAAGAGATTCTGTCTCAACATTAGGAAGAACTTTCTGACAGTAAGAGCTGTTCAACAGTGGAATGTGCTGCCTTAGAGTGTGGTGGAGTTTCCTTCTTTGGAGGTTTTTACACAGAGGCAGGATGAACCAAGCAGTTTCACAAAGTCTGGATTTGCCTAGTAGTTGCTGTGATGTTACTACATATGGACATCCATTTTGCACAATGATGGAGTGACTGGTGCACCATAGTCCAGTCACTCCATCATTGCATTGGGGTACCCCCCAGTGTGTATCAGGACAATGGCTAGGAAGTGCTGGAGCACAGCAGGAATGCCTAATATGCATCAAAAGTGTTTGATGTGCACCAGAAGTGCCCAATGTGCACCAGAAGTGCTCAGTGCACATCAAATATGCCTGATCTGCCTTGAAGCACTCTTGCCACTGTCTTCATATGCACCTTTGCAATTCACTAATAGTGTTTTGTTATGCCTCTGCAACATATCTAAGGATTTATCAAGTTACACACATAGATGGTAATACAGAATCTCAGCCATTGTGCCTTAGAGAAAAGAAATGGAAGTAGACTAATCTAGTCATATTTTGAACAGCTAGAATGAATAGGATATTATTATGCACAGCCAAGCCTAAGTTTATTAAGAGCTGGAAACCAAGTGAGATCATTACTGGTCCAGCAACCAGCATGTCATTGTGACTAGATATTCGATCTAGATGTTGTCTCAAGCTGTGGGTGCCACCAGGGATTTGTGGTGCTGCAGGCGATCACAGCACCCTCCTTGAATAATGACCCAGTCACAGCATGTCTGTTGTTTATGGAGCATTGTAGTTTTGCATTTCCAGTTGTGGCCAGCAACCATGCGGAGTAGCAGTGAAAAACCCTGATTCTTGGAACTGCACAGTGTGCTTATAGACTACAAATGGACCAAATAATATCTAATATCATGATCACAGAATCATGGAATTGACTTTACAACTTGGAAGCCTTCTCTCTTCCAGTTGCTCAGTGCCCCCACTGCAGTGCAGGGTAAACTAAAAAATATTTGAAACCAAGCAGGAGACGGTCTCTTGAATGGCTTGCGCCAAATCTCTCCCAAAAGCATCCAGAGTGAGTGGAGCAAATATCCTTGCTCATTTGGGGCCTCTACAGATGGGCAGCTGTGGGCTGCCCCGAGAAACCGTGGATTGGGGCTGAGGCTGCCCCACTCCTCAGCCCCAATCCACTCTGTGAGCGGTCCTGGAAGGAGCACTGAAATAGTTCTCCTTCCTCAAGCTGCAGAAAGGGTGCTGGAAGAGGAGGCATGTGTCTCTTCTGCACTTCTTACATTGCAGTGTTTCTGGATGCTGCAAGGGAAGGACGTCATCGGAGTGCCCGACGTGTGCAATGGCAGGTGCTCTGATGACATCCTCAGGAAGTGGCTGGGGCACCCTGTATCTGGCTGTCCCTCCCCTTCCTGGGCTTAAAGACAGAGCTTTGCACCATCTGCAAAGCCCCTTAGACTTATAAGAGAAATGAGACATCCTTGAGTGATGAGAGATGGTCACTCTGGAGCAATGATGGGCAACCTCAGAGGGTCCAGGAGCCATATCCATCCCATTTCTCATCCAACTTCTGGACACCCCTGGACCACATTTCCAGTTCCCCTTGAAACAAGAAATGAATGAAAAATCATCTCTTTTTTTTAAAAAAAAAAAATTTTAAGTGGTTGGGATGGAGGTAAAATAAAAGAACCACTCATAGCTGCTGGCAAATCAACAGATTTGATTCTATTGCTATTTTTCTAAAAAGAAAATGCACTGTAGGAGCTCCCAGGGCTCAGGTGGTCACATGAAGCCTATGGCCCACAGGATTCATATCCTTAGACTGCAGTGAGGCCAGCTAGGATAGGTAAAAGTAAAGGTATTCCTCATTTACAAGGTTGTCAAGTCGTGTCTGACCATAGGGGGCGGTGCTCATCTCCGTTACTAAGGCAAAGAGCCAGCATTGTCTCTGTGATCATGGGACCAGCATGATTGCACAGAATGCTGTTTACCTTCTCACCAAAGTGGTACTTATTTATCTATTTGCATTTACATGCTTTCGAACTGCTAGGTTGGCAGAAGCTGGGATTAGTGACAGGAGCTCACCCCATCATGCAGCACCCGGGTCTCAAACTGCCAACCTGCCAATTTTGCAATCAACAGAATCAGCGTCTTAACCACTTGAGCCATACCATCCTAGATAAGATAGCCACGTAAAAAACAAGACAGCACATGTATTAGCTGGATGGAAGAGGGAATTTCAGAAGGTGTAGCTTGCCAGTTAAACTTTATCAGCAGAAGGTCCATCCCTGTGCCTTTGATAGGGTCATCTTAGCTGGCCAGTTCAACTATACAGCAGGGTGTTGTGATCTTCATCAGGCAGCACCTTGAGGGCGTTGTTCCATTTCTTTATGTGTAAGGAGGGCAGCACAAGGGTGCAAAATGGGTTAGACAAATCCTACCAACTGCTCTCTTTTGGGGGGTGAATCATAAGGTTCTCTTGACTAAAGTGAGATGGAGTTCCAGGTGCTTCTAGGCAAGAGGAGAATCACACAAAATTGAGATACAGCTCTGTCTGTCTTGGATTGATTCCCACTCCCACACCAGATTCCATCCCATACTGTTCAGAAGGGCACATGGTCTTCAGGAGAACCACTTCAGGAGGTTGGCCAGCTCTCAGGAGTGCTTTAACTATTCCTGAATGACAGGGTGCTAAACTAGATGGCCTTTGTGGTCACTTCCAGCTCTCTGCTTCTATGATTTTTGGGGGGAACAAATGGCTTCAGGAAAGCCAGCATGGTGTAGTGGTTTGAGCATTGGACTACAGTCCTGGAGACAGTACATCATTTCCTCACTCTGCCATCAAAACCCTCTTGAGTGAGTCATACATTCTCAGCCCTAGAAAACACTGTGATAGGTTCACCTTAGGTTCAGAAGGGACCTGAAGGCACACAGCAACAACAAAGATGACTTCCTTTCATGATCTAACTTGAAAACCAACTCAGCATTAATAAATAAAATACTTTTTTGCCCTAGTGTTTACAGAACTCTGCTAACTTCAGCCTTCACTATGATACAAAGAAAATGTGCTCTCAGAATTAATTTGTTGATCAATCTAGGCAGAGTCAAGGAAATGATGTACTGATCTGAGAGTGAATGTATCTCATTCTCAATTCTCCCTGAAAAAATGGCAGGTTTGGGGTGAATTCTTGGCTTACATCAGGCTAAATACTCTAAAGACATCAAATCCCATATGATTTTGAAAGTTAAGCAGGGTCAGCCCTGATTAATAACTGTATGGAAGACTGCCAACAAATACCAGGGAAGGGACCATTAATAAGTGAAGGAGGAATATCCCATTGTTCCAGTATGGCCTCATTCTGTGCCTCATGCCACTGCCACATAGTTGTGGGTGTTAAGATGATGACAGAGGTAACAGAAGGTATATTTTGTAGCATAGGCCTGGTCAATCTTATAAATTTCAGATTTATAATTGAAGTAAAATAAGCTGCTTTAATTACTTTTGGGAGTCAAGCAAGTAGAGGGGCACCATGGTGTAATTGTTTGAGTGTTGGATTATAATTCTGGGAATCAGGTTTGATTTCCTGCTCAGCCATGGAAGCCCACTGGGTGACCCTGGGCAAATCACATACTCTCAGCCCCAGAAAATCCCATAAATTGGAAATGACTTGAAGGAACACAACCCAAAAACAATAACTCTGGAAAAGTAACATTAAAAACTTTGAGAAAATGAAACTTGTGCAATTACGATGGTTGCAATTCTACTCTGATGACTTGTCCAGTGGCTCCTTCAGAATTACTCCGCAGGAGGAATCCGGATACATATTTCCTAATCTGAAAGGTTGTTTATGCTCTTCATAGTTAAGCTTCTCTTTTTGGCTTTATACCATTCTGACATCAGAATGGATTTTTTAATGCACATTTTTATTACCACCTACACCTTGGCAACATCATGTTAGCATTCAATAAATAATATACATAGCCTTCTTCCTGCCAATATTGTTTCTGCAATATTTATTTAATATTTATGATGGTTATTCTGTGTGAGTGTTTTATGCTTCTATGATTCATTTTCAACCACTCAAGCAAATATAACAAAGAAAATGCAGGGAGAGGTGATGAGTGGATAGGGCATGAAAGCAGACTAGTTCCAACAGCTCTATTTTCTTCTATGAAGGTTTAGATTGTATTCGTGTGGAGAATAAAATTGTACTCCTACATATATTGGCTCAAAATTCTACGGACTGCTGAAAGTCTGTGGCAACCAGTGACTCCACTGAACCTTCTGGTTTCATTGAACTTCTTTGGTAGTACAACCTTGCAAATATCTGCCTTCATCTGTTGCCTTCTCACCTCTCTTGGACTTTCCTGAAACATGTTGTTTTACATTTTTGCAAAGCAGGGCTCATTTCAAAGCACAGCTTCACTTTTCTGCAAAATAGGAAGACATAGATATAGTTCACGATTTTCCATACCTTGGCTTTCCCATTAATCAGAAAAGTGAAGTCATAGGCTTTCATGGCCGGTATCCATAGTTTTTTGTGGTTTTTTCGGGCTGTGTGGCCATGTTCTAAAAGAGTTTCTTTCTGACGTTTTGCCAGCATCTGTGGCTGGCATCTTCAGATGCCAGCTACAGATGCTGGCAAAACGTCAGAAAGAAACTCTTCTAGAACATGGCCACACAGCCCAAAACCCCCACAAAAACAATCAGAAAAGTGATTGCAGACAAGAAATCAGAAGAAGGCTAGGACTTGGAAGAAGAGCTATGGAAGAACTAGATAAGATCCTGAAGCATAAAGACATATCACTGAATGTTAGAATTCTTCATGCCAATCAAGTTAGAGAGTTATCCATGCCATCATATTTCCAGTTTCTATGTATGGCTGTGAAAGCTGGACAATGAAGAAAGCGAATAGGAACATGAGACAGTAACATGAGACAGTAACTGAGATAGTGAATGTGAGTTTTGCTAAGCACATACCTTTCAGCCATTATCAGCTCAGTTGCTTTAAGATGCTTATCCTGGAGTAGTCACACACAAAAAAATAAACAGAATACAAACAGTTGTTCTGCATTAATGGGGAAGAAAACGTCAAAATACAGCCACATCCTATGCATGCTTACTGAAAAGCAAGTTCTTTTGTATGTTATAGGATCTGCAGCCTAAATCACATAGATTGCAACCCTAGGGGTTGATTCCATCTAATTTGAATAATTATATAGCTGTCTCTACCTGTACAAAACTTTAGAAAAAAGAATGCCTTGTTCACCTTTTCAGGCAAAATTCCTGCTGACTTAAGTGGAATTCAGAATTTCGCTCATAATGATTAAAGGTGCTGGAACGTGCTTGAAAAACAGTATTGTTCAAAGTTTTTGTGCCTGTTGGAACTGCTGAGTTGAAGAACTGCTGAGAAGCTCTTGTTCATGCAGACGTTTATATATTACAGCCCTGCAGCCCAAGATGTGGAAGGATTGAGCTCGTACTTCAAAACATTTCAGAATTGTATGAAACTGATAGAGGCAGATTTGTCCAGCCCTTTGTAGAATGACACTATCTATTCAAATTGGCAGCCATTCTCAAATGTCATTTCATCAATTCATGATTCTATTAAGTGGAGATCAAACCCAGGGACTACAATGTGTGTATAAATTATATCTATATTTATTTACAGCTGACCTTATATCTGAGCTTTGGACTCAAAGCAGCTTAAAAAATTAAAACAGGTGATGGAAAGATAAAAGTTCATATCATTGAAAACGTACAGAAGTTAAAATATCATCAAATTATCAGTGGAATAAAAAAACATTAAAAAGTTTTTAAAAATGCAAACAATGCAGTGCTTCACTATAAACCCTTTTCCTGTACCCTCTGACAGTCCCAGTTTGGAAGGGAAAGTCCTGATTAATTGTCTGTTGTCACCTTTAAAGGTAAAAGGTGTCCCACTTCTTTAGCTGCTTTAAAAATGTTCCAGTTTCTCTCTCCTCCTCCCACTTTGTCCTCAGCTTACTTCAATTGGTACAAGTTCCAATTCAAAAGTAGTTAATCTTGTCCTTTTCAGTAGACTCAGGTGAAAGTAAACTGCTTCAGCTTTTCCTAGCTTATGTGTTATTTCTCAGGATTAACGTTTGCCATCTTAAACATGTGGCGCTGTTGGGCCACACAAATCCTGGGTTTCATTTGTGAAATTTGGGAGGGTATGCTTTATATACAGTCAATTCCCAAATTGCTAAAAGGGACAAAGGGCTTTCACCTGACTCAGAAAGGACACCAGGAAGGAACAAGTCTAATCCCTCTAGGAAGGGAGTTCCAGAGTCTGGAAGCAGCCATTGAGAAGCACCTCTACCATGTTACCATCAGGTGTACCATTAAGGATGGCAGGACAGAAAGTAGGACCTTCCTTTGATGAAAGTACAGTAACCAACCTCTGTGTGGGTTTGTGAAAAAAAATAAACAATATCACAATCATGAGCCTAACACAGTTTTCAGAATAATGACCCAATTAAACTTTAGAGTATTTGTTGCTAAGTAAATGCATGTCTGGTAGATTTCCTAACCTTTTGATCTAATTTTATGTATCTCTGGTGTGAAATTAATTAAATGGAGAATATGAACCCCAAATTTTAAAAAAGTGAAGTGGAAACTACAATAAGAGAAATGGCAAAAAAACAAATCACCAGGAACAGATCATACTCCAATTGAAATGCTGCAATCCACATTGACAGAGTCAACTCTAGTGTTAATCAACATATGTCAACAGATATGGAAAACAAAATGATGGCCAACAGATTGTACACAATCAATATACGTCCATCCACATTATCCCTATCCATAAAAAAAGGAGACACAAGAGACTGTAGCAACTATAGAACCATAGCATTGATCTCCCATGCAAGCAAAATCATGGTAAAAATTCTGCAATATAGATTCCAACCATACATGGAGAGAGAAATCCCAGAGATCCAAGTGGGGTTCAGGAAAGGAAGAGGCACAAGGAACCACACTGCAAACATACGATGGATAATGGAGCGGACCAGGGAATTCCAAAAGAAAATCAGCATGTGCTTTATAGACTATAGCAAAACTGTTGACTGTATAGATCATGAAAGGCTATGGAAGGCCCCTAAAGATATGGGAATGCCAACCATCTGATAGTCCTAATGAAGAATCTGTGCTCAAGACAAGAGGCTACTGTCAGAACAGAATACAGAGAAACAGAATGGTTCCCAATTGGTAAAGTGGTCAGACAAGGCTGTCCTATCTCCCTATCTGTTCAATTTGTACACAGAACATATAAAAAAGGCAGGCTGGGACACAGAAGAAGGAGGAGTGAAAATAGGGGGAAGGAATAACAACAATCTAAGATATGCTGATAACACCATAGTACTACCAGAAAACTGCACAGACTTGGAACAGCCACTAAGGAAGATCAGAGAAGAAGGTGCAAAGGCAGGCTTAATGTTGAACATAAAGAAAACAAAAATAACCACCTAGGACCTTCACAATTCAATCTAGACATTGAAGAAATAGAAATAGCAAAAGAGTTCTCATACCTGGGATCAAACATTGATAGAAATGGGGACTGCAGTCAGGAAATCAGAAGAAGACTAAGAACGGGGAGGGTGGCTATGAAAGAACTAGAAAAGATTCTAAAATGCAAAGATATACAACTGAGCACAAAAGCTAGAATCATACAAGCCATCATATTCCCTATTACCATGTATGGATGTGAGAGCTGGACAGTTAAGAAAGATGATAGGAAGAAAGAATGCATGTGAGATGTGCTGCTGGAGAAGAGTGCTGAGGATTCCACAGACAGCCAAAAGGACCCCCTCCCCCCCAAAAAAGGGGGAAAAAAAGAGTCCTAGAGCAGACAAAGCTGGAAAACTCCCTGGAAGCCAAGATGGTCAAACTAAGGCTGTTGTACTTTGGACATATCATGAGAAAAGAGGACTAATTGGAAAAGACAATAATGCTGGGAAAGGTGGAAGGAAGTAGGAAGAGAGGAAGGTCACATGCCAGATGGATGGACTCTATTAAGGAGGTCATGGGTATTAAGGGATTGCAGGAATTAAGCAGAGCAGTGGAGGACAGAGGGTCTTGGAGATGTCTCATCTAGGGTCGCCATGAACTGAGATCAACTCGAGGGCAGTTAATAACAAAACCCAGCATGCATTCTTAATTGTAACAACCACAAGGTCAAGCAGGGCAGTCTGTGTCCTGTTTGTGCTAAGTCTCTCTGATTAGGTGTCCCCCCCCCCATTTCTGTGCTAGAAATACCTTAGAACTATGAAACTATAACATTTACAACAGAGATGGTGCAGAGCATCATAGCTAAGGATGTAATTTCTCACAACACTTTTGGTGACTATTTCATTACCTGTCTAAGATGCTCCATCATATGTCTATAGTGACCATGTGTCCAACTTTACAGAGTCTTCAATTTCATGGATGTGGGACAACGGGTTGGATTCCTACTTGGGAAGGGTCCCAGGAGCCATATTCTGCCGTGCCTAAATCTAATGGGAAGAGATATGGCCAAAGTCACAGATGGGGTGCATTTTGTATCAGTTGGAACAACTCCTCACCAGGAACATAAAACACAGTTCAATTCTATGCATGTCTAGACAATAAGGCAAACTTCATAGGAAGCATGGGGCAGTTTCATGAAACAGTTCCCCAGGCTTTAAATAGCCTCTTATTTTGAATTACAATAGGATATAAACAGCAGGAAAAACCGTGTAGTTGGATGAAGGAACTCCTGCAGACAACATCTGGACCATGGGGCAGAAATTCTCTCTAAGAACATTAT
>CM034708.1:9420979-9436282 GCA_020142125.1 Phrynosoma platyrhinos | reverse complement strand
ATTTCGTAAGTTGGAACACTTTCGTAAGTAGAAGCAAATTTTGTCTGGCTGGGCATTTCGTAAGTTGAATTTTTCATTAGTAGAAGCATTCGTAAGTAGAGGTACCACTGTATCCTAAAATGCAAAGATATACAACTCAGCACAAAAGTTAGAATACAAGCCATTGTATTTCCTATTACCATGTATAGATGTGAGGACTGGACAGTGAAGAAAGATGATAAGAAGAAAATCAACTCCTTTGAGATGTGGTGCTGGAGAAGAGCGTTGAGTATCCCAATGGACAGCCAAATAGACAAACAAATGGGTCCTAGAGCAGATAAAGCTGGAAATCTCCCTGGAAGCCAAGATGACCAAACTGAGGCTGTCGTAGTTTGGACACATCATTAGAAGAGGGGACTCTTTGGAAAAAACAATAATGCTGGGGAAAGTGTAGGGAAGTAGGAAGAGAGGAAGGCCACATGCCAAATGGATGGACTCTATGAAGGAATTCACGGGTATTCAGGGGTTGCAGGAATTAAGCAAAGCAGTGAAGGACAAAGGGTCTTGAAGATGTTTCCTCCATAGGGTCGCCATGGGTCGAGATCAACCCGAGGGCAGTTAAGAATAAACAAAACTGATAGAGCAATAGGATTCTGCTAGACCAGACTTCCTTCCCCTCAAAGTCTATACGACAGAGTAAAAATCATATGTTCAGTTTTTATAACTAACATTTTGTGATTGCTGCATTGAGAGGAAATACTACCTAACGTATTGTTGAAATTACTGTGATAGAGTTGAGGAATGCTGTTTCAATGCATTAGATGAGGTATTATCTGGTGGGCTTTTGAAAGGTAAGTGTGCAATAAGTGTTGAGCATTTTTTTTTAGTAAAAACATGGGAAAATATGGATTTTTCTTGTCCTTGAAAAGCTATGGGCTAAGCCTAGGCTGTTGACAGAAGAATGTGGTAAGATCCATCTTTGAATTTAAACGCATATTTATCCTGTTGGGAAACTAATGGGATAAAAGCCTATGTGACACTCTCCTTAATCACAAACCTTGTAGAATTTGCCCAAAGCTTCTGTAGCCCATCAGTTTTTCAAGATTATTTTTTTGGAGAATAATACAGTTTAGAGTGCATCTGCACTTTCTGACTTGTGATATAGTTATAGGGTGCATCTGCACTGCAGAATTAATGCAGTTTGGCAACATTTTAACATCCGTGGCACAAAGCTATGGAATTATGGGATTTGTAATTTGTTGTGGTACCAGAGCTCTCTGATAGAGGCCGCATCTACACTGCATAAATAAGGCAGTTTGACACTGCTTTACCTGCCATGGCTCAATGCTTTATAACTATGGGATTTATAGTTGTGAGATAGTTAACCTTCACTGTCAGAGAGCTCTGGTGCCATAATAAACTAAAAATCTGAGGATTTGAGATAGGAAATGAACTAGTCCAGGCATGGCTTTTCAGATCCTTTGTCAATGAAAGACTGAATAGACTCTTTCTAGCTGCTTAACTGCAGGAACAACCTACCTCTGGGATTCTGCAGTACTTAAGTTTCTCTAACATTGCCTTGACTATGGTTCTTCTGGTCCTCCACCTTCTAGTCCTATCACTTTGACCATGATATGTATTCTTGAAGAGATTCCAAGAAAAGTAGGAGCATGCAGATAATTTCTTCAGATATCATAACAAAGATCCCTTATACCATCCTTGTTATCTGCTGGGCTTTGTTCCAGGCCCCCTTGTGGATACTCAGATCCATGGATGTTCAAGTCTTATTAAATAAAATGGCATATTAAAACGGTGTCCCTCATATAAAATGGCAAAATCAAGGTTTGCTATTTTGGAATTTATACTTTTTTGGAAGTGGCTGCTTGAAGAATCTATAGATACAAAGAGCCAACTGTACTGCAGGGCATCTAAGCAAGTGAAAATGATGTCTCAGGTTGTGCTTTATACAATGTCGGCTTGAGCATGATGTTTTTCATAGGAATTACTCTTTGTTATCTTTGTTATCACCAATTCTTCCATAGAAGCCAGAATGGAATGATTGCGGCGATACCTGTCCTATGTTATAGCTGTGTGCTTTTTAGCAATCTTTGTGTTTCTGCTTTCAATGGCTGCCTTTCAGTGAGATTTTTCAGCATCATTCTTTGCCTTAAGCCATTTGGCTAACTCATTATGGAGTGGAGTTTCAGTACTGGATGCCAAGAGCCTTTGGCATTTTCTGAGAAAACAAATCAAAGTGTATTTAGAACTAAAAGCTACCACATCACTTCATATAGTAAATGTACTTCTAGATATCACTGTTGCACTGAACAACAGACCTACCCTTGATATAGTTGCCTAAAACATTTGAAGAGTCTCTTTAAACTGAGCAGAAGGATGGGTTGGAGATCAATGAAGTCAGAACCTGTGGATATCCCCTTTTCCAGTAATGCTTCTTCCCCCTTATAGAAGGAGACCTTTCTCTATCCCTTTCTCTACTATTACTGCTTGCCTCAAGTCTTCATGTTTGCCCACATTTTATGTTGTACACATTACTAGATGACATCTCCTTCCCAGACTAAAGAGTGCTGAAGCAGTTTTCTGCCTGCATATTAAGTCTGGGCTTCTCCCCACTCTGGAATTAATTATTATTTGGATTCATCATCAGCCATCCATAAGTGTGAGAATTCTAGGACACTAATAGTATCTGCTCGATAGACAGTGGCTGAAATCCTACATCAAGCTTGTGTAGCAGAAATCTATACTTGTATAATTACACAGTGGATGCATTGCACCACCCTCGTACTAAATACCACTATTGTGCACCCAGTGGTGTATCTGCCGATGTGCCTGCAAAGTGGAATGCACAGTGGTTGTTTTTGCAATCCCAGTGAATCAAATACATTGAAGGCTTTAGCAATGATTATAACCCACATTTGTGTATTTAATTCAAACAAAAATCAATCAGTGATACCTTTATTGGCCAACCAAAATGCACAATATACTTCTTGCAAGCTTTTGAAGCTCCATGGGCTTCTTTATCAGGTAAGATGTTACAAATCAAACAGGAGAAAAACATCTGGAGATGTTGGATGCCTACATGTTATTTCAGTCTTTAGTTAAGATGGTATATGGTGGGGAGGATATCTTTTGCAGACAGGCTAATACTACTACTACTACTACTACTACTACTAATAATAATAATTTATATCCCACCCCTCTGCAGATGCAATCGGGGCGGCTTACAACAATAAAACAACATAAATATACAATCCCCAAACCCATCCACCCCTTAAAATACTATTAAACAACTACAACAACAAAACAATACACAGTTGAACAGCTAAGGTAAATCACAATGGTAGATAAGACAGCCAGCAACAAATGTGGCAAAGAGTAGGAGAAGGGACAGACTAGCTCTTAAGGCCAGGATATCTAATCAGGAAAGACCTGCTTCACAGCTTTTTAAAAGCTATTTCAACTGGTAATGTGACGGATCTCATCTGGCAGGCTGTTCCACAATCTGGGAGTGGTAGCTGAGAAGGCCCTCTGGGAGGTTGCAGACAGCCTAGTTTTTATAGGCTGAAGCAAGTTCCTCCCAGAGGACTGGAGTGCAGGGTGGATTATATGGAAGGAGGCGGTCCCGAAGATAGGTTGGACCCAAGCCATGTAGGGCTTTAAAGATAATAACCAACACCTTATATTGGGCCTAGAAACTAACAGACAGCCAGTGGAGTGACTTTAATACAGGTGTTATATGGTCTCTCCTTGATGTACCTGAGACCAGTCTGGCTTCATGTTCTGTACTAACTGAATTTTCTGGACCAAGCATGAGGGTAGTCCCATGTAGAGCGCATTACAGAAATCAAGACAGGAGGTTACCAGCATCTGCACCACAGTTTCAAGATCCCTTACTTTAAGGAAAAGGCACAGCGCAGTTCCTCCTCCTTCTGGCCATGTGGCTATAGGGAGATTCTCAAAGTCCAGGGTTCAGGAAAGGAAGAGACACCAGGGATCACATTTCAAATATATGATGGCTAATGGAGCGTAGTAGAGAGTTCCAAAAGAAAATCAGCATGTGCTTTAGAGACTATAGCAAAACCTTCAATTGCACAGATCATGAAAGGCTATAGAAAGCCCTTAAAGACATGGGAGTACCAACACGTCTGATAGTCCTGATGAGGAATCTGTACACAGGACAAGAGACTACTCTCACAACAGAACATGGAGAAACAGAATGGTTCCCAATTGGCAAAAGAGTCAGACAAGGCTGCATCCTATCACTCTACCTATTCAACTTATATGCAGAACATATTGTAAGGAAAGCAGGCTTGGACATAGAAGAAGGAGGAGTGAAAATAGGAGGAAGAAACATCAACAATCTGAGATATGCAGATGACACCATAATACTAGCAGAGAACCTCATGGACCTGGACCAACTACTAAGGAAGATCAAAGAAGAAAGTGCAAAGGCAGGCTTACTGTTGAACGTAAAGAAAACAAAGAGAAAAATAATGACCACTGAGGACCTTCACAAGTTCAAACTAGACAATGAAGATATAGAAATAGTAAAAGAGTTCTCATATCTGGGATCAAACATTGATCAGAACGGGGACTGCAGCCAGGAAATCAGGAGAAGATTAAGAATGGGGAGGGTAGCTATAAAAGGACTAGAAAAGATCTTAAAATGCAAAGATATACAACTGAGCACAAGAGTATTCCCTATTACCATGAATGGGTGTGAGAGCTGGACAGTCAATAAAGATGATAGGAGGAAAATCAATGCATTTGAGAGAATGTGATGTTGGAGAAGAGTGCTGAAGATTCCATGATCAGCCAAAAAGACAAACAAATGGGTCCTAGAGCAGATCAAGCCAGAAATATCCCTGGAAGCCAAGATGACAAGCCATAGGATCTTATGACACGGGGGAAATCTGATGCAGAAGTGGGATTTAAAAGGTGGGGAAAGCATGCAAAAGTGGGTAGATTTTGACACACATCTTTCTGCATGGGATTTCCCTCTTGTGATAAAGTCATTAGACTGTTGTACTTGGACACATCATGAGAAGGCATGAATCATTGGAAAAGACAATAATGCTAAGAAAGGTGGAGGGAAGTAGAAAGAGGGGAAGGCCACATGCTAGATGGATGGACTTTATTAAAGAGACCACAAATAAGAGTTTGCAGGAGCCGGACAGAGTAGTATAGGACAGGGGGTACTGGAGATGTCTCATCTATAGGGTCGCTATGGGTTGAGATCGACGCAAAGGCAGTTAACAGCAGCAACAAAGGAAATTTAAAAACCATTCACACCTCAACAGGGACTCCTTTTTTGCAATCTGGTATGTCTCCATTCCAGTGAGGTCACAGGCCTCTTTGTGGCAGAGAACAATGGATTCCTCAAGAAGGGCCCTTGCAGACTGCTAGAAATAGTGCAAATTGAGTCCACTTTAACTGCCCTGGCTCAGTGCTAGGGAATCATGGGAATTGTATTTTTTTTTTCTGAGACATTGAGCCTTCTCTGTCAGAGAGCTCTGATGCCACAATAAACTACAGTTTCCATGACTCCCTAGCACTGAGTCAGGGCAGTTAAAGTGGACTCAATTTGCACTATTTCTGGCATTCTGCAAAGGCCCAAAGTCTCCATGTTTTGCATCAGAATATTTTGGTAGATGTAGAGGTAAAACATGTGAATTCCATCAAAATTTAAGAAGAAGAAAATTGTTTTAGATTGGTTGAAGTTCCCAGTCACAGGCTATTCTTCCTGGTTCCCCTGTTGCAGCTACAGTGCGGATCTCACAATACAGAAAATATTCAGGGATAGCTGCGTTGGCCATTTAGCAAATTGAAATAAAAATTATTTTGTAATATGCCACCCTTTCTCCCAAATTGGACCCAAGGCAGTACAAAAAAGATACTTTTAAAAAAGTGCAATTTTAAAACCAGAATTAGAAGCATCACATTAATATTACAAGTTAAAAATATAAAAGCATTAAAGACATACATGTATGGGTTAGCATGGGGTAGTGGTTTGAGTGTTGGACTATGACTCTAAAGAACAGGGTTTGAATCCTCACTTGGCTATGAAAACCCACTTGGTCAAGTCACACTCTCTCAGCTTTGGAGGAAGGCAAAGGCAAACCCCCTCTGAAGAAACATGCCAATAAAACCTTATGATAGGTTCACTTTAGGGTTGCCAAAAATTGGAAATAACTTGAAGGCACCCAACACACACACACACACACATACAAGTAAAAAGTATTACATTATTTAAAAGAAACAAAAGCAAACACACCAATAAGAAGCCACACAGGATGCAATTACATATTAAAAGCCAGGTTGAAGAGAAAAGTTTTGGGTTGCTGGCAAAAGGAAAGCAGGATGGGAGCCAACACGAGGACACTCTCTCCCATGTCCTTCCCAAGTAAGCCTTGATGGTGGTGGGATCAAGAGAAAACCTTCTCCTGAAGATTTTTAGTACTCTAGTAGGTTCTTATGGGGAAATATTGTCTTTCAAATAGTCTGGACCTAAGCCTTATAGGGCTTTATAGATTATAACCATTCAAGAATGCACAGCCAACTGACTGGAATCCTCTTGAATAGTCCCAATTAGAGTAGATACATTGAATATTGTTGAGTGGTGAGTCAACATGCAGATCAATTCAGCTGATTCATATTGTGGCTGGAACTAAAAAAAACATACCCAAAGGTAGTTGTGTTGGCAATACAGCAAAGTATAATAATATTCAAAATCCACACAATAGCAATATCTTCAATGACCAACCAAAAATGCACTAAATATAGTACTTGATGCAAGCTTTTGAAGCTCCAGTGGCGTCTCCATCAGGGAAAGGTGTTAAAAATCAATCAGGAGAAAGATATTCTTTTACAGTGCTGGAGTCATAAGCTTACATTTTGTTAAGATGTTGTTATAATTGCTTTCAATTAAGATGGTATAAGGGATATCCATGGGGGAAGAGGCCATTCCTCCTCCTTGGCCAGGAGGGCTCTGGGAGAGAAAGGGTTGTAAACTCCAGCAAATAAAAATTAAAGTCCATTATCAATACAAAAAGAAACCTCCATAGAAATCCATGTTGTCTCTGCCCTGTGCCAAGGCTGCTTGCCCACTTCTTTGGCAGAGTCATTGTTATACTTGTGGAAGTCCACTTAAGCAACCATGAACTGAATATGTCCACTGCACAATGGCCAAAAAGAGAAACTGCATGTGTAAGGGAAAATACACATTTATGAGATGCCAACAGAATTTGGGCCTGTATGTCTCTGACCATCTGCTCAGCCAAGGCAATTGTTTTCACTACTAGAATAGAATTACAGTCCTTTCATTGAAGTGTCTGCTCTTCACCTTTCTTGGTTTTAGCAGCCTAAATACCTTTATAGGACACCACCATCCAATACATTTTCTTCTTTAGGGGAGTCAGAAGACTGCCAGGGATCTACGGTAGGTTCTGAACTATCTTTTATATATCCCTACTACAGTATAATTTTCTGTGCAAACTATTCTCCAGAGAGCAATAAAATCCTAATTTTCTCACTTTGTACAGAAAAAAAAGCTTCCAAAGGAGTGGGCCTTTGGTTGTTAGTCTTCAACAGACCTAAATGATAGTGTTCATTTTTATGAAGTTAAAAGAAAGTCTTCAAAATAAATTGTTTAATTGTGGCAGAGCTTATCTCTGCAAGGCTGCTGCTTTGCATTGAAGAATTAGTCTCCCTGAGCATGAAATATTTGATTGTACAGCAGATAAGTACAGGTGGATTACTGGGGCCTAACTAAAGCACATCTTTGAAAAATAGTGCTTAACACTCCTGCTTTCATTTCAAAGGAAAATGAATTGTATTGTGTTTGGGGGAAGCTATTGTGTTCCTGCATGGCAGGGGGATGGACTGGATGGCACTTGTAGTGTCTTTCAATTCTGTGATTTTATTATTGGTATACATTGATCTCTCTTTTCTTCTGCCTATTCAGAGGATGTTATGAAAGAATGGAGAAGGAACTCCCAGCTTATCTGTTCCCATGGCCACTTTGGAAAGGTTAGCTTTTTTGACATCAACTTCAAGAAAACCCCAAGACAGCATATGCATAGACTACTGTGGCTGAAAGATTCCTGTAATTGTTGCCCACAAAAGTATCTTTTCCTATTTCTGGAAGTCTTGCTATAGCTTGTTCCTCCCCTGGCATCCACCAGGAATATAAACCCTCACTTGCCTCATTCTTGTGTCCAAAGGATAAGAAACCATGCAGTTTCTTTGATGCGTGGGAGATCGAAAGACATTCTTTTTATTAGTCTCCATTAGAGTGTTTATATTAGTTTGAATGATTTTTGAGTTACTGCGTGAAGATGCAATTGTGTAGCTAAACTATGACAGCTGCTGCCTTGCAGCATTGTTGTTGTTGTTGTTAACTGCTCTTGAGTCTATCTTGACTCATGGCGACTCTATGGATGAGACGTCTCCATGACCCTCTGTCCTCCACTGCTCTGCTTAAATCCTGCAACCGCTTAATATCCATGACCTCCTTAATAGAGTCCATCCATCTGGCATGTGCCCTTCCTCTCTTCCAACTTCCCCCCACCTTCCCCAGCATTATTGTTTGTTCCAAAGAGTCCTCTTTTCTCATGATGTATCCAAAGTAAGACAGCCTCAGTTTGGTCATCTTGGCTTCCAGGGAGGTTTCCAGTTCGATCTGCTCTAGGACCCATTTGTTTGTCCTTTTGGCTGTCCATTGGGATCCTCAACGCTCTTCTCCAGCACCACATCTCAAAGGAGTTTTTCCTATCATCTTTCTTCACTGTCCAGCTCTCACATCCATACACGGTAATAGGGAATATGATTCCTTGTATGATTCTAACTTTTGTGCTGAGTTGAATATTTTTGCATTTTAGATTTTGTTCTAGTTCTTTCATAGCCGCCCTCCCCATTCTTAGTCTTCTTCTGATTTCCTGACTACAGTCCCCATTTCTATCAATGTTTGACCCCAGGTATGGGAATTCTTTTACTATTTCTATTTCTTCGTTTTCTAGGCTGAACTTGTAAAGGTCCTCGGTAGTCAATATTTTTGTTCTCCTTATGTTCAACAGTAAGCCTGCCTTAGCACTTTCTTCTTTGATTTTCCTTAGTAGGTGTTCCAGGTCTGTGAGGTTTTCTGCTAGTATTATGGTGTCATCTGCATATCTCAGATAAATAACAAGTTCATTCTATTCAATGTGATGATCTGGGGGGCCCTTGGTGGTCTCAGAAATGGTCTTGCAGGGCTGCCTCAGTTTCACCACTTCTGCCCCAAACACTTTCAGGAGTCTTCATGATATTTTGCCTTCTTTGGAAATGTCTCAGATAGCTGGCCTGAGAAGAAAAGAAACCCACAAATTAAGTTCAAATTTCTCTCCCTATTTGCAGGATATGGAGTTGATGGAAGTATACATCCGAATTGATCTATTCAACATTCTTAAAAGAAAGAACTGTAATTATTTCTGCACAAACTGTTGTACTGTACTTGCTTCCCAAGTACCACCAGGAGATGAGTGTTCACAAGCACAAATATTTCCATAGAGGTCATAAAGTCATGGACAAATGCTTTCGTCAACTAGCAAGTCATCAATAGACTTTTATCATTTGTTTACTCTTGCCCCCGGCAAACATTACCATGATCAGAGAGGTTGAACTCTCAAAAGAATCTTCTACTCCTACTCCTTCTACTGCTTATGAAAAATCTATTAAATTACAAAGAAAAGACATTAGGCGTTAGTATTATGACAGAAGAATAAAGCCACCTCTTTATCAGTTTCTTCACATGCCATGTATAATATTGTACACCTTGACTGTGTCTTCCTTTCTGGTCTTTCTTTCGAAGTTAGACACTGTAATCAGTAAAGAACATGCAACATTATCTAAACATCTCATTATTCAAGGTTTCCCACCTCTCTGACCCACCAGATTATGACCATTCAAGCCATTTGCAAACATCAACGGAGCAAAATGATTAGGGGATCATTTAATGGTACTGAGCACATGCCTGCATATTTAGCAGCATTGTTTGATTCCCATTCTTGCACATGGATTTTAAAAGTAGGTTATGAATGCCTAATGGTCATTATAGCTGCTTATTAACTACATGGTAATTATGCTCTCCAGAGTGGGTATGACTGACAAAATAATTCCATACATCACTTTTCTGCAAAATAACTTGATCTTATTTCTCTTTTAGAATTGAGTTTGCAATTACTTCCAGTTCCTTGCCGAGCAAACCCATAATTGTGAAACTGAAGCCAGCACTTGTTGAAACTTCTCTGGACAGAGACTTATCAGCTTCAGAAAAATATGTCTAAATGTCATCCACATTTTCTGTTTATCCTAAATATGATATTCGTAAATAGAAATAATAATATATCAGAAGACAAACCAGTGATTAGCAATTCCATGTCCACACTCTGAAAAGCAGAATATTCAGACGTTTGTTTTACTGAAATGAATAACTACTTTAACAACAGCAAGATTTATGTAGCATCTTTTTGGGAAAAGTTCATATCAGAATTCTGGGTCTCTTCAGAAACTTATTAGCATTCCTCAATACACAGATGCATAGCGACAGGGAAGCTTCCTCTTTCCAATTGTAAATCTTAAGGCAATACCCTTACATGTGTGCATGAACCATGTGAAAAGATGTAGCAACTGCCCATGGCTATGAAAATATCTCAGTCTTGATTTAGTTGCTTTTCTCCCAAGCCAGCATGTAGTTTCCCCTCCTTTTTCTTTACTATCAGGTTACAGATCTTTTTTTTCTCTTTCTCTACACATATTAATATATATTTGATATATATATTTTCCAAATGTACACACTGTAATGTACACAAACAGAAGGCTGGTGGCTCTGACACTACTGGGAGATGCACCAGCTCCAGCCCTAAACTAAATTCAGAACCTTGGACAGTGTGTGTGTGTTGTTTGCCTTCAAATTATTTTTTACTTATGAGGCAGAAAGATTGTGACTATTCAACATTCTTAAAAGAAAGAAATGTAATTTTTTTCTGTACAAACTTGCTTCCCAAGTACCACCAGGAGATGAGTGTTCACAAGCACAGATACATCCATAAAGGTCATAAAGCCATGGACAAATGCTTTCGTCAACTAGCAAGTCATCGGTAGACTTTTATCATTTGTTTACTCTTGCCCCTGGCAAACATTACCATGATCAGAGAAGCTGAACTCTCAAAAGAATCTTCTACTCCTACTTCTTGTACTGCTTATGAAAAATCTATTTCACTTATGAGGCAGAATGACTGTGACTTGCCCAAGGTTGCCCTGTGAGTTTTTATGGCCATGTGGGGATTTGAACCCTGCTCTCCAGAGTCATAATCCAACATTCAAACCACTACATCAATACCAGAGGAATGTTGCATTTGTCTAGGTTTTATTGTAAAAATACCAAAGGAGCTAGAGAAGAGGGGAGCTGTCCATGGTGCTGAAAGGTATCCTCACAATAGATTCAGCATCTCAGGTCTCTCCTTTGAGGTTCTGCTTAAAATGTAGAGCAGATTCACTGCTCCACTGACATTGGAACCCCCATCCTTCATTGGGTTTCACAGTGACTGACACCCATTGATATGCATTTTTACTCATGTATATTTACTTTTGTATGGTTCAGGAGGAGGAAGAGGAAGGAAGAATTTGATGTTCCCCCCCAAAATCTGCCTCTGAAATTGGAGGTTCCATTTAGTCACCATGGCTAATATTTATTGCTACACCTATACACACACACACACACACACACACACACACACACACACACATATGCAAATTGCTTGGTCCTTCTTTTAAAGGGAGAGGCCAGAACTTTCACAAACCATACACTTTGCATTCAGAACAGCCTTGATTTTAATGCCCAGCACCTCCAAATGAAAGGAGGAGACAGCTGGTGATGACAAAGACCTTCTCAGCCTTAGATTTTGGAGATGGGCTTCCAGGGAGAGCAGAAAGAACCAGGCTGAATAGGCAAATAAGATGACTTAGCATAAGACTCAGAATCACCAAGTGGAATGAACCCTAGTTTTTTTTCTTTGTTACATTATAATTAGTTGTACAAATTGCTTCACCAATAGCTATGCAGCACCATCAATTTCAAACCTTACTGTTGCCCCCTATAGTGTTGTTGATCTCTGATAGTCACTAAGTGCTCCATCTGAGCAGGAGTTCCTTCATTTTTCACAGTAGTGGCATTTGCTCTGCTTCTACTCCAACCGTATGCCCCTACTTGGCATCAGTGGGCTGGCATCTTGTTACTGAATTTGTTGTTGTTATGTGCCTTCAAAACAACAAGTTCTTTCCATCCCAATTTGCACATTTTTGGAAAATTCTTGCTTACAATGAATAAAGCAGCTTCATTTACATACCACTTAATATTGCGCTATGGGATGTCTAAGCAGTTTACAACTGTAAGCTCATTGCCCCCCAACAGTTGGGTACTCATTTTAGTGACCTCGGAAGGATGCAGGCCTGAGTCTAGCCTGAGCCCTGGCTAGTATTGAACTTGCAACCTTGTGGTCTATGAGTGAGTGGCTGCAGTACAGGCATTTAACCACTGCGCCACCAGGGCTCTTAGAGTCTCATTAATTTCAATATGCTGTATGAGAACTCCAATGTACAACTAGGATGCTCTGGTTGGACTCCTAGCAAATCCTGACATATGCATATTGTAGTCAATGGGAACATAGCTATGGAGATCATAGAATCCTAGAGTTGGAAGGGAGGCATGGGCCATTTACGAAACCCTCTTTTTGTTGCAATGTGGCTTCAGTTTGCTTCTAGTTTATGGCAACTGTAAGTTGAACGTATCATAGGGTTTTCTTGGAAAGATTTCTTTCAGAGGGGATTTGTCTTTGCCTTTCTCTGAGGCTGAGGGAATGTGACTTGTTCAAAGTCTTCCAGTTGATTTCCATGGCCAAGCAGGGATTCAAACCCTGGTCTCCAGAATCCTAGTCCAACAGCCAAACCACTACATCACACTGTCTCTCCAAGATGTAGCTATGTGATACATGCATGCCTCCTGACACTGGATCTCAGACAATGGTTTCTGGTGGCTTACGGATCTGTGAAGAAAATGGTGTTTCTCATAAAAATGGTGTTTCTCATGCAGAAATGCTGTGGGTTTTTTTTTCTGCAACAAAAATACCATGTGTGAATTCTGTGCAGAATAAATCTTGAACTGCAAAGATTTGCATCTCCTCATCAGGCTTCCCCAACATTTGAAAAATACATTTTTTCAACCTTTTAAAAAAACATTTCCAAATCTTCTTTCCATCCCTACAGAATTTCAAGGAGTCATGGTTTGGCAAAAATAATAATAAAAGGTTTAGAGGCATCCATGTCAATAACTAGTATAATTCATTTCCTCATTCAAAGACCAAGAAATCTACAGGGAAATCCTCCAGGGATTTCAATAATCCACCCAGTTTCATCAGCCTCTGGAGCTGGGCTGTTAAAACTGGTCTTCCACCCACATGAAACCAAGAAGCAGCCAACCCTCATCAAACAGCAGGTTTAGCATAAATTTATACCTTAACCTTTCAATTTTTACACTCAACTCTAATCATATTTTGTACATGTAGCTGTATCTGCATTTATACCCCTCTATAATTACCCTTCTCTCTGCATTGCTGTTTGTGTGTAAACTCAGTGGGAGCTGAGACTGATGTCTTTTAGCTGGCAAAACTCTGTAAAATGGCATGCATAAGAATACAACAAGCTCAGCAAGGCATTCATCCTCTCTAGAACTATCTATCACAAGTCGGTTGCCAAGGCCAGTAAAAAAAACAAACGAGTTCTATATCTTGTGTCATTTCCCTTTCCATTTTATAGAAGACACTCACCAATTTTCTTTCTCTCACCATTAATCCTTTAAATTCCATAATCAAACAATGATAGAAATGGGGGCTGCAGTCAGGAAATCAGAAGAAGAATGGGGAGAGTGGCTATAAAAGAACCAGAAAAGATTCTAAAATGCAAAGATATACAACTCAGCACAAAAAGCTAGAATCATACAAGCCATTGTATTCCTTGTTATCATGTATGGATGTGAGAGGAGGACAATTAAGAAAGATTATAGGATTATAGGAAGAAAATCAATGCATTTGAGAGAATGTGGTGCTGGAGAAGAGTGCTGGGGATCCCATGGACAGCCAAAAAGACAATGGGTCCTAGAACAGATCAAGCCAGAAACCTCCCTGGAAGCCAAGATGACCAAACTGAGATTGTTGTACTTCGGACACATCATGAGAAGAGAGGACTTTCTGGAAAAGACAATAATGCTGGAAAAGGTGGAGGGAAGTAGGAAGAGAGAAAGGCCCCATGCCAGATGAATTGACTCTATGAAGGAAGCCACAGGTATTAAGGGGTTGCAGGAATTAAGCAGAGCAGTGGAGGATAGGGGGTCTTGGAGATGTTTCATTCATAGGGTTGCCTTGAGCTGAGATTGACTTGAGGGCAGTTAACAACAACAAAAGCCACTATTGTGTGGCTAGCAACCAATGTTTGCTATGAGCTGGTCACCAAATGTTCTAGGTGCTCTCCGACTGAATCTCCACATTTCACACTTCTTGTTTGGACCTTACAAGTTTTATTCTTGTGCACTGTACACTAAATAGAAGAACATTCTGGGCCAAATGGATGAGCCACTTAGTCCAACTCTATGCTTCCAAGGCTTCATCTGTACTGTAGAAAGAATGGAGTTTGATGCTGCTTTAACTCCATGGCTCCATCTTATGGAATCTGGGGATTTGTAGTTTTTTTCTAGCACCAGAGCTTTCAGACAGAGAAGGCTAAATATCTCACAAAACGCCAAATTCCAGAATTCTATAACATTGAGCCATGGCAGTTAAAGTAAACCATTATTTCTGCAGTGCAAATGCAGCCTCAGACTGGCCACTCAGAAACTTCCAGGAAAACTCCAAGCCATGAAGGGAATACTGTTCCTCTACAGCATCTGTGTTTGCCATTGCCTTCCCCTGAGAGAGTGTGACTTGCCCAAGGTCACCCAGTGAGTGTCAGGGGTGAACTGGGAATCAAACCCTGGTCCAGAGTCACAATCCAATAGTGAAACCACTATGCCATGGTGGCTCACCGAAAGCATTATGTAAGAGAAAATTGCCTAGGAAAATGAATTTATTAGGAAAAATTGTATCAAAATGTGTGTCTATTAGGAGGAATGAACACAAATCCATATACGTTTTAATGATTTTTTTAATAAATTTTTTTGTCAAACCTCGGGGAAGGGGAGTGAGAAGTGGGGCTTGTAGAAGGTAAGAAGGTAGATTGGGGGGG
>CM034708.1:9387143-9413612 GCA_020142125.1 Phrynosoma platyrhinos | reverse complement strand
CTTCTGCTTGGTTGCCTTGGAAGGGAAATCCTGCTGTGTACTGGGGGGTGGGGATGATAGGATCTGTAGTACAATCTAGAAGGGGCAGGAAGGGGTGGTTTAGGTGACCTGATATGAGGGAGAGAGAAAATTGCCTCTTCCTCCAAGCACTACTTCTTGGTTCACTTGCTGTTTGTTTTAGATTGAGGGATGGGGATGATAGGATCTGCAGTACAGCCTGGAAGGTGTAGTGAATGATGGTTTGGGCAACCTGATGTGAGGGAGAGAGAAAACTGCCTCCCCAAAGCACATCTGCTTGGTTGACCTGGAAGGAAGTCCTGCTGTGTGTGTATTGATGGATGGGGATGATAGGATCTGCAGTACGACCTGGAGGGTGCAGGAAGGACTGGTTTAAGAAACCTGGGAGAAAGAAAACTGCCTCCCCAAAACACATCTGGAACTCCTGCGATGTTTGACTAGAGGAGACCTCAGAGGCTAGGGGAAGTTCCTTTTGGAGACTGCAAGTCCCAGAATCCTCCAACAAAGTAGTGATCACTCTGGCTTAGAGATTTAGGGATTTTGGTCACCCTGGCCAAAGCCCATCTTCCTATCCCTTGGAGCTGCGAATGCTTTCCTTTTGTCCTCCCAGCACAGGGCTGTGGTCCTCCAGAAGTTTTTGGACTGGAACACCCATCATCCTTTACTGCTGGGGGCTGAGGGGAGTTGTGCTTGCAATCCATTCAGTGGTCCATGTCTTTTCTAGCTCCTCCCAGCCTCTCCTCTATATTACTCTGGCATTGCCAGGAGAAGGGATTCTTCATGAGCGACAGAGGAAAGACCGGTCTCTGCCCGCAAGGAGCTTGCAAAGTACATTCCCACAGCTCAGGGGTAAGCAGGCATGGCTTCCAAAAAACAAAAGTCAGAGGGTTTTTTTTTTGTCATTAGCCATCCTCAGAGGCTGAGAGAGTGTGACTTGCCCAAGCTCATCGCTAAGGCAGTGAACCGATCCTGCAGTTTTTCTTGGCAAGTTTCTTCAAGAGGGGTTCTTTTTTGCCATTAGCCATTCTCTGAGGCTGAGAGAATGCGACTTGCCCAAGGTGAACATATCCTAGGGTTTTCTTGGCAGGTTTCTTCAGAGGGGTTCTTTTGCCCTTAGTCGTCCTAGTCTGGGGCTGAGAGAGTGTGACTTACCCAAGCTCACCCCTAAGGCGAACCTATCCTGGGGTTTTCTTGGCATTCTTCAGAGGGGTTTTTGCCCTTAGTCATCCTAGTCTGAGGCTGAGAGAATGTGACTTGCCCAAGCTCACTCCTAAGGCGGTGAACCTATCCTGTTTTTTTTCTTGGCAAGTTTCTTCAGAGGGGTTTCTTACCCTTAGCCACCCTCTGAGGCCGAGAGAGTGTGACTTGCTCAAGCTCACCCAGTGGTTTCACATGCCTGAGCCAGGATCTGAACCCTGGTCTCCAGAGTCCTAGCCCAGCGCTCCAACCACTACACCACGCTGCCTCCTTTTAAGGAGGGATTTCTTTCCCTCCCCTCTAGTTTAGAAAATCCTGGGAAAATCCGCTTTGGTTTTTGCTTTTGCTTCTGCTGTCTGGGTTCGAAATCTGACCTGCGGAGAATGGCTGGAACTCAAGAGGAGCTGCCATTAGCCATTATGGACAAATCCCAATCCCAGTTAGAGGCAGAGTAAGTAAGCTTCTGAATGGCTCTTTGGGGAATTAGATGGATGTGTGCATGCTTGGGATAGTTTATACCCCAGTATTCCAGAGCAACAACTGGTGTGAATATCCTTCGGATTCGGTTATTCTTTCTCCTCTACCCAGGCAAGAGTTGGTTTCGCATGCAGATCACCATTGCGTTCATTCGTATTATTTTTATTCCCGGGTGATTATTCTGGGGAACTCGAGATATTAAGATGATGCTAGAAAGTCAGAGAACGAAGCACGCTTCTCCAAAAGAGCTGCACACATTTTCTTTCGGATGGAGAGGAAATCCAGAATGCAAAGATTTTATTTTTATTTTACAAAAATAGTTTACAAAAATATATATATTAATATTTATTTATTTTTTAAAAAAATATTGTTTAAAATATTACATATTTTTTAAATATATATATTTTAATAATTTTTTTTTACAAAATTATTTGTACGTAATCTGAATGAAAGACTCATTTTCTTCGGGGGAGATGAAATCTGAAATGTAAAGATATATATATATATATATGTGTGTGTGTGTGTGTGTGTGTGTGTGTGTGTGTGTAATTTGAAATCTTCACCTGTTTTCAACCTACCTGGAAGATATTAACCATTTTACTCATTTTTATGAATGAGGGTCATTTGCAGATCTGCAGGCTATGTTCGGGTTCCTCTTTGCCAGTTGCAAAAATGGATATATTTCTGCTGCCCTTGGAAACATTTCATATTCTTTGCTTCTGTTTCCTATGCATGTGTGGTTAAGCCCCACTGTGCTCAAATCCAAGTCTGAGAACTTCTGGTTTGTTTCTAACAAAGTTTTAGCTCAAACAGTATAGAGCATCCTTGCAACTTATTGAAAAGGTGAGTTGTTGCTCTTAGAATCATAGAATCACAGAATCCTAGAGTTGGAGGAGACCTCAAGGGCCATCTAGTCCAACCCCCTGCCATGCAGGAACTCCCAATCAAAGCATCCCCAACAGATGGCCATCTAACCTCTGTTTAAAGACCTCCAAAGAAGGAGACTGCACCACTCTCCAAGGGAGTGTGTTCCATTGCCGAACAGCTCTTATTGTCAGGAGGTTCCTCCTAATGTTGAGGTGGAATCTCTTTTTCTGGAGCTAGCATCTGTTGCTCTGTGTCCTAGTCTCTGGAGCAGCAGAAAACAAGCTAGTGCCCTCCTCAATATGACATCCCTTCACATACCAGTATTTAAAGAGAGCTATCATATCCCCTCTTAACTGTCTCTTCTCCAGGCTAAACATATCCAGTTCCCTAAGTCGTTCCTCGAAGGGCTTTATGGTTTCCAGACCCTTCACCATTTTAGTTGCCCTCCTTTGGACACGCTCCAGTTTCTCCACATCCTTTTTGAATTGTGGTGCCTAGAACTGGACACAGTATTCCAGGTGAGGCCGGACCAAAGCAGAATACAGTGGCACTATTACTTCTCTTGATCTAGACACTATACTTCTACTGATGCAGCCTAAAATTGCATTGGCCTTTTTAGCTGAGGCATCACACTGTTGACTCATGTTCAACTTGTGGTCTACTAGGACTCCTAGATCCCTTTCACATGTTATTGCGTTAAACCAAGTGTCCCTCATCCTACATCTATGCATTTCATTTTTTCTGCTTAAGTGCAGTACCATACATTTCTCCGTGTTGAAATTCATTTTTGTTAGCTTTGCCCCAGCTTTCTAATCTATTAAGGTTCTTTTGAATTTTCATCCTGTCCTCTTGGGTATTAGCTACTCCTCCTAATTTGGTGTCATCTGCAGATTTGAGAAGCATGCCCCCTATTCTTTCACCCAAGTCATTGATAAAATCTTGGATGTTTGCAGGAGCCGGCTATCCTTTTTGTGGGCCAAAGAAAGGTTGTTCTGGGGATACTTGGAAGGGCTGAGGACCACAAAAGCAGCCTTGGGGGACCACACTTTGCCTTCCCTCACTGTAGGCAGACACAACTTTTGTCAATGTGGGTCCATTCCTTTAAGGCCTAGACAACAGTGATGTGGGAACACAGCGTGGCTTTTGCCTTCTCCAAATTAACACCAATGAATGTAATGTGATGTCTGTGCTCTGATTCCCCGGTGACTTTGTATGTGAACCTTTGATGCCTACTGAGAAATTTGCTAGACATTAAAGAAACCAGGTTTAATTTAAAAATGTATTAATGCTTTTTAAAATAAATAAATTGAGTCTTCCATGTTGGGGGGAAATGGGTAATGCAAAGTTTTTTACTCCCTGTGGTTATGAAGATAGTGTTTCCTCCTTCTTTCTTATGAGAAGACTCTGCATTTCTCCAGCTGATTAAACTGATGTTTTGGAGTCTCAGCTGGTGTCTGCCTGATCTCATATTTTCTTCGGTCTTTGGCGCTGTGGGCATGTCTAAGAATAATCCATGCACATATTGAATATGCAATTTTTAATGGTACTATACAAATCTTCCCAGGTCCGGATTTGTGCTCCCCTGGAGCAATATGATCTTGTGCAATTGCCACAATTCCTGGAGGTTCAGGAGACTTTAAAGAGGTTCTCCTGGATGCATTGACAGTGTGGAACTGTCAACATGTGTGTGCAGTTGTATGTTTCTCATCCCTCCCTTCTCCAATTGGGCTGCCATGTTTTGAACGAACTGAAATTTCTGAACTTGATACAGAGCTACCCCACTGTACGGCCCATTGCAGAAATCCAGCATGTCCTAGGAGCACTTTGTGTTGAGCTTTCTTGTTCCCTGTTGGACAATTCCCTTTAGAACTTTGCTAAGATACATTTGTACTTAAAACAGAGTTTGAAAAAGTCATTTGAGGACTTCAGCACCCAGGATCTAGGACTAGTATGGCTACAGCTGGCTGGGAGAATCTGGAAGTTGTAACCCCACCCCCCCAATAACTTTTCCACAGTCTGCAAAAGGGAGTCCGTGTTGGTGAATTCACTCCAGATTTTAGTCCAGGCTTCAAAGGAGTCCTTCAGAGAACTGAATCCTGTCCACACAATTGATCCACCACACTGAGTAACTCCTATAAAGTTTGGACTAAAATCCTTAATAGATTCACAGTCTCGCCAACATGGGATCCACTAACTTCTGCTCATGCTGGAAGATGCCACTGATGCAGCACCTTGGAGAATTCCATAATTGTATCCCTTAAAGAATTCAGCAGCTTCTTGTTCTTGTTCTTGTTGTGAGCCTTTAAATCATTTCTGATGTATGATGACCCAAAGCTGAACCTATATGGGGTTTTCTTGACAAGATTTCTTTAGAGGGTTTTTTTCTTAGCCTCCCTCTGAGGCTGGGAGAGTGTGACAAGTGTGTTCCCATAGCTGGGCAGGGATTTGAACCTTGTTCTCCAGAGTCCTAGTCCAACACTTAAACCACCACACCACGCTGGCTCGCTCAGCAGCTTGGAGAACTCCCTTGGAAAGCTTTTGTGCTGACTTGGAAGCCCCCATGTGCCACTGTCTTCACTGTTAGACTTTATCTGCAGACACTGGGTACCCTTAATGTCTATTAATTTACTTAGTATTAGCAGGGATATATGGATCATTTTTCCTCCCAGGGCTTTGCTTTGGTCAGTTCAGAATCTACTTTTCTGTTTTTGGGTTGCATGATTAGAACACAGCAATCTGGCACCTGCAGGATGTGAAGTTCCAATGTATTCTATGCCATCTTGGCACTGCAATGAGATGGGATGCTGGCAAATGTCAATCCCATCTTTTTTCCCTTACCTGCAGTTTGTTAATCTTACTGGCTTTCTTTGTCATCCCTCCAAAACAAAACAGAAGCTCAAAAGCCAGCTGAGCATAGGGATGAGAAAGAAATAGGGCCCAGCTGATTTGCAAATGAGTTTATCCAATGATCTGCAAAAAGTTTATTAAAACCACACACCCATATTTCACTTTCTCGGCATTGATGAGAAGCCGTGTTAGATCCTTTCTCTCCTTTTTTTGCTTCCTCTTTTGAATTGAATGCAACTGCATGTGCATGACTGAAGTTGTGTGTATTTGTGGACAACACATGCCAGTAACACTTTATTAAATTGGAAAAATGCACCCAAATTGTGCACATTAAAAAAACAAACCATAAGTCTTGTATTTTAGGAAAAGTATGGGCCAAGCCATAAGCGAAGGAAAGCAAAAAAGGGAGAAGAAGAAAATGCAGCTGGGATTTAAAGAAAAAAACAAAATGTTCACACTCCTAGTTCTGCAACGTGTACCTCAAAAAGAACAGCCCTGCTGTTCACCTTTCAGTAATTGGATTTATCTCCATGGTACTACAGTGCTTTTTAAAGCTTGTACAGTCCATCTGGAAAGCTGTTGTACCGAAGACAAATACCATGGAAAGTAATGTTATCTCCACCTACTGCTGGTTTTTTTTTTTTACAGTTGTTGTGACATTTTAATTCAAATTTTAAGGGCACCTGTAGCATTTTTGGGGGCCAGTTTTTTGCCTTTGGAGTCCTGTGCAGACCACAGTAACTGCTCCAAATTCCTCCAAAATGGGAGGGGGAAAACCCCTACAAATGGATGAAAGTCCATTCCTAGATTTGACAAATGATTACTTTTTTGTTAAATACTTCAGAGCCAGCATGGTGTAGTGGTTTGGGTATTGGATTGGGACTCTGGAGAACAATCCTCACTCAGCCGTGGAAACCCACTGGGTGACCTTGGGCAAGTCACAGTCTCTTAGCATCAAAGCTTGGCAAAAGAACCCCCCCCCAACAAATCATGCCAAGAAAACCCTGTGATAGGTTCACTGTAAAGGTAAAGTTAAAGTTAAAGGTAAAGGTAAAGGTAAAGGTTTTCCCTTGACAGGAATGTCTAGTCGTAACTGACTGTAGGGCATGGTGCTCATCTCCTTTACTAAGCCAAAGAGCCAGCCTTGTCCAAAGATGACTCCATGGTCATATGGCCAGCATATCTGCACTGAACGCTGTTTACCTTCCCACCAAAGTGGTACCTATTTATCTTCTTGCATTTGCATGCTTTCAAACTGCTAGGTTGGCAGAAGCTGGGACTAGTGATGGGAGCTCACCCCATCTTGCAGCACCCGGGCCACGAACTGCCAACCTTCCGATGTTACAATCATCAGAATTGGTGTCTTAACCACACCAAAAGTTGGAAATGACTTGAGGGCACACGGCAAAAAGTACAGAGTGATGGTGGCTGTAGCCAATTCCACTGGTGAATTGAGACTTCTGGCAGTTTATCTTTTTTCATGCCTAAAACTGCCCCAAAAGGGCTGTTTTGGGTATCTTAAAGGATGGAGATCCCTCAAAAAACATCCTTGAGGACCAAAGGCAGCCCCAGGACTAAACTTCACTTTCATGGCCCCTGAACTCTGCACCAATCACCAGTTAATTTTTTGGGTATGATTTTGGGGCAATATTTGCCCGTAAACCATGTGGAAAGCCCCTCAAACATATTAAAACATATAAAAATACCACCCTATCCACACAAGCATCCCAGAACCCTGTACTTCCCCCAAATGCCTCTGATTTCTTCTGCAATCCCTCTCAAAATGGCAACAGGAAGTCATGCAACATTTTGAGAAAGACTGCAATGGAAAACAAAAGTATTTGAGCTGGCCCTGTGTTTGCATGTCTATATGTGTATGTGTGGACCCTGGTCCACACATAATTGCCCATTTGTGGTGCAGAGCTTGGAAAAGTTGCTTTTTGGTTGACAGCCCCAAGAACTGCCTAGCCTAGCCACTGACACATGTACTCCAAGAAAGCTACTTTTCCTAATTCTGAATTAAGCTCAACAGGTGTTGCTTGCATTGTTCTGGCATATTTTAGATTCCTCTTTTTTATTGCGAAATGTATGTTTACCTGGAAGTAGACTGGATTCTTGAAACCACCTTGGAGTGTTCAAAATCCTACACTGTGAAATGCATCCCATCCTTGGAGAATGTTTTGTTCTATCCATTTGATTGTCTGCAATGTGGAGGTTATAGTGGAGGGCATGGATGGCATTTCCCTGTATTAGTGTCTCAGAGTGTTCCATTCAGAGACAATTTGGCTTTAATCCTGTTGGTAAGTCCGAACTAGAGCAGATCCTGTAACTTAGGGGGGCTGCAGACTGCCAGAAATAGTGCAAATTGAGTCCACTTTTAGGGTTAGGGTTAGGGTTAGGGAATCATGGGAACTGTATTTTATTGTGGCACCAGAGCTCTCTGACAGAGGAGGCTCAATGTCTCAGAAAAAAACCAATTCCCATGATTCCCTAGCACTAACCCTAACCCTAAAAGTGGACTCAATTTGTACTATTTACACATTGGTAAACCCCCTTTATTCCATGTGTCTTCTCTACTTGGGAGAGTGGAGGCGCATCTACACTGCAGAAATAATGCAGTTTGACACCACGTTAAGTGTTGTAGTTCCATTCTATAGAATCCTGAGTATTATAAATGAACTTGACTTTGGGGAATTCTAATTAGCTCAGTTGATCTTTATCCCTGTTTATACAAAGGTAGCTAGAAACAAGAGATTGGCAGAGACAAAGTATTTCAAAGTAATTGTTAAATTTATTGGGGAAATACACACACACTTAAGACAACCTTTCACTCACATATATGCCCAAGAACTCAGGAATAAAGGGATTAGCTGTGGAAATAGACAAGAGACCTTCTAATGGGTGATAATTACCGGAACAAGGCTGCACTTTATGATGAATTGATGCCTTGTAGGCCCAAGTCACATGGTTTTTGAATAGACCAGATCTAAGGCTAAAGAGAAGGTTTGTTGCTACATTTCAAAGGTTCTCAGATTTCCATAGTAAAGATTACTGTGATATAGGGCCTTTACAGACTGCCAGAAATAATGCAGCTTGAGGCCACTTTAACTGCCCTGGCTCAGTGCTAAGGAATCATGGGAACTGTAGTTTATTGTGGCACCAGAGCTCTCTGAGAGAGAAGGCTCAATGTCCCAGAAAAAAATACAATTCCTATGATCCCCTAGCACTGAGCCAGGACAGTTAAAGTGGCCCATAGATAGATTGGTGGTGGTGGGGGGGTATTAATGGTCTTCTCTTTGAGCCTTGCCAGAACACATCCTGTGATAACCTTAGACTCCTATGTAAGGTGTGACTCTTCTCTGCCTGAAACTTCCCAAACTAGATGCTTTGATCTGTGACTACGGAGATTATTGCATGCCTTAATACTCCTTACCTCTCCTGAATTTAACTCTAATTCGCATTGCAGCTATGTTTTATCGCATGGCTTTTGCAGTGGAATCCAACTTCAAAGTAGATCCCCAGTCCAATGCGAATTGGGATACGGTCTCCGGCGGCCATTTTTCTAAGTCAGAACTTTCTGACCTGGAAAAATAGCGGGCAGAGCCCGTTTTCAAATGTGCATTGGAGCAAGGATCTACTCTAAAGTTCGATTCTGTTGCAAAAGCCATGCGGTAAAACATGGCTGCAGGGCAAATTGGAGTTGAATTCGGGAGAGGTAAGGAGTATTATTTAAGGCATGTGATAATCTCCTACATAATGATCTTGCTTCTAACCAATGGTGAAGCCAGCATTTCCGCTTAAGAGTCATATCAGAGAATCTACATACCCAGAACTATGGGAAACAAACCCTTTTCACAGCATTTCTCATAACATGAGATTTCTAGTTTTAAAAGGTGTTTACCCTTCTTTGCCAAAGATTGCTTGTGCCTCACAAAATTACAACTCCAAGGATTCTGTAGGATGGAGGCATGGCATTTAAAGTGGTGTCAAACTGCATTATTTCAACGGTCTAGATCAGGGGTAGGCAACCTTTCCCCTTTAAGGGCTGAGGGACTTCAGCTCCCAGAAGCCTCAGCCATGTTGGCCAATAGTCCCATGTTGGCCAATAGCTCCTGGGATTCTGGGAGCTGAAGTCCCTCAGCCCTTAAAGGGGAAAGGTTGCCTACCCCTGGTCTAGATGCACCCTAGGGTTTAGGCCACTGCTTTCTCTATCCAGTGGTCATACTTCTACTAGTATCTATCTACTAGAGGAACAGTGGAGAAGCTTGGGCTTTGAGTCCAAATTTACTCCTCTGAGATCCCAGAGATCCATGTCCTCTTCCCCATGGTCCTTTGATGGTTTCCATCCTTTTGTACAGTCCCTCCCTTTGTTTTAAAAGTATGAAATGCCTCTCCTAAGGCTGGGCTACTAACAGTGAGGCGGAGGGTGGAACAGGGGGGTTGGTCCCTGCCTTTGCCTTGCTCATCCCTTGGAATTCAACTCCTGAGGAATTCAGAGGAATTCAACTCCTCTGAAATTGAATTTGACTCTTGGGTTGAAGGAGGTTTCATACCCTTGCTCTAAAGAATAGGGAAAAAAAAAAACACCTGTTCCAATGCACAATGGCAGCCAAGACACCATCTGTCTGAAGGATGACACTCTTGAGATAGACGCCTGTTAACAGTGGGCCTTAGAGCTGACTTAGAGAGCCCTGGATTATATCAAAAACCAATGAGAAGCACCAAAAAAGTTGTTCCTCCACCTCACAGTCATCACAAATTGCATGTCTGTGGCAAATCTCCCTCCCAGCTGTCGTTCTTCGTGTTTTCTCTGCTGACGTACAGCCAACTTTGTTTATTGTCAGTTTCTAATGTGCATCTCTTTTTAATACTATGCACATTTTCTGGATTTCCCGTATACAAGCCTCTCCGGTCTGGATGTGACAAGACTTCAGCTTAAAGAGATTGATTTGATTCTGGTCAAAGTGAAGATATGAATGAATGAAATATGTCAAAGAACAAATAGAGCAACTGGACTCTGAACACACTGGCAACTTCAGATCTGAGCCACTGTGAAATATTTTCTGAAATAAATCCACATGCATCCTGTTTTTCTAAAAATCTTTGGCACTCTATTCCTGCCATCAAGATAGCATCTTGATATTCCTATTATTAAGATATTCTTTTTAATCAGCGGTGTCAATGTGTGTGTGGGTGTGTGTGTGTAAATCTCTGGCATGACTGGGAGTTATTGAAAAATCTATGTCTTGTAAGACATTTTGTACTAACAACTACATAACTGATGTACTTCTCATTTTTCAATCAGAAAAAAAGGTTTGCAGGATGGAGGGACTTGGGGAATATATACACATACATTTTTGTGTTGTGTGTGTGTCGATCTGCTCAAGGACAGATTGAGCCAGCGGTCTGATTCTCAGGCGCTGTGCTGCTAAACAAGTGTTTGAATGATATCTGTCTGTCATACAAAGTACACTTTCTTTATAGCTTCTTGTCACTGGCAACTAATTACTGCAGCAGGATCAATATGGAGAAGTGAATTGGAACTGGGGAAATTCAAGTTATATTCTACAATACAGCATAGAATGTTAATTATTTTACTTCACAACTTTTCATGGTATTTGCATCACGTAATATCATTGCATTGCATTTGCTTCTGATTTCAACAGGCAAGCAAGGTATAGCTAGGACTTAACTTGGAATTTATTGATCTTTTTATTGATTCATTTTTATTTATTGATATAAAGACCTCAGGATCATGCACATAAACAGAAAAGCATGTTCAGTTCTCTCACCCCAACATCAATTCAGGACCCCCAATAGTTCCTTTTGCATTTGGAATAAAACCAAAAGCAAATTTACTGCAGCCACTCCCTACAACTGGCCCAGAGTATCATGCAATGGGCCTTAAAGTAACCTCAGTTGTTACCACCTACTATCCCAATTTATCAGGGACAGAAGGATTAATCCTCTTATCATCCCAGTTTTTCAGCTGCTCTTAAAATGCCCCAGATCCTCTCATTTTCCATCTTTGTCCTGGGTTTAACTCAGCAGGAGGAAGAGGAAAAGAAGGGATGGACTTTTGCTCTTCTCAGTAGGCTTAGGCAAAAGCAGCCTGCTGCAGCCTGTTCTAGTTTTTATGCTCTTCCAAATTAATACGTTTTGCCATCTTGACCACTTGTGGTTGATGCTTAGCCACATGTCCTCATTTTCATCTGAAAGTATATGACCACCCTGTTCATTTCCCCCAAATACAAAGCTCAGGAATAGTATCTTCCACCTCACATGGGGACAGAAGACTACCGGTAGTTTACAAGATGTAGGACTGCAGCTGCTCTCCAAACATGAAGAATATTTGGAGAGGCAGGTTGGCTCTCTCTGCCTAATGCAGAGGCAAGCAATTCTAGCAAATATGGGGGTCATTTTCCAGAGCCCCAGATCTCATGGCACATGCACCACACCATGTATCACCAAGCTTTTGGTCAAGGGGCAGCAAATCAAAAGTGGGAACAAAGTTGTCCTCAACTGTGTTGTGCAGGGATGCAAGCCTTTTAAAAAGGAGCCCCCCCCCCAATGCATTACCAAAAATGCCTGGCAGGTCACCAAATTTTATAGCAGTGGGGGCGGATGTTTTGGGGGCTCAAAAAAAAGCTCTGGAGGTTGTGGGCCATGTATTGTCTTCTCAACATCTGATCAGTGAAGGCTGGAGGGTCCCTTGTCATTGGGGCATTACATCTGCTCTTTAGTCTCTACTTGAATCTGGTGAGACTATGGGAGGAAAAAAGTTGAGCGCTTTGGATGTGGAGCCTTAAAAAGGAAGAAAGGGGTCACTATCCAGCCATGACTGGGTTCCCTGGACCTTCACAATCCACAGAAATGTTCAGATGGAGAGGAGATTGTGAACATTTCTTTCCTTTGCACAAAAAATGCAAGCAGCATGAGGAGCATTGATTTTTCTCTCTCTCTTCATCAACAAACATCAATGTCTTCATTTAGATGAATAGCTTTTTCTCTACAAACAGTTCTATGCCTGATGTTTTTATCAGATGCTTCTGTTGAATCCATTTACCATTTAAAAGTACCTGAAATTAAATGATCTCTGCTTCCCTCATTCCTCCCTCTTTCCCAATGCAGAGGATCTTGGCAGGAGCCTAATAAGTGCAGAAAAAACAAGAGTTTCTCCACTCGGCTCTTATCATTCACCCTGAAACTGCAGTCTACTTCGTAGTTCCCAGCAATTGTATGGCATAAACAGGGAATGGGAAGGTGGGAAAAGGTTCACAAACATCGACAGAGGGAATAACATGTTTCACAAGTTGCCCTTTAACCTGCAAGGTGTTTAATTAAAATGATAATAAACAAAAGCTCTGCAAAAATGTAAATTTGCAACATATGTGTGTGTTGTATTATTTATGTATGTGTAAAGGGAAAACATAAAGTTTGTGTTCCTCTTCTCTGGTTTCATATATAGCCATGTTGATTGTTGGTTTGTATAACCTCCAATGGTCCCAGTTTGAAAATGCAGCCCCAATTTATTCCCTGTCGTCTCACTTTCTCAGCCAGTTTTTCTTTCCTCCTCCCACTTTCTCCCTTTGTCCTCAGTTTATTTCAGTGGTTGCAGATTGAGTTCAAATTGCAAAAGTAGTTTGGACTCTGTGCATTCAGCACTGGGGAGGAGAGGAGAGGAAATGAAGGGAGAAGGCACAATTTTGCCCTTCCCAGCAGCCTGAAGCAAAAGCAAACTGTGTCAACCTTTCTTAGGTTGTATGCTCTTCTTTAGTAATAACTTTCAACATCTTGACCATATTCTGATGTTGCTTGCCCATGTGTGTCCTAGTTTTCTTCTGTGAAATGTCTGAGGATATGTAAATGGCTGAGAGCCAGCAGTTGTAGTGGTCTGAGCATTAGACTACAACTCTAGATGCCAGGGTTCAAATCCCCTTTGGCCATGGAAACCCACTGGGTGACCATGGGCAACTCACACACTAATAATAATAATAATAATAATATTTATTTATAGCCTGCCCAATCACAAGGAATCTGGGTGGGTTACAGCAACAGCAACAACAACAACAACAACAACAACAACAATAATAATAATAAATTTATATCCCGCCCCTCTGCAAAGCAAACGGGGCAGCTTATAGCATAAAAACACAGCACAATAAATTAACCATCCCAAATCCCAACCCCTCCCACCCCTTAAAAATTATTAAACAATCATAAATTAAAACTGTATTTAAAATAAATACAACAATCTACAGAAATAAGCAACAACAACAACAACAACAACAACAACTGCTGCACCGGGGAGTAATAGAAAAATGGGCCAACTTCTGGAACTGGGAAATCTAGTCCGGAAAGGCCTGCTGGAAGAGATCTGTCCTGACAGCCCTTTCAAATCTGTCTAAGGTTGTAATATGATGGATCTCGTCTGGCAGGCTGTTCCCAAAGTCTGGGATCGGTCATTGAGAAGGCCCTCTGGGAAGTTGCAGACAGCCTTGCTTTTATTGGCTGTAGTAAATTCCTCCCAGAGGACCAAAGAGCGCGGGGTGGATTGTACAAATACATAGAATATATAGAATACATAGAATACAACAAAATGCAAAATTAGTCCCTTCCCGCCCCCACCCCATCCCAATAGTAATTTTGGAGAAGACCAGATTTATTTACTTATTGTGTGTGTGTGTGTGTTTTTTATCTTGAATTCCCTCGGCTTCCACCTCTGTTTTATTCTTACATAAAATAGACCTGTGAAGTCAGTTGGGCGATTTTCCAAGACAACGTGCTCAACATTTATACAGATGAGGGTATGAAATTCTTAACTTCAGAGGAAGGCAAAGGCAATCCCCCCAAACAAATATTGCCAAGAACATCCCTTGATAGGCTTGTCTTAGGATCACCATGAGTCAGAAATGACTGGAAGGCACACAACAACATGTATGTGGTCACACAAGGTGGAGCCTGGAGGAGAAAGATGAATCCTAAAGGAAGGGAGAGGCAAGGTATATGATAGTTTCACCTGTGTGGGTGTAACTGTACAATAGGTTTTCCCAGTAGAGGAACTCAGCCATAATTTCCATTGAGTCAATTGGACTACTCTAGTTGGGACTGAAAATTGAATTTAGGTCTATTTGTGCAGTTGTAGTTATTTTATTTTTTAAAAAAATTGAATCTGGTATGGAAGTGGAATAGAATGGAAGTAAGATAGTGGAATGAACTGCCTCAGAGGGTAGTAGACTCATTCTTTGGAGAACTTTAAACAGAGATTCAACAGGTACCTTTCAGAATTCTTCAGCTGTGTATGACTATATGGTAGGGGGTTGGTCTAGGTGGCCCTTGTGGTTCCTTTGAAGTCTGAGGTTCCAAGACAGTAAAAATGCTAGGAAAGGTGGAGGCCAGTAGAAGGACAGGAAGACTACATACCAGAGGGATAGATTCAATCCAGGATGCTACAGCCCTGAGCTTGCAGGACCTGAGCAGAGTGGTTGAGGTTAGCGGGTCTTGAAGGTTCTCATTCATGGGGTCAATTCAAAAGCAGTTAACAACAACATAGAGGATTAAAGCAACCCCCTTGTGTGTTGCAGTCTCAGTCAAAATCCCACAATAATTACTATTAACTGTTTTTTTTAAAAAAGATATCACAACAACCAATGGGTTTAATGTCATGAGTAGCTCAGCCCCTCAGTCATCACAAATGTGTCACCTCAGCTGTCATCCTTCCTGTTTTCTCTGCTGTTGCATGGCCAAACTAGCTTACTCTTACCTTCCTAATTTACATATTGTTGTTTGTTGTTGTTGTGTGCCTTCAAGTTGTTTCTGACTTAAGGCAACCCTAAGGCAACCCTATCCTGGGTTTCCTTGGCAGGATTTGTTCAGAGAAGATTTGTCATTGCCTTCCCCTGAGGCTGAGAGCTTGGGATCTGCCAAGGTCATCCAGTGGGTTTTATGGCCAAGCTGGGAATTGAATCCTGGTCTTCAGAGTTGTAGTCCCACTCTCAAACGACTACACCACACTCTTTTTTATACTATGTATATTTTCTGGATTTCCAATATGCAAGACTCTCTGGTCTCAGTGTAACAAGACATCAGCTTAAAGAGCTTGATTTGATTCTGATTGTAAAGAACTTGTGAATAAATGATATTTGGATATGAGCCACTGTGTAATATTTCCTGAAACAAATCCACAAACCAGCATAGCCCAATAGTTTTAACACTTGAAGCTGGTTAATTGAACAAATCATTTATTTCTTTGGCTCCAAGAAAACAAAAAAGACCACATTCTTAAGAAATTAAAAGAAACCTAGATCAGTTGTGAGAGATAGGCTTTTGAAGACTTTGCAACAGATTGAATTTATGTATTTTCTGTGGGTAGTAAGAGATAAGAATTCATGCAGGCATGATAACTGGTTGCTGCTGGTTTAACAGTGCTTCAAGTAAGGATGTGAAAATCTCAGTCTAAATTTTATTGAGTTTCTCCAAAGCAATGTGCATCTTTTATCTGTCCTTCTTTTGTATTGCTTGCAGAACTTTGAATTTTCAGCCAGCACTGAAATTTGTGCAATTTTATTTATGCATCTTTCCTAATTTACACACAATTTTCCCAATCTGCTTCAGACTCAAGCAATTAAAGTGAGCTGATGCCTGCTTTTTTAAATAATGTGCTTTTGAAAAAATATGCAGCTAATTCTGTGTAAAAGAACCAAGGAGCCTGTGAAATCTTTAAGGCTGTCAATTGTTGCACACACCTGACGAAGATGAGTCCATGAAAGCTTCTGCTGAAATAAATTTAATTAAAGGTCCCACAAGGTTCCTTTCTTCTTTTTATATTGAAACAGATGAAAATGACAATATGTCTTGGAAAATCGCCTCATTTTGTGCATCCTTTTTTTCCCTTGGATATGTTGTGTAAGCCTCTCAGATGTAGAAAATCTTAGAGCAAGCAGTACACTTTTATGCAGTGAAGCTCAGGAGGTGTGAAAATGCTTCTCTCATAGAGACAGTCACAGCCAACAAAACATCCTTCCATCTCTAGCCTGAAGTATTCCCTCTTTTTTGTGGTGTTTCAGGTCCTTAGGAAGTCTTTAATTATTCTGGTAAAAATAACATGTATGCTTTCCTTTTACACAGAATGAAAATTTAAGCAGAGATTTAAAGTACCAAGTAGTTGAAGGTTAGCCAGAAAGCAAAAGCATTATCAAGTCAAGGCAGGCAGAGTATCTGAGAGCTGTGTCTGTGTCTTTATGGACCTTGGAAAAATGGACTTTTTGGATTAAAGTTCCAAACCTTCCAATCAGTTTAATTGGTGGTCATGTCGCTGTGGGATTCAGGGAGTTGTAGTCTTTGGGGAGAAGGTGTTTGTGTGTGTGTTAGATTCCTTTGGTATTAATATTATTGAATGAAAATAGGTCTTCTAAGATGGTCCTTCTTTTGTGGAGAGATTTACAAATGAGATAAAGAGTGTTGAAGTGGTAAAATCTGAAGTGCCGGTTGCCACACTCACTCTGCAAGTTCTCCAAGAAATAAAGACATGGGCCAGCATCATACGTCATGGTTGAGTGGTGTAAATCTCTGCATTACATATAAAAGTGGGCCCTTGGTATCTGTTGGGGTTTAGTTCCAGGACCTCTCCCCCATGTGTCTGTGGGATTCAGGGATATCCTTGCCACTTACACAAGATCTGGAAGCAGAGAGATTAGAAATAGTGGCGTCCCCACCCCAGGTGTCACCTGGTGTAGGGGGTGAGACTTCAGGCATGGCATGCATGGCCCTCTCCCTCAGTGACACTGTGTTATCCTACTCATGAGTAGGATGATGCAATGGCAGTGCAGTGGAGGGCCCTCTCTTTCAGTGCCTCCATGTTGTCCTACTTGTGGCGGCAGTGAGAGATGCAGGAGAAGGCCCGACCAGATGTCACCCCTGTTCTGGAGTGCCACCCGGTGTGAGCCGCACCCACCGCATCCCCTAGTGATGCCACTGACTAGAAGCACAATGTACTCATGCTTCCTTTTTCTGCTCCTTTCCAGACCTTGCAAAATGGTCCCATCTGTGTGTCCTTTGAAAGACTGCAGAGCTGTTTATCATAACCAACAGTTTTAGTTTTTCAGTATCAACTCATTGTTTCCCTCTGGCAGAAGAAATCTGTCCGAGCATGTCTTTATTTATTTTTTTTTTTTTCCCCAGTGGCTTGCAGGCTGTTTTCTAAAAAAATGCGGCAAGTTGAAAATATCAGGAGGGGTTTGGCAGGACTGAATGTGACACAATAACAAATTCTTCTCCAAAAGTCAAGGAAAAGATGAGCAGGAATGCAGATGCTCTGTGATCCAGGCAGCTTTTAAAATCAAGGAAGCCTCATAAACATAAAACTTGACCACAACATGCCTCAGCAAATTTGTTGCCAAGAACAGCTAACTTCTGTAGCTTCTGTATCTTATATTAACTTCCTTATGCTTTCTTTCTAGAGAAATTTTATTCAGCTCAAGGCCAAGTGACAGCATGATGCCCAGACTCTGCTGGCCATGCTTGCTGGTGGTTTCTGAAAAATTTTATCCATAAAAGTAATTGTGCCAAGCTCTGAGCATGTTGGTTCAATTTGCAGGGGCCAAATAGGGCTCACTCCTGTTGCTGGAGCTGACACCACAGCTAATGTGGAAGTACAGATTTCCTTTGCACACATGCATCAGTCTGTGCCAAGCAGTCTGTGATTTCAATCCCACCTATGATGCAACAGATGCTGGGGCTGAACTGGCATCACTGCAAGGCCAGGGACAGCAGGCAGTGGCATCACTAGGAGAGTGCAGGGGGAGAGGACTGTACCAGTTGATGCCACTGTTTCTCAAACACTTACCTTTTGGCAGAAACGGGCTGTGGCATTCATCTGCTTCCATTTAAAATGCTTTAAGATATATGGGAGTGGGGTCAGGCTCAGTGGGAGGAGAAAGGAGAGGACCCAGAATTTTTTAAAATTAAAATTTCAAATTTCAAAATTTGAATAACTTTTTTTAAAAAATGTATTATTTTTCTTTAAAAACATCACATTTTAACCACAACTTCACTGTGTATATGCAAATGCATTTAGTTTGTGAGTATGATACTGTAATTTGAAGGTATAATTTTAATTTTGCTAGTTGCCTATGTCACAACTATTAGCATTACATTCAGTGGCATATGGAAATAACATTTTATGAGTAACATTAGTGCAAAAAAGCATTACTAAGGATTCTGTATGGTGTGAAATAGGAGGAGGTCAATGGGGTGGGTGGGTGGGGTGACACCAACCCTAGGGATGCCACTGGCAGCAGGACACCATGTTTAGAGAACGGCAAGTGCTAAAACCAAGGCCACAACCTGAAGCGTGCCAGATGGACAAGTGGCCCTACCAGCCTTTATGCATGCCCTGGCAGGAACCAGGGTTGGGGAAAGTTTGGCTGCATGTGGTACCCCAGGGTCAAGTTTAAAAAGAGAATTGAATTGTCATGCCAAGGGAGGGGAAATTCTACTATTCTGAGGGGAGACACTAGCCCATAGGCAGTAGTGTTCCCACCCCCTGGTATCATCTGGTGTGTGTGGGGGGGTCTACTCAGGGGCTATGGCAGCCAGAGGGGGATGCTAGCCATTCTCCTTCACCACAGTGAAACTTGAAGGGGTGCACTCACCCTTCCGCTTCGCTGCAATGGGCCTGACCAGGTGTCACCCCTGTTCTGAGGTGTCATCAGTATGGGGCCGCATCCCCTGCACCCCCTGCCCCCAGTGATGCCATTGTCCATAGGAAAGCTCTTTTTCTAATAGGAAGCCAACCTCTGAGTCACTGCCAAAAGCAGATTGAAATGACAGAGTTTTAGCTGCTAAACATCAGTTCAGGAGGGAGAAACAGCCTGACTCCAGTTTTCCAGCACTATAAATATCGTTGTTGTTAATGCCCTCGATGAAAGGGTGACTTGGCGGTCTCTTCTTCATGGCGTCGCCATCAGCCAAAGTCCCAGACCTGAGAGCAGTTAACAACAAATTTCCCAAAGGAATGCAAACAGAGCAAATAGAAGACTTTTAGGGGTGAACATTTTTTCCCCATATCTCACTCTCTGCAGTGCTGGAAATGTGGCATTGAAGGACAATTTCCTTTGGACTTGCAAAATTAATACTGCCATCACCGATTGCTCTGCAGAGGGGCGGGATATAAATTATTATTATTATTATTATTATTATTATTATTATTATTATTATTATTATTATTATTATTATTTACCCCTTCCATTGCTACACCCCTTGAACAAGATTTCTCATCCGTTCCTTGATAACAATGTTGTCTTATTCAGAAAAAGAGCCAAGAGTGGAGCACAGAATCCCAATTAGTGACATTTTACATTTAAATTTCTCTCTCTCTCTCTTTCTTCAATAACATGTATCTTGCTATCTCCTTAGACCGCTATTCTTTTCATGCTTCAGTTTACATTATTATTGGTATCAGTAATACTTTATATCATGTAGATTTTTTTTTGTTTAGTTTTCCAGAAAGCTAGTCAGAACTTCCTGTTTCAGTATCAAAGAAACAATTAGGATGGCTGAGTTGTTTTCATTTTTGCTACAAATTGACTTTCCATCAGAGAGGAAAGCAAAGTGTTCTGAGGACTGAAAGAGCCCTGGTAACGTGGGCAATTCAGACAAAGCAGTTCAATAACAGGTTTTAAAAGAACACAACTACTGCAAGTTGCTATGATGACGCATACAGCGGGTGATTGGTATCCACTGGGTTTGGTACCAGGACCCCCCTGTGGATACCAAAATCTGTGGATGCTCAAGTCTCATTATATATAATGGCATAGTAAAATGGGTTCCTTATATAAAATAGCAAAATCAAGGTTTGCTTTTTGGTTTTCTTTTTCATTAATACTTTCAAACTGTGGATGGTTGAATCCGTGGATACAGAATCCATGAATACAGGGGGCCAACCATTGCAGGGTATAGGGAGGGCATTTTAGAAAAGCAAGGCAGGTGTGCCCTCTTAGCAACTTGCAATACTAGAGGTGTATTTATGGGGGTATAGTTATAGGAGGTAGACTGGAAGCATTGCCCCCCCAAAAGAATTCCCTTCCTCATGAAATTTGCCTTGAATCCCCAGATTTCTAGCATTGCAGTAACTTAAAATTTAAAGTGAGCATTTTTTTGGGGGGGGGGTACAGGCATCCAAAGAAAAGAAGAAAGTATGGTAGCAAAGGAATATTAATGCAACAAATAATAAGGGTTCTAGGTGTGAACTATTTTCAGTGTCTCACTCTCTGCAATGCATCCAGCCCCTGGGACCTGGGCTGGATGCGGGCAGAGGATTTGGCAGTAAAATCCCTATGATAGTATCCAGATGCTGCCTGAATTAAGACTGAATTTGGGACAGGTAAGAAGGTTTATTTAGCGGTACAGTAAGCTCTTAACTTTTACATGTCTCTCATATATCTAACCAACTAAATCCTCACTAACTGATCTGAAAGGCTAGCAGAATATATTTGTTTTCTTCTTCCTTTCTCTTTGTATCTTGTGTGTTTGATTTAAGCCCATAGACAGGCCTTGGGAGCTGGGTATGTTTAGCATGGTGAAGAGACGATTGAGAAGTGATATGATAGCCCTATTTAAATACATGAAGGGATGACATGTAGAAGATGGGGAAGAGCTTGTTTTCTGCTGCTCTAGAGACTAAAACATAACACAATTGATTCATATTACAAGAAAAGAGATTCCAGCTAAATGTTAGCAGGAACTGATTGACTGTAAGAGCTGTTTGAGCGTGATATAGACTGTCTCAGAGTGTGGTGAACTGTACTTCTTTGCAGGTCTTTTAAACAGAGGTTTGATGGGCTTCTTCGGGAGTCCTTTAACTGTGCCTTTATACATGACATGGGGCTGGACTAGGTGGTCCTTGCGGTCCCTTCCAGCTCAATGATTCTATGATTCAGTGCAAAAAATTAGAATAATAATGTGTATGAAGTATCACCCTCACTGTGTTGTATATTATGAATATCATATCTAGCACAGTGAGATTGCTTATGTAACTGGGGGAGAGTGGGGCCAGATATTTAATGGCAAGGTCAGGGCACAGAGGGCATGGGACAATGTCAGGCTATTGTGAAGAGGGAACAGAAGTTGCCAGTCTTTTAAAACTGTTTTGTACTCAGTGGATGTCTAGGAGGGCAGCAGCTGCTGTTTCCTTCCAGTTGCAGACAGTTATGAGCAGTACTCTGAAGGCTGAAGGGTTGTTTTTTTTTTTAAGGAAAATATATTTATTAAACATTTATAAACTTACATGTATTAACACTTAAACAAACATAAACATAATGTGCACCATAATAAACATTGTAAACAACACATAGCATATATACCCATCCTCACGTCTTATCTACTTTCTTTTATCTTCCCTACATCAGTCCCATCCACCATCTTTCCCCCCTCCTCACCTCTTCATCTATCTTTCTGTCCTCCTTCCCCCTTTCTCAAATTCTTTCTCCCTCATCTTTTCACTCATCTAGATCTCTGTCATCATCCTTACTTTCTATCTATTTACTCATACTCTCATCTATCTTCTGACCGTCTATGCTCATCTTCCAACCTCTTATCTATTTCTACCACTTACCACTGTCTCACTTCCATATATCGTCTTCTTATTTACCCAACCCACTATAAAATATCTTAACACATTCCCAGGTAGATATGTCATTTTCTTTACAAACTGAACCGTCTAATATGACAGACATTTTCCCCTAAAATTACTGGCTGAAGGTTTTAAAAATGGCATATTAATCAGAATGTTTTCAAATGAGAATGAGGTAAAAGGGAGGAAATGAGGTTGAGGACAAGCTGATTTTGCAGCAAAGCAATCAGTTTTTTTATATATAAAAAAGAACTGTCTATATTCAATGCAAGCTGTTTCTCAAAGAAAAAAAAGGGGGGGGGATGGCACAGGTGCTAAAACTCTACTCCTTACCTAGAGGAGTGTAGCTAAGGTTAAGAGGCTTCAGATTAAAACATGCACGTGGATTTTCACATATACCAACATGAAGAAAAATCTAGGTAAGCTGGGTGTCTGGAAATCATGATGATGAAGGCAGCTGTGTGGAAGGTTTCCTATATTTAATCTTTTCCCTAACTTGGGTGCTGTCACCTGAAGCAAAGTGGATGTCCCTGGGTGATTCAAGCACAACCTCAGTGTTGTTCTATGGAAAGTTCAGTGCCTAAAGTGGTGAGTGCAAAGCTTGTGTCTCATGTGCAGAGGTCAAATGTGAACATGCCCTCTGGGCACTGATAATGACTCTTGTAGTCTGGGGGGTTGAAAACAATGGAGCTGCATACATGAGACAAAGCCAATTAAATATAGACATCTTTCAAATCTAGATAGGATTGTCCAACATCTCTGGGAACTGCCCAATAGCTCACAATAGAGGGTATACCAGTATGAACCGGTTTGGCAGAGTCTTCATTCAGTCAAGGTAAACTGAGGAAAACAATTAAGCACCGATTGCTCTCCTGAACACATCAATGAAACAATTTCCTTGTCAGCATAAGGGGGAATTTGGAGGGAAATTCTAGTTTGTACTTTGAAAAGAGCCTTGGCTCAGATAGGGATCCAGGCTGTTTTGCCCTAACTTCCAGCATGACTTCTTCAAATGTGTGCAGACTTTGGCAACAGGTAGCTCCCTGGCTCAGCATCAAAGTCTAACATATTTATTGATAATAACAACTCATAGCCCAATTTATATAAGCCATTGTGCAAAGCTGGCATTTCCAGCTGCAGAAATGGCAGCTCAGCACAACTGCATGGATGGAAGATTCTATTTCACCTGCATGGATGTGAGATCTCAGCCAACTTCACTGGTCAACTAACAATAAACTTCTAAAAATATGTAACAATAAAAACAATGTAAACTTTCTGAAAGTGTATTGGAACACTAAAAATTTAAAACATTCTAAATTTAAAACTGCATGTGTGCATATTGGGATGATATAATTAGATCAGAGAGGTTTTAATGATAAATATTTTGTGTTTTGGGATGGCATAATAATTAGGGATGGGGTTTATGTGCAGATTGTCTCCTTGAAGAGAAAGAGTGTCTCATAAAGGATGGCTTGTCAAGAAATCCCATTAAGAAAATGGTCTGCTGTTGTTTTTTTGCATCTGGGGACTTTTTCTGGGGAAAATAATGTCTGCAAACAAATTGCACAACAGCCTCTTCCACCAACCCTGTTCCCTGGGTCTGTGCTCTCCTGTTGTTTCCCATTTTCCCTAACTATTTATTTATTGATTTGATGTAAGGCACAGCTTAAGATGGAGCAGAAGAAACTGGACTTCAGTCCTTCCATCAGCAGACTTCATGTGAGAAATTGCAGTGGACACCCAACCACCTGTAACATGGAGGCCAACATTTCCTATGTGGATTTTTACCTCCACCAGCCATTCATAGCTGCCATTTTCATCATCTCCTACCTGCTCATCTTCCTCCTGTGCATGATTGGCAATGGAGTGGTCTGTTTCATCGTCTTGCGGAGCAAGCACATGCGCACTGTTACCAACCTCTTTATCTTGAATCTTGCTGTCAGTGATCTGCTGGTGGGGATATTTTGCATGCCTACCACCTTACTGGATAACATTATATCAGGTAAGTCTTATTACTGAATTTTAAAGGAGACATTCATGGGGAATAAGATTTGGGCATCTTGTATAGGAGGATTTTGAAAGATAGCTATGAAGGAACTAGACAGGATCCTGAAGTGTAAAGACATTGAAATACCTAAATCAGGAGTGTCCATGCAATAGAATTTCAATTTCTACAAGTGGGTGTAAAAGATGGACAATGAAGAAAGCTGATAGAAAGAGGATTAACTCTTTTGAAATGTGGTGCTGAAGGAGAGTTCTGCAGATTCTGTGGACTGTCAAAAAAGCCTTGAGTGTTCAATAGTGATTTAATACTAGTGTTTTCAGATACTCAGAACATCTCATGCACAACTTTTTGATGTAACAGTCAAGACCCTCCTTTATAGATCGGTCAGTTTAATAATATGAACTAGCTCAGTCCCCAGTTAAGCATACATGACTGCTTCCATTACATCTAGTTGCCTCCTATTTCTCCTTCACTGTTGATGTGCCATATTCAACTGGTGGTATTCATATGACATCTTCATCTAATACAATTTACTGTATCTTGCAGGATGGCCCTTTGGGAGTATTGCCTGCAAGATGAATGGAATGATCCAGGGAATATCAGTCTCAGCTTCTGTCTTTACTTTGGTGGCAATTGCTGTTGACAGGTAATTACTCTCTTAAGAGCCTGGAAATCAATGGGAAATACAAAAATGTTAGTTTGGTGGTCCCTATTACCCAGTCCACTGTCTGCATCTTCAATCTGTGGAATAATAGCATAGTGCTAAAATCAGGAAGAAATTGCACATGAATAGAAGCATAATCACAAACCAGATGCATGATGTGAGAACATATTGCTCTAAAAAGGTTATAGCAAAGCAAAAAGCAAAGCAGCTTCATTTATATACCACTTCATATTGCACATGGGATGTCTAAGCGGTTTACAACTGTGAGCTGATTGCCCTCCAACAATCTGGGTACTCATTTTAGCGACCTCGGAAGGATGCAGGCTTGAGTCGAGCCTCAGCCCTGGCTGGTATTGAACTCTCAACCTTGTGGTCTATGAGTGAGTGGCTGCAGTACAGGCATTTAACCACTGCGCCACCAGGGCTGATGCACTATGCACTATGCACTATGTATATTTCGTACAGTTCAAGTTTCCTAGGGAGAAGGAAATATAGAGAAAGAAGAAAAGAAAAGGCAAGAAGGGAAGCAGTGTGGATGAATGGTTCAGTAGGATTTGGGGTTTATGATCAAGAAGACTTAGCACAATGTTGTAGTACTTTCTTTGCAAGTCAAAGATCCCAGTTTCATTTCCTGGCATTTTCAGTTGGGTAAAGTTTCAGATTATTGGAAAATCCCATCATGGGAAAATCTTCTGTCTGAAATCTTGGGAATTGCTTCCAACCAAAGTGGACAACATTGGTCTACCTTGGCAGTACATTGATTCAGTGCACCATTTTGGATAAATCATAATTTAGAATTACCTGAACATTGCAATAATAAACTCTGGTTAGTAAGTGCTTTTGCTCTTTTCTTCATGACTGCATTAGAGGAAGAGTGAGAATACACAAAGCCAACACTCACTTCTGCTTGTTCATATAATGGTAAAATATAATTTGTTGGGCCCATATGTTTGAAATGCCAGTGTTGCTTGAAGCAAAGAGAAATTAATGCCTGTATCAAGTGATTAGTGGGAGAGGAGAGCCTAGATAATGTCTACTCTTTGTTTCACCTTTCTGTGGCTGTTTGACATAATTTTAACAGCCATGGCTCAATCCTGAGGAATAGTATGATTTGTAGTTTGTTGTGGCACCAGAGTGCTCTAAAAGAGGAGGCTAAAGATCTCACAAAACTCTAAATCCGACAATTCCATAGCATTAACATATGGCATTGAGTTAAAGTGTAAAGCTGCATTTTTCCCCCTGCAATAAAGATTCAGCCTCCATCTTTTGTTGTCTATGATTTCAAGCCTTTTGCTACCTTATTACCTTTTGAGGTCACATCCCCCTGTTTCAAGACATTAGTCAGTCTCTTTGTTTCCCTTTTCTGGGGAGAGAACATCCATGGCGTTTCAACACCAAAAATAGCTGCTAGCATACACCCACATATGTGAGCCAGCTTTTAGGGGTGCTGTAGCCAAAGGTAGGCCAACTTCATTTGTATATCCCCTTTTCTATCCCAAGATGTATTTCCTGAGACAATAAATCTAAGTTTTCCTTTTACCTTACCAGGATATCCTGAATAATTACTCCTCTTTTACCACCAGCTTTTATTGCACTTGCCTTGCTGTACTCTGCTTAATACAAATACCAAATATTCTTACAAATGCAACATATCTTCATATGTCCATAAGACAGTGACATTATCATTAAAACTGAGCGATGCCAATAGAGCTGTGAATGTGTCATGAACCGAGGTTCTCTGTTGTTCTTTTAATCCAGAGAGAA
>CM034708.1:9361635-9376777 GCA_020142125.1 Phrynosoma platyrhinos | reverse complement strand
TGAAATTCTGGACCATGCCAAAAACTATCAGGTCAGAATGCACAGGAAGCCATTGAAATCCACAAACACCTGGACAATGTCAACAGGAAAGAAGAAACCTTGAAAGTAAACAAAATTTGGCTAGCAGTCCTCAAAAACATCAAAATCAGGACTCAGCAAATGCAAATGAACTTCACCCAGGTTCAGGGATTTCCCAGCAGAAAATGGACCATTAATTAAATATCCTCCCACCCTGAGGCCTTGCCTCAACAGAACAATACATAGATTTACATGCTAATCCTCTCAACCAAGGGTCACACAGTATATGTACACCACACACCTACATGCCACCATTCTCTGAAGATGGCAGCTACAGATGCAGGCGAAACTCAGAAACACATTATTCTACAACATGGCCTCACAGCCCGAAAAACCCACAAAACCTGATGCATTCATTGCCTATGTAATACCTCCTTCCATTGGGATGCCTAGTGTTCCCCATACATGGTAGGGTACTCTTTTTAAGATGAAATTACCTCATCCTATGTATTAAAAATATTCCATGCTATTAAAAGTTCCTTTCAAACAGTTTCAGCATCCAGAGCACAGTGAAGTTTTTTACTTGGTGCACTGTTGGTATTAGACACAACCATTTTGTTCCACACTTCTGGGATTCGCAAAGGCTGGGACAGGAAATAAAAAGGGCATTTTCATAAAAACCAATCTAATCCTCACTAATTGAAACAATACTTCAGTACTTCAATTGGTTTCAAGCAATATTTGAAACAGAATGGAATTGGCCTTTATGCTTTCAGACTTCTCAGAATTTTATAATGCAATTATCTGATTAAACACAATGTATAAAAAGGTATGCATTAGGGGAAATAATGTACAAAAAGTAAAAGTGTCTGTCAAAGTGCATAAACTGGGGAAAATGACATACTAGATATGCACATAGATTTTTGTGCAGATGAAAATGGATGAGACTTTTTACAGATAGAAAAGTTCATATTCTATGCACACAATAATACATAAAAATTTAATGGACTTTAAAAAAATGTAAACCAATGTCAAAATAGGCTGGAATGAACCTCTGTTTATTAAAGTAGAAATATGAAGACAAAGAAATACAAAATCATTAGAATCTGATTAGAGACAGAATAATCCATTTCCACCCAAAGGAAAGTTATTTAATACATTATATTATACTTCACAGAGGTATAAGTTGTTCCAAGTGCATCATGGTTTTAAAAAAAAACATTTATAGGCCACACGAGCCCCCCCTCCCAACACATGATGGCTATAGGGAACCTCCATGTTCAAGCATAATGTATATTCATGGTTCATATATAGTGATGATTATGGCCCTATTACTACAATCATACCTCCCCCCACACTACTATTTTGAATATCAGTTATGCTGAGGAAAAGGAGGTCCATTATGCTGGAAATCTGGGTGTGGGCAGATAACATTTATACCCTCCTTCTCCCAGCCAGAGTATTAGAAGCAGGTCCCTGATTGCACTTTCCTGTTGCAGCTAGGGATGTGATGAACGCTCTTTGCTGTCTGTTAAACATACAGGATTTGGAGTTTTCTTCATGCTACACTCAACTATTTATGGTCTTTGAAATTTGATACTTGCTCGACAGAGAATTTACTGACTTTTTATTTGCAAAAGAAGCAATGCAGTGGGTACTTCAGTGAGAAATTTGATGTTCAGGACGTTTTTTGTTTTATTTTGTTTTTGCTTAAGTAATAAAAGTAATAGCACCACAATCATTCATTTTAATTGTGTGACTTTCGGTCAAGGCAATTTGAATTGTTGAGCTCAGCTGCAGGAGGGGATGGGGAGAAATAATTTCATTCTAAAGATAAACACACAGCATCTTTCCTTGTTAGACACTGCAAAGGAAGTTTTATGGCTCACACCACTAATTGCAAGAAGAGTTAGGAAGGGAAAGCCAACTGGGTGTTTTATAGCTCTTGTTCTTGGGGAATTTGTCAGGAATGATTTGCTAATCTGTGTGTGGGGGGGCAATCAAGTTGAAATATATTGTTCTCTGCACTGGTGCAAGAAGAAGAATAACATTTCTCATCCCTATTTTGGGGATGAGAAGAATGAGGAGATAAATTTACATCACTTGTTGCAGCCTTGCTGGCTGGTGGGAGAGAGTCAGGATGGGCAATGCTATTTAGTTATGCAGTTAAAGTAGTTATGTAATTAAGTAGCACATATAGAATTTCTGGCCATGAGTGCAGCAGCTGTGAAGAAAGTAATTCATTGGAAAAACAGGCTGTTTGGAGTCAGTGGATTTTTTCTGCCTTCCTTTATTGCTGGCACATAAAACTAGGGGGGAAATGCAACTGCTTCTGTAATGCACCAACAGCACTGAGGCCATCGTTAGATAGATTAGAGCTAGATAATAAGAAAGATTGGAGTTCAATAAATTGACCTCTTTTGTCCTCCAGTCATGGCCCTTATGCTCATATATAACCAAAACATTTCCAGTGGATGTACAAAATTAAAATTCCTACGGTGATTGGTGTTAGGGATCATGACTATTAAAGCTTCCAAGCAGTTCATGGTATAAATTAGGGTTCTCAATTTTTGGTCCTGCAGGTCTTAAGCACCGAGAAGCCTCAGCAACTTGGATCATGGATTATGGGTGCTGAAGGCCCAGATAGTTTAGACCAGAAGGCCCAGACCAGTCTTAGAACCACAGACTCATAGAGTTGGAAGAGACCACAAAGGCCATCCAGTCCAACTCTCTGCCATGCAATACACAGTCAAGGTACTTCCAACAGATGGCTATCCATTTAAAAACCTCCAAAGAAGGAGACTCCACCACTCTCTGAGGGAGTGTACTCCGCTGTCAAACAGCTTTTACTGTCAGGAAATTCTTCCTAATATTTAGGTGGAGTCTCTTTTCAAATACAATGGAGCCTTGGTATCCACTGGGCTTGGTTCCAGGATGCCCTGTGGATACCAAAATCCATGGATGTTCATATCCCACTAAACACAATGATACAGTAAAATGGTTTACTTTATATAAAATGGCAAAATCAAGGTTTGCTTATTAGAAATTTTATTTTTTAAAAAATATGTTCAAGCCATGGATGGATGAATCCATGGATAAAATAAATCAGTGGATAGGAAGGCCTAACAGTAGTTTGAATCCATTGCTTCATGTCTTTGAGAGCCACTGGGGTAGCCACTGGGGTAAATGAGACCTCAGCGGCAGAGAAGGAAAAATGTTTGTTAGTCTAATTTTTCCCCTCAGGGAAAGGTGTGCATATTTGTTTTGTTGGCTACTGGGAAACATAAGGGGGTTGCAGACTGCCAGAAATAGTGCAAATTGAGTTCACTTTTAGGGTTAGGCAATCATGGGAACTATTTTATTGTGGCACCAGAGCTCTCTGACAGAGAAGGCTCAATGTCTCAGAAAAAAAAATTCCCATTATTCCCTAGAACTAACCCTAACCCTAAAAGTGGACTCAATTTGCACTATTTCTGGCAATCTGCAACCCCCCATAGTCCCAAAAGTATCTTTTCCAAGCTCTAAGTGTAACCTCCTTTCTTTTCAAAGCACTGTACACAATATCTGTACTCATTTCTAAACAACAGATCATGCAGCATTAGCCACTAACATCCCTCCAAAACAATGCTTGAAATACTTCTGTCAGACATACCAGTTCTTGTTTACTCTACCATGTCCCCTTGTTGGTAACCTCAGAGTTAGGCTTGCTTAATAGGCTAACATCAATTCTGTACATCAGTTCTGAGACCCATTCAAATGGGTAGCTTGTATTTCTCTGCCTGGGTAGCTGTATATTCTGCCTCCTTTTTTTCCTGCTTTGGCTGTTTATGAGACAGCATATGACAATGTGCGAGACCTCTGATTTATGTACTGGCTCTCACCTTTCTAGTATCTCCTTGTGTTACTATTCTGTGCTCTTCTATCTTGTTTCTCTTGTCCTTTCATGTCTGAGAATTTCTTTTCAAAGAACTGAGAACCTGAGAAACAAAAGATAAGCAATATCTGTACAGAGAGGTTAAAAAGACTGTGTGCAATGCTATGATCAAAAGACTGAAGTGTCTTTTGTAAGAGGAAAGACTAAAAAAGTGATTCATAAACTGTTTACCCTGTGACCTCCTTTACATCTACATGTTGTGACCCTTCCTCACTTGACACAGTATACGAATTAAAGTAAAAATATTTTGTTGGTTTAGTGTGTGTAGTTTTGGTCATACATTTACCAGTATGTATATTTATATTTTAACATTTTATAAGGAAATAACATTGTTCAAATTTGATCAATTTTATTTAAAGAAATAGACTACCTAACTCAATACTAAATAATATTTTAGCCCTGTTCCCTAGCTTGTTGAATAAGTTGGTGAATGAATAAGAGGGGGGAAAGTTACCACTATAAGCACACACTATCTCATGTCCCGAGAAGATGACACCACAGAGAGGAAGAGTGACATTCATTTCCAGCACACATGCATATGCAAATACAAAAACACCAAGAGAGAAAAGTGTTTGATCAATCTGTGTACACAAACTTTGTTTCATGCACAAAATTGTTTAAAATATGTATAAAATTACCTTCAGGCTCTGTGTATGTGTTTAAGGCGCATAATACAAAACATCAATGAATTTCATGTTTAGATTCAGGTTCCGTTTCCAAAATATGTCATTGTTTATATGCAAATATTCCAAAATTCCCTCCCCCCATCTGAAATCTCAAACACTTCTGATCCCAAGTATTTCGGAGAAGGGGGACTCAACCTGTACTGATTTTCACTCTCTTTGATCCAAAACACACTGCAGAAATAGTCCAGTTTGAGACCACTTTGACTACCCTGGCTCAGTATTAGAGAACTCTGGGAACTGTAGTTTTGTGAGACAGTTTAGCCCTCTCTGTCAGAGAGCTCTGGTGCCACAATAAACTACAATTCCCAGGATTCCCTAGCACTGAGCCAGGGTAGTTAAAGTGGTTTCATACTGGATTATTTCTGCAGTATGTTTTGGACTTTAGTCAATCACCACACCCTTTTCATAATCCTGAAAATCTCTAGCACTAAGACTGGAAAAATTTCTCTACCTGGCTTGAGACAAGGAGTATTCAGCTGTTTTTGGTACATAAAAGATAATTTCTATACCTAAAGCCAGTCATTTGTATTTATATATCTTGCACCTGCCAGATACGTGGGAGGTCATTAACAGCATCATCAAAATCTAAGCTTGCCTTCAATGGCAGATGTTAAAAATCTGTGTTAATACAATTAGTGTTCAGCACAAGAGCATGTTGCAGTATAAAGAGAATAGACTGTACAGATTTCTGGCAAGAAAAATTGTGTATTCTAAATCTGTAATACTTTTTTTTTGTTAGAGTTGCTAGCCAGTGTGATTTTAGGTTGCATCAATAGAAGTATAGTGTCTAGATCAAGGGAAGTAATAATGCCACTTTATTCTGCTTTGGTCAGGCCTCATCTAGAATACTGTGTCCAGTTCTTGGGACCACAATTCAAAATGGATGTTGAAAAACTGGAGCGTGTCCAGAGGAGGGTGACTAAAATGGTGAAGGGTCTGGAAACCATGCCCTATGAGGAATGACTTAGGGAACTGGGTATGTTTAGCCTGGAGAAGAGATGGTTAAGAGGGAATATGAGAGCCTTCTTTAAATATTTGAAAGGATGTCATATTGAGAAGAGCGCTAGCTTGTTTTCTGCTGCTCCAGAGAAAAGGCCCCAGAACAGCGGATGCAAGCTCCAGGAAAAGAGATTCCAGCTCAACATTAGGAGGAACTTCCTGACAGTGGGAGTTGTTTGACTGAAACACACTCCCTCAGATATTGGTGGAGTCTCCTTCTTTTGAGGTCTTTAAGCAGAGGCTGGATGGCCATCTGTTGGGTATGCTTTGATTGTGAGTTCCTGCATGGCAGGGGGTGGGACTGGATGGCTCTTGAGGATCTCTTCCAACTTTATGATTCTATGAAATAAATGTTCCAGTATTTTTAGACATACCTGCTTGGAGAAAACACTTAAGGAAGGCTCCAGGAAGCTTGGTTTGTGAATGAGACTTGCAGAGAGTAGATACTGGTAGGTGTCAGACTGACAAAGTCTATTTCTTGTTCCATTATGGTATCAACACAATAATTTATACAATCAGTGTTTTTTCTGTCCGTTAGTTCTGAAATCCAGTTGCTACTATGTGTGTCCAGTTGACTATCCCAAAGGTTCCATTATTGGCCATCATTTTGTTTTCCTCACCTGTTGATATATGTTGGTTAGCACTAGAGTTGACTCTGTCAATGTGGATTGCAGCAGTTCAATTGGTATATCATTTGTTCCTGGAGTCTTGGGTTTTTTAATTTTTATTGCAGCTTTTATTGCAGCTTCCACCTCAGTTTTTAGAATCTGAGGTTCATCTTCATATGGCTCTTTGCTCCATATGTCCTTCATGTTGTCATCTCTTTTCTATAGTTCTTCTGTGCATTGCATCCAATGTCTTTTTATTCCTTTATTTTTTATTATTTATTTATGATTATTCAACATATTTTTATTTATTCATATACATAGAGAAAAAGTCAAGTTAATGAGTTCTCTGCACATTTGACAGCAGTAACTTTCAGAAAGCAAGAAGACTTTTACCAGTTTTAACAAATAATTTGTTTTGTATGTTACATATGAGTCATGATCTGACAATTGCCAGCATGTTTTCAAATAAGAGCTTATAGCCAGTCAGGGAGCCAAAATCTGTTCCAAGAATCTCTTCCTGGGATTTTGATTGGCTGGCAATAAAAGAAATAATGTGAAATATCCTCTACCTCTCCCACTTCACAGATGCAAACCTTTTTCTTGGAATGTTTCTATATCCACCCTCCAAAAATGATGTTGGCATAATTTGGAAATGCAATTCAGTAGATGCAGTTTTAGAGGGACAAAGGTAGGCATCAGGCAATTCAAGGTAATTCAGTTTAGTTCATTTGATGAATTGTACAGACAGAGGATTCTGTCACAGGGTTTCTCGATGGAGTCTCCCCCCCCCCCTGCTCTAAGGCCGTCATGTCAGAACTTGAATCTGAAAGAAGGGTAAGGTATACTCATTTTCAGGAATGCCTTTTTGTCAAATAGCAAAATTGCCCCCCCCCATATCATTTCAAAATTTCAGCATGGTTATTCTGGGAAATGAACTCATTCTCCTTTGATTTAGCCTAATATCCACTTCAGTTCTTGAGATAATACTGAAATGTATTTTATAATTTACTATATCTGTGAATCTTCATTGAGAGTGACCAAAATGTGAAGGATCTGGAAACCATGCCTTATGAGGAAAGATTTAGGGGGCTGAGTATGTTTAGCCTGGAGAAGAGACAGTACAGAGGTGATATGATAGCCCTGTTTAAGTATTTGAAAGGATGTCATTTTGAGGATGGAGCAAGCTTGTTTTCTGCTGCTCCAGAGACTAGAACATGGAACAATGGATGCAAGCTGCAGGAAAAGAGATTCCACCTCAACATTAAGAGACACTTCCTGACAGCAAGAGCTGTTCAACAGTGGAAGACATTGCCTTGGAGAGTGGTGGAGTCTCCTCCCTTGGAGGTCTTTAAAAAGAGATTGGATGGCCATCTGTTGGGGTGCTTTAATTGAAAGTTCCTGCATGGCAGGGGATTGGACTGGATGGCTCTTATGGTCTCTTCCAACTCTATGATTCTATGATTCCATAATTCTATGATTATACGGTAAATTGTTGTTAGTATTATTTTTAATAGACCTGTTTTTGCAGATTATGTTGGCTAATTTAAAGTTTTCCCTCGGGTTTGCAAGATGAAATTACTTCTTTGCATTTCAAAAATTCATTTTCATGCTAACTACAGGGAGCCTATTAATATAATAGCTTGGTTGGCTTTGAGGCTGGTCCAGACCTGAGAGAAATGTCATGAAGTCCATGCCCCTGACTACAATTTAGCTCAACCCTCAAAAGTTCTGTTATCAGTTCTGAATATTCTGGATTTGTGCTGTGACTTAGAATAAGTTAACTTTTATGGCACATAGTCTGTGCTCAGTTTTTAGTTATTTGCTTATAAGCATTGCGAGCTGTTAACTCCCATGTCAGTGAGGCAGCAAAATTTGAGATTTTACTCCAAATTTTATGGAGCAACCCAAGATGCTGAAACTATTTTAGGGATAGGGTTCAAGACAAGTAGGCACGACCCTTTTTGTTTAAGCAGACATTTAATAACTACAGGTCGTGTATCCTTTATCCAGATTTCTGAAATCCAAAATACTTCAAAATCCAAAACTTTTTGAGCTACACACCTGTACTGTATTTGCAAAGCTGAAGAGAGATGCTTCTGGAGAGAGATGTGAGGATCTATGAAATGGTGGGAGGCATAGATTCATGCCAAGTACACTATGGTCGAACACAACTTGACAACCTTGTCAATGGGCAATACCTTTACCTTTACCTTTACATTTGGATTCCCACTATTTAAGAGCTCCTCAGTCTCTCTCCAACCTCATTACATCTGCATATGCAAGTACAGGTATTCCAAAATCTCCCAAAATTCAGAACACTTCTGTTCACAAGCATTTTGGATAAGGGACAATCAACCTATAATTGTTTTCAAGGAGCCTTCTTGGGGTGAGAAGGCACCTTTGTTGGTTTGTGCTAATGACTTTAGATTGTCTAATGTATGGTTTTAAAATGGTGATATTTTAATTCATTTTAATTTTATTACCATATTTTGAGCTAGTTTTGTTATCTTGTTTGTGAGCCAGCTTGTGTCCCACTCTGGCAGAAAGGCATCACATAAATGCAATGAATCAGTAAATAAGCTTTGAAAGCTGCTTTAATGTTCTCACTAAAACCCAGAGTGGATTCACTGCTTCAATTACATCAGAATCACCAGCAACCACATTATGGACTTGGCACACAAAAAAGAAAAAAGATAGGGAAAAAGAAAATAGCTTACCTAAATAAAGGGTCTTCCTTAGAACTTATTAAGGAAGAGACACATGGGTGTCTTTCACACTACACAATAATAATAATAATAATAATAATAATTTTTATCCCACCCCTTTGCAAATGCAACCAGGGCAGCATACAATATTAAAATACATGAAATACAGTATAATCCCACAGCCCACCCATCCCATAAAATAGTATTAAATTATGCTGTTTCCACTTTAACTGCCATGGTAACATTCTATGAAATCCCAGAATTTGCAATTTAACTAGAGAGCTCTAGTGCTTCACCAAACTACAAACCCTAGGATTCCATAGAATGAGACCATGGTAGTTAAAGTGAAATCATAGTGCTATAATTTTGCTATGTGAATGGGCCCACAGTTGTACTGCAAGAATCTATCTTTCCTTTAATGGATTTAGTTTTAAAAAGCCTGCCTGGCTCCACAGTTGTACTGCAAGAATCTATCTTTCCTTTAATGGATTTAGTTTTAAAAAGCCTGCCTGGCTCCACACAAAGCCTCAATACTTTCTAGACAGACCTGCCTCCTAGTAAAGTGGAATCAGGAACCCAACTGAGCCTCGTCATTTAGTTATGTTAAGATGCAATTTCCATGCATTCCCATATATATTCATAGATATCAGTATGTAAGGGGATCTTGTAGCACCTTTGCACCATGGATTCAAGCATCCACAGTTTGAAAATATTTTTTAAAAATACATACATTCCAGAAAAGCAAACCTTGATTTTGCTTTTTCATATAAGGGACCCCATTTTACCGTGCCATTATATTTAATGGGACTTGGGCATCCATGGATTTTGATATCCACAGGGGATCCTGGAACCAAACCACAGTGCAGTAGCATCACTAGGGTTGGTGTCACTCAATGTAGTCACACATGGCATCACCCCCCCCCATTGACTTCCTCCTATATAACACCATACAGAATTCTTACAATAGACAGTCCTCCATATCCAGGGATTCTTTATACATGGATTCAACCATCCATGGCTTTAAAATATTAAAGTGTGTGTGTGTGTGTGTGTGTGAGAGAGAGAGAGAGAGAGAGAGAGAGAGAGTATATGTGTGTGTGTGGGTACATACATGCATTGCAAAAACCAAACCTTGATTATGCTATTTAATGTAAAGGACACAATTTCATTATGCCATTGTATTTGATAGGATTTGAGCATCCATGGATTTGGGTACCCACAGGGGGTCCTAGATACCAAGGACTCACTGTATTTCATTCCTTTATGTTGAATATTCTGTAATATTCTTGTAACATTCTGGAAAATTTGCAATTTTATTGCAGTTGAGATTATGTTTCTATCAAGGAGATAAAATGCTACCCCGGTTTACTGATAGTGTAGCACGTTTGCCAGTAACAAATTTCATTTGAAATGAAATGAATGACATTCAAATGTCTTGAGAAACATGCTTCTAGTATTCAATAATGATTCAATTTTTGACTTTGACTTTCCATATAATTTTAAATAGTTATCAAATAAATGATTTATGGCTTCCAGCTTGCTTTGATATTTCATATTCTTGATTTGTTTTCTTTGGTATTACTGGAATCCATATCACTGCAAAATCAAATAATGAATGAGATATTGCCCAGAAAAGGTCTGCACATAATGTTAACTCTCAGTACATCCACACTGTGGAAATAAAGCAATTTAGTACCACTTTAATTGCTATGGCTTAATGGTATAAAATTATGGGATTTGTAATTTTGTGAAATATTTAGCCTTCTCTGTCAGAGAGCTCTGGTGCCCCCCAAAATACAAATTCCAGAATTCCATAGCATTGAACCATGAAAATTAATGTGGCGTCAAACTTTTATTTCTGCAGTATGGATGCACTGAGAGTTAACATTAGGTGCAGACCTTTTCTGGGCAATTCTTTATTTCTGTTGTGTGATAGCAGCCTTTGTCAAATTCTTGTTGGTTTAGGAAATTATTGCATGTCTTAAAATCCCAGCTTACCTTTCCTGAATTCAAGTCTAATTCAGTCTTCCAAACTTTTGTTTCAAACAGCAAAAGATCTTATATGCCTGACAGCCAGGAAAAACAGCCAGCAAATGAGTGAAAAAAACTTTGTAACTCTTGCAGAGTTGATGGATAACAATAAACTCATTTGAGACTGAGGAAAGATTTGTGTGGAACCTTAAAGGTCCAGGGATATCAAGTATTTCATAATGAGCATGAAATATCGTACCATTACAGCCCGAAGCATCTGAACAATTGGTGAAAAGTGGCTCTAGAAGTTATTCTCTGCACACAGTGCTTCAGTTCTCTGCTTGCGTGATAAAATTTCTTTTGGAAGCTGTTCATTTCAAAAGAAGGAGAGTTTTTACACAGGAAGGAAAATTAATCATGGGATGCTTGGTCACTAGTTGATTTACCACCTTGCATTGCTTTGGACGTGATCATTTTCCATGGAGATAGTTCTACAGGTTCTTTATATAGTGAGATACTGTGTGATAAATGGCATGCATGAGGAATTTAAAGACTTATTTTCTGTGAATCATCTAGCATCTACACCCAGAAACTCTGGGAGAGTAGAAGTTCATCTGCATACTTCTTCCTATCAGTTTTTTTGCTAAAGTTTCTGTGAGCACAGAAACAGCCAGCTTGGGAAAGGCAGCAAGCTTTTGTGGCAGCAGATGAGCAGGTGAGTAGTTGTGGAGAAATTGTACATCTGCAGAGCAGTGGTGTCCCTAGGGTTGGTGTCAACCGGTGTGGTCATTCATGGGGGTGGGACTTCTGGTATGGGACTTCTGGTGTGCACTGCAGTGCATGTGTGCCCAGAGATGCCCCATGTGCCCCCAGGGAGCAGCCACGGGGCCCAGGGAGGAGGTTTTCAGCCCTGCCGCACCCCCAAGGAGCAGCCACAGGGCCTAGGGAGGAACTTTTCAGCTCTGCCGTGCTTCCAAGGAGCAGGGCCTGGGGAGGAGGCTTTCGGCCCTGCCGCACCCCAAGGGAGCAGCTGCGGGGACCAGGGAGGGCCGGGGACTGACCAGGTGTCATCCCCCTCTTCTGTGGTGTCACCTGGTGCGGTCCGCACCCCCCCCAATGATGCTACTGTTGCAGAGCATGCTCACAGGAGTAAAGACTGGAAGAAGATGCATTAATAGCCTAAGATATACAGATGACATAACACTACTAGCAGAAACAAGCAAAGACTTAGAGCAATTACTAAAGAATGTCAAAGAAGCTATCCTACTCCCCATCACTATGTATGGATGTGAGAATTGGACAGTAAAGAAAGCAGATAAGAATAAAATCAATTCATTTGAGATGTGGTTCTGGAAAAGAATACTGAGGATATCATGGATGACCAAAAAGACAAACAAATGGGTCCTTGAACAGGTCAAACCTGAATTCTCCCTGGAAGCCAGGATGACTAAATTGAGGTTGTCATGCTTTGGACACATCATGAGAAAGTAAAACTTATTAGAAGAAACAATGAAGCTAGGAAAAATGGAAGGCAGCGGAAAGAGAGGAAGACCACAAACCAGAGGGCTTTCAAGGAGTCACAGGCCTTGGCCTGCAATACTTGAACAGGGAGGAAGAGGACAGGGGGTCTTGGAGATGTTTCCTCTACAGGGTTGCCATGAGTTGAGGATGGCTTGTAGGCATCTTGTAGGCTTGTAGGCATACCAGGAAAGATTCTAGAAAAGTTTATTAAACAGAGAATCTGTGAATATTTAGAAGGGAATGCCATAATCACTAAAAGTCAACATGGGTTTCTCAAAAACAAGTCATGCCAGACTAATCTGATCTCTCTTTTTTTGATAAAATTACCAGCTTACTAGATGAAGGGAATGCGGTAGACACAGCATATCTTGATTTCAGTAAGGCTTTGACAAGGTCCCCCATGATATTCTTGCAAACAAGATAGTAAAATGTGAGCTAGACAATACAACCGTTAGGTGAACTAGTAACTGGTTGACTGACCGAACCCAAAGGGTGCTCAGCAATGGCTCCTCTTCTTCATACTGGAGAGAAGTGACCAATGGGGTGTCCAGTGGGGGTCTGTCCTGGGCATAGTGCTATTCAACATCTTTATCAATTACTTAGATAGAAGAATAGGCTTCTCAAATTTGCAGATAACACCAAATTAGGAGGACTAGCTAATACCCCAGAAGACAAGATGCAAATTCAAAATGACCTTAATAGATTAGAAAGCTGGGTCAAAGCTAACAAAATGAATTTCAACACAGAGAAATGTAAGGTACTGCACTTAGGGTAAAAAAATGAAATGCATAGATATAAAATGGGGGATATCTGGCTTAATGAAACTACATGTGAAAGGGATCTAGGAGTCTTAGTAGACCATAAGTTGAAATGAGTCAACATGGTGATGTGGCAGCTAAAAAGGCCAATGCAATTTTAGGCTGCCTTCAATAGAAGTATAGTATCTAGAGCAAAGGAAGTAATAATGCCACTGTATTCTGCTTTGGCCAGGTCTCACCTGGAATATGTCTAGTTCTGGGCACCACAATTCAAAAAGGATGTTGAAAAATTGGAGCGTGTCCAGAGGAGAGCAACTAAAATGGTGAAGGGCCTGGAAACCATGCCCTGTGAGGAATGACTTAGGGAACTGGGTATGTTTAGCCTAGAGAAGAGACAGTTAAGAGGGGATATGATAGCCTTCTTTAAATATTTGAAGGGATGCCATATTGAGGAGAGCGCTAGCTTGTTTTCTGCTGCTCCAGAGAATATGACCCGGAACAACGGATGCAAGCTCCAGGAAAAGAGATGCCACCTCAACATTAGGAAGAACTTCCTGACAATAAGGGCTGTTCAACAGTGGATCACACTCCCTCGGAGTATTGTGGAATCTCCTTCTTTGGAGGTCTTTAAACAGAGGCTGGATGGTCATCTGTCGGGGATGGTTTGATTTTGAGTTCCTGCATGGCAGAGGGTTGGACTAGATGGCCCTTGTGGTCTCTTTCAACTCTATGATTCTATGATCTAACTACAAATAACAATATTTCTTTCAACAACTGTTGATGAAGTTGCACAGATATATCCCATATTGCTACTACAGGGAAGAAGGGGAGTGAAATAACTACAGAAATGGAACCACAAGGACCTGTAGTTGTCTGCTGCAATCTATGTCCAATATTTGTCTTTCTACCAGAAACCTCACCAACTACACATGCAGCAAGTGCAAATTGGTAGCTGTCTTGGAAAAGAAAGTCAGTGTATTACAGCTATGTGTTGAGTCCCTCCAGAGAACATGAGGACTTTCTGGAGAGAACAGAGAGAAATGTTCCTATAGAACGAACAAGAAGACACTGCCTAGGAAAAGAAAGAGATCTGTAACAGTGAGGAACCACCTTGGAGGAAAGTCACTGCCAGGAACAGATTATACAGAAGGGATTCAGAACCTCTCTAACTAAGCAATCACTTCTGACACTTTTCTGCATACTGATTCCTAAAAGTATCCATTAAAGTGCAGACAAAAAAGAAAAGAAAGAAAGAAAGAAGAGAGAGGGAAAAAGAAGAAGAAGCAATGTCTGTGTGTCTTTCAGTGTCACCCTCAAAGAGACCACAAATCTTACAGGAACTATCTCTTTTAGCTGATACTGATAGCTACATCAACTGTTAGCTGATACTGATAGCTATGGCCCTGGATTTTCAAAACCTGAGCAGGGCAGTTGATGGCCATAGATCTTGGAGGTCTCTCATTTGTAGGATCAGCATAAGTCAAAACTGAATTGATGGTAAGTGTGGTGTAGTGATTTGAGCATTGGACTATGACTCTGAAGACCACAATTCAAATCCCTCCTCAAGCATAAAAATCCATCGGGTGACCTTGGGCAAGTCACCTTCTTTCAGCCTCAGAAGATGTCAATGGCAACCCCCTTCTGATGAAACATTTCAAGAAAACCCTAGGAGAGGTTCACCTTAGATCACCACAAATAATAAAAAAATCACTTGGAGGCACACAACAATAACAATAACAACAACAGGCCAGCTCATCCAAGAGTTGGAATGAGAAGGATATTCTTTGGACCATTTTCAGATCCAAAGCAGTATCAAAAGAAATCTGTAGTTTGAGAGAAAATAGTCTGTTTAGTCTGTTGCAGTGAAAATCAGCAGTTAATGCAGACCAGGATACTGGGCTTATTTGTCCAAGCCTTCTGACATTTCTCTAAAACTACGGGC
>CM034708.1:9335443-9350634 GCA_020142125.1 Phrynosoma platyrhinos | reverse complement strand
CTCAATTTGCACTATTTCTGGCAGTCTGCAAAGGCCCTCAGTCTCTCAAATACTCTGGACATAAGCTGTACAGGGATTTATAGGCCATGGCCAACACTTTGAATTGTGCCCAGAAATGAACTGGTAGCCAATGAAGCTGTTTCAACAAGAAAGTTATATGCTCTCTAGAACTGGCCTTGGACAGTGGTCTAGCTGTGATGTTTTGAACCCGCTGAAGTTTCCTAACAGTTTCCAAAGTCAGCCCCACATAGAGTGCATTGCAGTAGTCCAAATGGGATGTAATCGATGTATGTGTCACTGTAGTCAACTCTGACATCTCAAGGAATGGGCACAGCTGGCACACTCCTTTTAGCTATGCAAATGCACTCCTGGCCATTTCTGAAACCTGGGCATCCAGGCTCAGAGCTGAATCCAGGAGAACACCCATGTTGTGAACCTGAGATGTCAGGGGAAGTGTAACCCCATCCAGCACCAGTAAGGTTCCTATTCCCTGATCTGGGTTATGACTGACCAGGAGCATCTCTGTCTTGTCTGGATTACATTTCAATTTGTTTGCCCTCATCCAGTCCATTACTGGCAGCAGACATTGGCTCAGTACAGAGACAGCTTCCTTGGAATCAGAAGGAAAGGACAGATAGAGTTGAGAGTATATTTTTAAAACCGACTTTTAAATTTTAGTCTGGCACCAACCATTTCAGTTTGTCTATTGCAACAAAGTCAATTGCAATTAGGCCATGTGTGACATTCACACTACCCTATTATAACAGTTGGAGACCACTTTTAACTGTCATGCTCCACCTGATGAAATCTAAATACTTTGGAGAAGTATTTAGAATTCTCTGCTGGAAAGATTTGGTGCTATAGGTCAGGGAAATGGATTAGAGCACTCTAGCAGAAGAGTGGAAATGTCTTCCCAATTTAAAAAGTTCACGATTCCATAGGATGGAGGTAAGGCACTTACGATGCTGTTAAACTGCTATGATGGTACACTGTAAATACACCCCTTGTTTCCATGCTTAGGTTCTGGAAGAACGAAAACATACAATCAACTCTTTGATGCAATCACCTATGGATAATAACACTAGCTGAAAATAAAATAAAATAATGAAGCTCTGACTCATTTTGTGTATCACACAATCATTATGCAGATGATTTTATCATACAATTGTGCAGCTTCATCACTTCCATTACAATAACAGCTGAGATCTTGCTTGTGTAGTATAAATCTACACTCATGTAGTTACAGGTCGATTGTGCCACACCATACTTCTGATGAATACTACCATTCTGCAACTAACAGTTTTTTTTTTAACCAATGTGCCTCCTTATTCTCCCATTGTGCACATTGGCTATTTCTACATCTCAAGTTGATTTTCAGGTAATTTGTTTAATGCACCCAAATTATCCCCAGCCATTTAACTTGCCCATTCCACCAGTGCTTGAAAAGTGGCCAAAACTGGTAGCTGGAAGTGATTTCAGAAGAGAAAATTGATCCCTGTCCTGTCCCCCCCCCTCCCCTGCCACTCCAACAGGTTCAGTTGCCCAAACCTGGACCATGGCAGCAGCTCTGCATAAGGACATAGGGCTCATCCTGTGCCCTGCCAATGAAGACTGCTACCTAGGTTGTGGTGATGAACATTATCCCATTGTACAAGTAGACCATCCCCCAGTGGCCGTAGTTGTCCATGGGGGCATCTGCCATGTTTTTGTTGCATGGATTTATTTATTTTTTAAGTCACAATGCCCCCAAAAGTTGGAACATTACATCCTGGGGGAAAGCTAAGATAAGAGCTATATCTGCTGAGCTTCTTGCTGAAGGCGCCTTCAACTGTGGACATAAATTCTCAGAAACAAGTACTTCACCTCTTAAACACTTGCTGAGAAATGTATAAATACTGAGTCCAGACCAAACTGAAAGTCAGAATGACTTCAGCCAACATTAAAAATTGTCTTAAATTGTCTGCAGAAAGCTACTGCAGATGCTCCAAATGCTGCTATAATGTGATACCTTGAATGTCTGTGCGTCAGCCCCAATTGAAATTTAAGTGCTCAAAGTCCCATTCCTTTTCTATTTCTGCATTCCTTCCAGCCCCTCCAAATTGTTCTCAGCAAATTACACACTACTGAATAAAAATAATGGCAAGCTGAAGCCATTCATAGATGGCCCATAGAATCATCCTACCACTGCCCAGTGATGGAATGAATGAATGAATATCTGGAATTGTTAAAATAAAATACAATGAAATCAATACATGCTGGAAACATTTTGAAGACACTACATAGGCAATCATATTAAAACACTGAAAATACTTTAAAACAGATATTAAATATAAGCAAGGCACATCATACCCTGATTAAATAACCCTTATGTCACACCCAGTAAAAAAAGGAAGGCTTGGTTAAATAAACAGTCTTTGTCTGACATCAAAAAGTGATCACAAAGGAGTTCAACCCAGCCACAGAGTGGGAACAGTGATCAAGAAGGCTTTATCTGTGTTGTTGTTGTTGTCGTTGTTAATAACCCACTTTTCTCCACAATTGGCACACAAAACAGCTGAAATTTATGTGTTGTAGAGGTGGGTTAGAGGGAAAGATTTTAAATAATTGTATGTCATTCAAGTTCTTACTCTAAATAGTCTCTCCTGCCTCTCCCACCAATGTATCATTCTTCTAAAAAGTAACTTTTCAAGCTCCACCTCTACCTTCTCTTTGTATATCATATCTTATAATGTAATATCATTCTTGTAAAAAAGTAATTTTTTCAAGCTCCATCTCTACCTTCACTTTGTACATCACGTCTTATAAAGTAAGGTGTAACTGCACTACATGGTTGTGTCCGTTTGATACAACTTCAGTTTCAATGGATGCATCATAATGAATCCTGGGATTTGTAATTTAGTAAATGACTTTCTGCTTAAGAACTCCCCTTGAACCACATTTGCCAAGTCAGTTTGATTTCTTAGTCCCTCTTCTCAGGTTGCCTTGGGACCTGGAGGTTGCATTTTTTTCCATTTTCAGAGCTAATCTCCCATTGAGATATTTTCTAGCATATTAGTTCCCATTTATCTCTGTGTTTCAGCAAGAGGTGGTTCTGGAGTCAGTGAAGTGTTACATCCATTTCAGTTTCAGCCAAGATGTCAAAGGAAATGCCCAAGGTGCTGAATCTATTTTAGGGAATAAGGTTTTGCATCTTGGATAGCTCTTTTCAAGTTCACACTAAAACTTAAAGCAAATCCTTTGCAGTTTTCACAGGAGACTTTTCCCATACAATCTACATTACCAGACATTTGGAATCTTTTTTTTTTTTTGGCTGCTATTTCTCTTGAAGGATAATGATATGAATTAGAACTGTCATAATAATACTTTCTTTCAAAAGAGCTAAGGAGGAAGACCAAAATGAAAAAGAGGTGGCAAATTAATAATTATAGCATATAATTGCAGGGGAAATGTCTATAATTACAAGAATAAAAAAATCCATTTGGGCTATAGTTTCCAATGGTGAAACCATAGCTATAAAATGTTAAATATAATTGAAAACATGTTGTCAAAAACACCAGAGCCATTAAAAGTGGAAGACTCTGAGTGGCTGAATCTGGAGCAATACATATAGTAGAGATAAGAACTTTTTGTTTTGTTTTGTCAAGGGCTGTGTTGCCTGTGGGGACATTAGTCTGGGTGAGACATAGCTTAGATACATTATTGTGAGACTACAACTCCCAGAATCACTCAATGTGATGTTACATAAATTGTAAAAATAGTTTGTGTTGCTATATTTGTTGGGAACAAGGTTCCTTTAAGACATTGTAAAATAGATTGTATGGGTGTAAATGCAAAGTAACACCAGGTGTCAACCTTTAGTCATCATTATTGTATATAAATGCTCTAAAAACCGGGGCAGGTGTGGGTTGAAGAAGATAGTGGCTTGTAGAGTGAGTTGTTTGTATATAGTTGAATTGCTGTATATCAGCCAGTGAATGTTGGAGAGGGTTACAGGAAAGTTTGTATATAACTTGTACATATTGCAACAAGTGATAAAAGCCTCCAAGGACTTTTGGAAGAATCCAACTGTGTCTGTGCATCATTCAAAGTTGGTCAGTGCAATATTGCCAAATGCTACTAAGTGAGTTTGTGCTTCCCCAATCTGCTGTGTTAATCGCTACTGTTGAGGTCAAGCATCTCAGACAGTGCTGATAGTTGACTTCTCTAGTGGGCCTAGTTTTTGTTTTTGTTGCTGCACACCTGCAGGATGTAGAAGAGAGCCAACAATATTGTATTGTGCTATAATTTCAGATTGATGGTACAATCACCTTACCAATCACTTCTAAAAAAGAAAGGAGAATAAACGCCAGTCTTTGGCATCAGAGACATCTTAAAATCAAAAAGTTGGAGAACTTTTGGTGAAATGAATATGAATATGGTTGGTGATGGAGAGGCTCTGAGTTGGAGGTGTAGCTGGAATGATGTGATGGAAAGGAGGTTGAGATTGTCAAAGATTTGGAAGAGACAATAAGGGTGGGGGGGAGAAGAGATCTGAATCTGACGGTAAATTGTGTTATAGAATTACATTTTGTTTCCTATAATTCAAAGACATTGCCCTGTTAGTCTAAAAAATCATTATGCAAAGGGATTTTGTAGCATCTTTGAGATTAAGGCTGCATCTGTACATTAGAAATTATTTGGTTTGACACCATTAACTGTCATGGTTCAATGCTATGGAATCCTGGGAATGGTACTTTGTAGCTCTGGTGCTGCAACAACTACTATTTTCAGAATTTCATAGCATTGAGCCATGGCAGTTAAAGCGGTGTCAAACTGGATTATTTCTGCAGTGCAGATGCATCCTGAAAGAGAGGAAGATGCATCCTGAAAGAGAGCTTTCATAGACTTGAGCCTACTTCCTCAGATAGTTTGCTAGTACAGGTTGAGTCTCTCTTATCCACAATGCTTGGGAACATGAGTGTTTTAAAGATTTTGGAATATTTTCATGTACATAATGAGGTATCTTTGGAGATAGGATCCAGGTCTAAACATGGAATTTATTTATGTTTCATGTACAACTTATACACATAACTTGAAGGTAATTTTATACATAATATTTTTTATATTTTTGTGCATGAAACAAAGTTTGCATACATTGTACCATCAGAAAGCAAAGGTGTCACTATCTCAGCCCCCCATGTGGACATTTTTGTGCAAAACAATTGCCATTACCACTGCTATACTCAAAGAGCAGATTTTTGCATGAAAATGGCAGGGAAGAGTGAACTATCTGTATGACTCATTAAAGAAATGGTTGTAAAGATACTTTTGTACTTACAAAAGTAATAATCAGCAAACCAGCAAAAAGATGTGAATAACATATATATGTACTTTACTATTTGACTTGATACAATCATGATGACATTTAAAACTCCACAGAAAGCAATAACAGAGTGATTTGATTTTAAGATGTCTCTGACGCCTGGCATTTATTCTCCTTTCTTTTTAGAAGTGATTGGCAAGGTCATTTTTTTCTTTGTTATTCATTTACCATCTAGATTGCTGAAAGGATTTTATGCTTTTTATGTCATAGCTTCAAATCCAAGGGCTTTTTTTTTAGTTCTATTTTTTCTTTTTCTATTTTTTTAAAATATTTTCTTTCTATTTCTGTTCTATTTCTATTGAGTCTATTTTACCTTCTTTCATTTAAAAAGATTCTTGCCATTTCTCTCCTCTTGAACTGTGTTTTTTATTTCATTTAGAGAAAGGTATCTCATATTCCTTGGGTCATATTCCAAGACAATCAACCCAGTTTTATGTCAAATTCATAGTAGAAGATAAGAAATCCAGTGTGACTTTGGTTGTTGCCAAGTTTTTGTTTGAGGCAGTCAGGATTAGAAAAGAATCAACTCCTGGAAAACATATCCAGGGGTAGCCATGCTGGCCATAGAGCAAAGTATAATAACATCCCAAATCCTCAAAACAATGATAACTTTTATTGAGCCAGCCAATATGCACAAAATGCATGTTGCAAGCTTTCAAAACTCCAGTGGCTTCTTCACCAGGCAAAGGTGTTAAAAGTCGTACAGGAGAAAGAAAATTATGAAGATGTTAGTGTCACAGGTCTACAACTTCTGTATTGGGGAAAATGTCTGAAATAAGCTTTGCCTGTATGTTTCAACCTACCGGTATTTGTCCCTTATGTTGCTGATTTATCCTATATGTGTTGTGCATCTGAACTTTCTGGGACTCTGGACCCTATAATACAGTGTTGTTGTTGTGTTGTATTTACTAACAGGATCTCAATGTAGGCTTAGCGAATATTGAGTATTGTTAGGGTTTGGGCCAGTGAAAGAACCACACTGTTAATTTTATGGGATGCTCTTCATATATCGAACCCATCTAGAGGGGAGGTTGCAATTCTTACAAACCATACCATGGTAATAGATTAGCCACAGGGCAATGGATGCTCATGGCTCTGCATAATAAGTGAGCAGGCATACCAATTCGACTGCACAACAGTTGTAGAGTGTATGTGTTATGTGTGAAATGTTACCATAGTAATTGGCACATATCTTGCTAGATCAGTAGGGCATTAAATAACAGCTGTTGTAATACAGCTCAGAAAGCAGCTCTTTTGGATCACAGCATTATCACATTTCCACCCCTGGCACAAAAATAAACTATTGCCTTCAGCACCATTCATGCTGCTCCATGCCTGTGATTCCGCCCACTCAGAATTAGAATTTAATATTGGAATCCTCATGAATATGGTCCTCCAAGAGTTTTGGACTTCAACTCCCTGAAGCCCAGCTAGCTTGGTCAACAGTCAGGAATTCTGTAAGCTGAAGTCCAAAACATCTGGAGGAGCGATGTTTGGGAATCCCTGCTCTAAAGGTAGTCCCAGGATACTCTTCTGTTACTTGACAGATGTGCAAGTGGCTAAAAAGTTCCTGTAAAAATAGGAACATAAAGAGTTACTTATGTCTGCTCATTGGTCCTTCTAGACTAGTATTGTTGACTGACTGGCAATGCCTCCCCCCCCCCCCCCCCCCCGAGTTGATATTTTCTCAGAGCACCCTGGAGATACCAAGAGTTGGAGTTGAGACTTTTTTTGCAAATCATATATTCCAACTCTGACGTATGGGAAAGCAGAGATGAATATGTATGTGTGTAAGATTCAGGAAAGTCCACTTGAAGAAACATGTTGGAAAGTTAGCCACAAATGGTCACCCTTCTACTTTTAGGGTGATTTTTAAATATATCAAGCAATAATCAAGATAGTTGGGCTTCCATATAGCTGCTTCTCTCCCAAATGGTCATCCTTCCACTTTTGGGGGTGATTATTGTTCTATTACAGAGTGATAGACATACAGCTGCTTCTCTCCCAAGTTATCCATACACCTGTATTGTATTGCAGCTTATTTTAGACTTCAAGAGACTAATCATCCATGGGTCATCCCATCTCTCCAACTTAACTGTATGAGCTTATCGCACTACACTCTCAAAATGGGGCTAGATCACTTTAACTGCTTTGACTGCCTCCTGTTGCATTTTGGGGTTTGTAGTTCAGTGAGGCTTAAAGGCACTCTGGCTGAATATTCTAAATGCCTCTTCCTAAACTACACGATCCAGAATGCAACAGGAGGCAGCCAGAGCGGTTAAAGCGACCTAGCCCTGTTTTAAGAGTGTAGAGCAATTGTCTCCTTAGAGCAGAACTGCACAACTTGGCAGTAGGTAGGGGCCAAAATTAAAATAGGCTAAACTTATTTGGGTCACAGATAGGTTTTAAATATTAATTAATTAATAAATGTTAATTTAAATATTAATTAATTAATATTAATATTAATTCTGACCACCTCCTCCTTTGCCTGGCCCTTTCCTCGGGAGAAAACCGGGTGGTGGAGGAGCCTTGTAGGGAAGCATTTCTTGTCTTCCTCCTCCACCTTTTGGCCTCCTCCTCAGGAGAAAGCCGGGTAGTGGAGGAACCCTGAGGGGCAAGCCTTTGCCTGTCCTTCTCCTCTTCCTCCACCTGGCCTTCTCCTCAGGGTGTGTGTGTGGGGGGGAAGCAAAGCAACGGAAGAGCGTTGTGAGTGTTCACCCATCCTCAGCGTCAACCTGGCCATCTCCTCAGGAGAAAGCTAAGCAGTGGAGGAGCCTTGTAGGGCACATATTTGCCCATCCTTATCCTCCTCTGCTGCTTGTCCTCCTTCTCGGGAGAAAGCCGGGTGGTGGAGGAGCCTTGCTGGGCAGGCATTTGCCTATCCTCCTCCTCCACTATCTGGCCTCTCCTTGGGAGAAAGCTGAGCAGCAGAGGAGCCTTGCAGGGTGAATGTTTGCCATTCCTCCTCCTCCTCCATATGGCCCTTTCATCAGGAGAAGGCTGAGCAGCAGAGGAGCCTTGACGTTGTTCCACATCCTCGTGGGCTGCCCAAAACCCTTTGGTGAACCACATGCAGCCCCCAGGCTGTATGTTGTGCAGACCTGCCTTAGAACTTTAAATTCTTGAGGAAAGGTGCAAATATTTCATCACATAAAAGGTATGAATTAATTACAACATTTTAAAAAAATAAGATTTAGAAGTTTGGTGCTTGTACACCAGTACTCAAACCCCACTCCATGCTGTAAGATCAGCTTATGATCTCAAAGACACTGCACAGCCATTGTGTTTATATAAAGTGCCAAAAAAACAGTTAGTATATGGCAATTTCCTCATACTCCCCAAGAAGCTTCAAGAATGAAGAAGAGAACTGACTACAGCCCAGCCTCTCTCTCCACTGCCTCTTAATGGTTACGATGAAAGGGAGAAGAAAAGGAAGCCATTAGGTTTTCAAAGAAAAGTGGATGATCTCATTTTCTTATCTACAGGAATTGTGTTGCAGCGTGAACAGTCTAATGAGGCATAGTGTCAGCACTGACTATTCTATAGGCAGAATAATGCCTTTGTTCAGTATGTGCAGTAATGTTTTTCATACAGTGAAAGTACCCAGGGGAATTCCTCCTGTGATGAGGGAGGCAATGGCAAAGCATCTCTGAGTGTTCCTTGCCTAAGCGAAACCTATGAAGTCCATGGAGTCACCATAAACCAGCAACTTCTGTTGCTGCTCCTCCTATGATTTTGTTGTTGTGCACTAATCTCCTAATTTATGGCATGTAGTTTTCCTATCAAGCTTTGCACAAAGGGCATTTATCACTGTCTTCATTTGTGGTTGAGAGTGTGATTTGTTCAGGGTCACCTAGTGGGTTTCCACAGGTGAGGAGAGATTTGAACCTGGTCTCCTGGAGCCCTAGTCCAACACTCAAACCACTTCACCACACTGACTCCCCCTTCTCCTCATACCACTACACTATGATGGCATATTGTTCAGATGGTCCATTGCTGGAGGATATGTTGGTTTGGCTTAATGCTGATCAGAACATGTCTCTTAAAAAAAAACAAAGACAAAACACATAACTGCTATATTTTTATTGGTAAGCTCTGCACCTTCAAATACTTTATGCACCATAGTGGTTTCTGGGCAATGCTTTGAAGGTGAGAAGGCTATGTGTCCTGCTCACACACCTCCCACAATCAGTGAATGGAATGCTGGCATAGATAGGCCTTTGGTCTCATCCTACATGTTGATCCAATGTGGCTTTTCTTATCTAATTTGTGGCCACAATTCTAGATCACCTACTAAGCTAAGTGACTACCTTGGTTATGTAACTAAGGGCCTTTGCAGAGTGACAGAAATAATGCAGATTGAGGTCATTTTAACTGTTCTGGCTCAGTGCTAGCGAAACATGGGAATTGTATTTTTTTCTGGAACATTGAGCCTTCTCTGTCAAAGAGCTCTGGTGCCACAATAAACTACAGTTCCCATGATTCCTTAGCACTGAGCCAAGACAGTTAAAGTGGCCTCAATCTGCATTATTTCTGGCAGTCTGCAAAGACCCTAAGTTGTGTCTCCTGCCCTGACCCCCCACATTGTGGACTTAGCATGCAACTGCTGTTGTGAGCAACAGGGATACGTTCCCTTCTTGATCAGGATGAACCCATTTCCACCCCATCCTCCAAGTGATCTCCAGTGCTACAGTCAACAACACGATCCCTGTCATATTTCCCCCTCACACCATAGATCTCTTTGTGAAGACAATGGTGGAAACATCAATCCATTGTGTCCCAATCAGCAGTAGAACAGATGCCTGTCATTTTCAGTGGCTGCTGCCTGGCAAGTCTGGATTGGCATGATCCCTACATATGCCCTACTCAACTGAATATGTAGAGATTGTGATTATGACTTTGTCGTGAACGCATAACTAGGTTACTCCACATAACTTTGCAATTTTGAATTATTGGATTGCTTTATTGCTAAATAAAACATCCAAGTCAGATACAGCTTACAAAAATTATTTTCCTGTTTGTTACATAGTAGAAAAGATGGGTGGGAGGGAGATAGTAACACAGATGTGAAAGAGAAATAAGTCCATTTGGGTACCAGCTCTTAGAAAAAAGATTAAATAGAGTGGTCACAGAAGGAGGCAGTTCCAAGAACAGAGGAACCAGATGATTATTGGTCCCAAGCCATCTGGATGAATAGAACTTGGCTGTCAACCCAATTCATTTGCTTGCTGCCATACTCAAAGAACTTGGGGAATTTGTTGAGTCAGCCACTCTCTTTGGAGAAGGCATGCTGCTCTGTTTCTCACAAAGCCTTATCTCCATGACTGAAGCAGCTTCCAGCTTTTCTGTTCCAATTTATCTGGCATAAAGGATAGCTGGATAGTTTTGTAAATTCTCATATTCCTTCTGGATCCCTTTTTAAAAAATGAGTGTTGTGTTGGCAGCTGTCCAGTCCTTGACTCGTGCTGAACTCTAAAGAGGCTGATATAGTGAGCAGCTGCTTCCACAGCCTTGGGTTTCCATTTGAGTTCCTTAATGAAATATGCATGACATCAGAAATTATGTAAATGTTTAATCTCCTCATTGGCTCCAAAATTTCATTTCCTTCCACTTCTATTGGATTCCATTCTTTGCAGTCTAATCCTATACTGTTTATACTAGCTGAGAGGCTATAAGACTTGACAGAAGCCTTGCTACATTAGCTGAATGATAGATCTGCTGTACCCATGACAAATATGTTGGCTGAATAAATCCCTTCTTAAATTGGAATTCAGCCTTCAGGTTTGGAAAGGTTTCCCAACTATGGGTTAGAGTCTGCAGAAGGATTCAAAGTTCAGATTATAATGCTGATCCAAGCCAAACAAACAACCAGAGCTGGCAAGATAAGAGACAAATCTAAAACCTTGGCTGAACTCCAGTTATTGGTTCCAATCAGGCCACAGCCACTGAATCAATGAAAAATTGATTAATCATCACTTACATAAATAAACTAAAATGGCAATTAACTTTAACTGGCACTAGTGGCAGCTGGTGGCTTCCATGACAATGGGGAGATGAAACTGTTGAATGCTATCCTTATCCTCCAAACAGGTTCAGCAACTTGGATCAATCCTTTAAAATTCAGAGTAATCCTAGGGCTGGTTTGATTACACAGGAACCTCCAGCTGCCACTGGTTGGGACTAAGAATTTTTTGTTACAACAACATAATGAATTACACACAGAAAAAGGCAGTGACAGTTCATTAAAGCAGCATGACACTGCAATCATCTACTTCCCAGCATGTTAACCAACCCATCTGGCACCAGGAGAGGTTTCCATATATCAGTATAGTCACAGAAGTGAAACAGAAGGAGAAGAGAGATAAAAAATGCATGCATTTTAAAAAAGAGAAAATGGAGAAGGAGCATTCAGTTCTCTTGCTCTAATAGTTCCACTGGCTGTTGGTCTGTTTCTGGACACAATTTAGTTCAAAGACCTATATGGCCTAAGTCTAGGCTATCTGATAGACCATAGTTTCCCATATGAGCTTAACTGAGCCCTGAAATTCCTACAACAAGCCCTACTTTCAGTATTGTCACCTTCATAGATTTTAAGGGGATGTAGCTTAGCGGTAGAGCACATCATTTGCACAGAGATGGCTGCAGGTTCAATTCTTGCCATCTCTAGGATTGCCTATGCACTGCAGAATTAATACAGTTTCACACCACATTAACTGCCATGGCTCAATGCATTGGCATCCCGGAATTTGTAGTTTTACAAGGTCTTTAGGGGCTGGGTGTTATCAATATGCTGATGACACCCAAATATATTTCTCCATGTCTCAGTCAGCTGCTATGATGGCAGATGGCAGTTCTCCCCTCAATCAATGTCTAGGAGTGGTAATGGACTGGATGAGGAAAAACCGATTCAAGCTGAATCCAGACCAAATGGAGGTACTTACAATAAGGGTCCCCAAACCAGGTATTGGGTTGCAACCACCAGTCCTGGTTTGGGTCATGCTCTCTGCCAAGGACTGTGCTTGCAATCAGGGAGTGCTCCTGGACTCATCACTTCACATGACAGATCAGGTGAATGTGACAGTCAGAAGCGCCTGTTATCAGCTTCGGCTGATACGCCAGCTGCACCCTTTCCTGGAAGTAAGGGACCTAGAAACTGTAGTACATGCACTGGTAACCTCGCAACTTACTTCTGCAGTGCACTCTACATGGGGCTATCCTTATACCTAACTTGGAAACTACAACTAGTACAAAATATGGCAGCCTGGCTGATCACCGGAACATCAAGGAGTGATCATATTACACCTATTCTGAAATGGCTGCCTATTGGTTTCCGAGCACAGTGTAAGGTGTTGGTGATGAACTTTAAAGTCTTACATGGCCTAGGTCCAACCTAGCTAGGGGATCACCTTCTCCCACATAAACCGCCTCACACCCTCAGGTTCTCTGGGAGGAAGCTGTTTCAACCAATGAAAACTAGGCAGGCAGCAACCTCCCAGAGGACATTTTCCGCTATCGCACCCAGACTCTGGAATGCCTTGCTGGAAGAGATCCGCCAGATAACCAACTTAGATGGCTTTAAAAAAGCCATCTAGATGGATCTCTTCCAGCAGGCCTACCCAGAATAAAACTGCTCATTTATCTTAACCTCCCCCCATTAGACATTCTCTTACATCCGCGCCTTACCCAGAGAGTTTAGTGAAAGTTACTGTTTTTAATTTGTTTATTATTTAACTTTAGTTTTTAACTCAGACTTGTATTTAGTTCATTTTTAAGAGGGGGTTCATAGTGTTAGTTTATTGTTTTGTAACCTATTGTAGGAATTGTTTTATGTATTGATTTTAGACGTAAGCCGCCTTGATGGCTACAGCTAAAGGTGGGGTATAAATAAATTACTATCATCATCATCATCATCATCATTATCATTTAGACTTCTCTGCCAAAGAATTCTGGTGAGTCACAAAACTACGAATCCCATGAATTTGTAGGATGCAGCCATAGCAGTTAAAATGGTGTCAAACTTCATTATTTCTGCAGTGTGGCAGCAGCCTGGGCTGTTACCCTGAAAGGTAGAGGGAAATTGGGTCCTCACCAGCAGTGCCAGTATCTCCTTGAAATTTTCGGAAAATTATATCTCATAAGAAAGTCTGTGAAAGGAGCGTAACTTTGGTGCTCTTTTCACCTATGTCTACCAGAACTTACTTCAGAGAGCAGTCCAGTTTCTGTAAATAGAAAGGTTTTATTTAGAAATGTGCGAGATTGCATGCAAACATACAAAACTGATGCAACCGCAAGAACCACACAAGGCTATCAGAAAGAAAGGTGTGGAAGATTGGATAGGGAGGTATCAGGAATTACAGAGGGGAATAATTACTAGTCCTGAAGAGAGGTCCATGGAAAACAGAGGGTGGCACACAGTGCATCTGAGAGTTACACAGAGAGAGTGGAACAACCTGGCTAGGACTGAGGGATACGTATACCTCATTTAGGACCCTCAAAGGGTTTTTAGTGTGTTGACACAGGTCTTGATGATTTTCCCAAGGGTTTGAAAAAAAAAGGGTCTGGAATAGCTTGATAGATTTAACTCTGGAGTGACAAAATACTGATTAGATTTGAGACATGAGACCATGAGTCAACAGTGCGATGCAGCAGCTAGAAGGGCCAATGCGATTCTAGGCTGCATCAATAGAAGTATAGGTTCTAGATCAAAGGAAGTTATACTACCACTCTATTCTGCTTTGGTCAGGCCTCACCTGGAATGCTGTGTCCAGTTCTGGGCACCACAATTCAAAAAGGATATGGACAAGCTGGAGTGTGTCCAAAGGAGGGCAACTAAAATGGTGAAGGGTCTGGAAACCAGGCCCTATGAGGAGAGACTTAGGGAGCTGGGTATGTTTAGCCTGGAGAAGAGATGATTAAAAGGGGATATGATAGCCCTGTTTAAATATTTAAAGGGATGTCATATTGAGGATGGAGCAAGCTTGTTTTCTGCTGTGAACAGGACATAGATTTGCCAGATTTGGTTTTATAGTATTCTATTTGTGAATTTGATTTTAACTTTATCTTAGTTTAATTAATCCTGTTTTAAGGGGTGGGAGGGTTAGGGGTGGGATGATGGAATGTTTGAAACTGCTGTCCTTTAATTTGTTGTACGCCGCCCCAATTGCCGAGCAGAGGGGCTGGTTATAAATTAAAAAATATTATTTATTATTATTATATAGAACAATGGATGTAGGAAAAGAGATTCCACCCCAACATTAGGAGGAATTTCCTGATAGTAAGAGCTGTTTGCCAGTGGAACACACTCCTTCAGAGAGTGGTGGAGTCTCTTTCTTTGGAGATCTTTAAACAGAGGTTGGATGGATATCTGTTGGGGGTGCTCTGATTGTTATTTTCTGCATGGCAGGGGGTTGGACTGGATGGCCCTTGTGGTCTCTTCCAACTCTGTGATTCTATGATTAATCCCTTAATGGTCAGGCAGCCAAGGTGAATTGGAACTTGTCATGGGATGAGGTAAAGGGTATGGGCTCTGATTTCCTTGTGATGAGACTCCCTTTGCCTCCATTGTGAGAGAAATGCAAAGAACCTGTGTGGTATGAAGTGCTCAGCAAACCCATTTCCTTGTGTCTAGATCTCTTGCATGTCCTCAAGTCAGCGTGCCTCCTACATGTGTAACTTTCCATTTTTCCACAGGTCATCGCAACCCCAAAACATGCCCAATGCTAGATATTGATTATGAAACCCTATGTCCAGTGGGAGGGTTGTAGGCTGTGCTAACAGGGCCTAAATGAGGGGTAGGCAACCTAAGGCCCGGGGGCCAGATGCGGCCCCC
>CM034708.1:9304154-9315105 GCA_020142125.1 Phrynosoma platyrhinos | reverse complement strand
GCTTAACCTTGCATTTATTGTATTGCATGTAAAAGGCACTCTACTTATGCTTGGAAGTTTTATTTCGTTTTTATTGACCCTAGAAACATCTACTGCTCTCAGAGTACAAGAGAGAGAATGAGAGAGAGAGATAAGAAAATAACACATGTTGTACCTTCTCCCACAAAGTTGCTACTTAAGGAAATCTGGACATTGAGTGTCAAAGGATCTCTGTAGGCACCGTTAGCTGCCTATGATGTGTATATGTGTTTGTATTTTGGTGTCTTATAAATGCATTGTTATTGTTAATTATATCTTCTTTTTAATGGTTCCTCAAGAAAGCCACAGTATAATTACTGGCCAGTAGAATTACTTGGTCAGGGCTAAGCAGTGCCAGACCTGGTTAGTGCTTGGAGACCACCAACAAATGCCAGGTGCTGTGGGCTAGATTTCAGAGGAAGAAACTGGCAAAACTACCTCTGAATATTCCTTTCACATGCAGAGAAAACCCTATGAAATTCATGGGGTTGCCTTCAGTCAACAGGGGACTTGAAGGCACATACCCAAACAAACACAAAACATGTTGGCTATTCTGTGAATAAAGACAATTTTCTGCATCTTGAGACTTGATCTCCTTTCTTTCATGGAACAGGCTAGGCTTCAGGCTAGGAATCCTCTGAGGCAGGCCTTGGGGGCAGCATGGCTTTGGAGACTGCCAGAGCTTCTGGCACATGCAACCTCTACAGCCATCCCATTCACAATGCCTGACTCTAAAGACTCCTCACAGCCAGACATTTGAGTATCACTAGAGTAGGCTAGGTAACAAATGCCTTTTGCTGGAGAATCCTCAGATCCAAGCATTGTGGACAGAATGGCTTTGGGGGACAGAAAAACCACTCCACTCACTATGCCTGGCTCTGCAGACTCTTCCAAGCAAGATATCTGGGACCTTCCTATTGAATACTCCTCAGATCCACCATAACTCCTCAGAGCCAGATATTTGGGATCTAACCTGGTTGCTGGGGAGCAGTCCTCATCTCCTTTTGCAGCCCATGCTTCTTCCCAGGTAAAATTGGTAGTAGGGATGAAGGGGACAGGCAAGTAAGCAAGGCAGAAAGGGAAAGCCAGCATAATAAAATGCCCAGGGTACTTGAAATAAAAGCCTAAATGCATGCCACCATGACAACCCAGCATTTGTTAGTCAGTGGTGACTTTGTTATTGTGTGCCTTCAAGTTGTTTCTGACTTATGGTGACCCTAAAGAGAACCTATCATTGAGTTTGCTTGACAACATTTGTTGGAAATGTCAAAGCTGGGTGTGACTTTGACAACATTTGTACAGAGGGGGTTTGCCATGTCCATCCTCTGAGGCTGAGAGAGTGTGACTTGCTCTAGGTCATGCAGTAGGTTTCATGGCTGAGCTGGGAATTGAATCCTGGCCTCCAGAATCATCATCTAACACTCAAACCACTGTGCCACACTGGCTTATGTATAGTGTTTCCCATAGCAATGGTTTGAGAACCTCATTTTAGTCTGGAGCTATCCAAAGTGCTGAAACTATTTGTAGATCAAGGTTCAGCACTTACAACAGCTCTGTTAACAATCAAATAAAATCTTGAGTAGATCCACCACCTCACTGACACAGAATGTACCAGTGATCATGGCTGCCTCTTGAGGCAGTTGCCTCATTCAGCCCAATTGCAATGCCCAAAATTCCACCCCTGAAAAAAACTTTCATTTTCGCACAAGGTGTATTGGCTTGAATCTTGGACTAGGGCCTTGGGAGACCAGGGTTTGAATATCTGCATGGACATGGACACCCACTGAATGACCCTGGCCTCAGAGAATGACATTTGCAAGCTTTCTCTCAGTGAATCTTGCCAAGAAAACCTTATGAAAAGTCAGAGCTTTAACTCAGAGTTGACTCGAAAGCTCATAACAAGAACAAAAACACATCTTACACCTTTTCAAAGTCACACCCAGCTTTGGCATTTCTAACATTGATTTGATCATGCAGGAGTTTTGTAGGAACTAGTTCTTCTCTAATAAATACAAAACTCAGGTACACAGTAGTGTTCTCTGTAAATGATTGCTTAGGAAGAGGAAGAAACAAACAAAAACATCTGTAAGAAATGAGAATAGATGTAGAGTTTGTCAGAACACCTTAATTGCCTCCTCCAGGATCAGGTCTATCATTGCTAATGCACAGAAAAAGAGAAATAAGAAGGAGAGCAGATTTTATGTTGCCTCGATGCTCTTTTGTTTAATATGTCTGGCTTGGCCTTTGCCATGCAGTGCAGTTTCATATTAGCACTGTCATGACTTCAGCATTAAACAAAGGGGGGTTAACTGATGGCTAAGCAATTCCATTTTAGTATGTTTGGTATGTTACCAAAGCCTCAACACAGATGAGATTCCAGGATCAGATGCTTTCATACCTCATTAAATCACTAATTAAAATCTGTCTCTACCATTTAATCAAAACAAACCTTAGATGATAAGTCTACTGATTTGAGCCTGAAGCCCTATTTAATTTCCCCCCCAAATAAAATATTCATAATTTAGGTTTCTTTTACCTTCAAATGGTTAGAACCATCAATCCATGTAATTCCTTCTGTTTTCAATGTTTGGGGTTTGAGTATCGAGTATTTGGTTTACAAAAACACAACTCAGCCATTAGGAGGAAAAATCCTAACAGGATGGGGAATCTACTCTGGGTGTAGTCTGAATTTTAAAGGACTTATCCATGGGTATATCTACATTTTTACATTTCTAACTTTATCTACATCTACACTGTAGAAATAATGCAGCTTGGCACCACTTTGAATGCTGTAGCTCCATCCTATGGAATCTTGGGATTTGTAGTTTTACAAGGTCTTTATCTGCCTCTGCCAAAGAGTGCTGGTGCCTCACAAAATTACAAATCCCAAGAATTTGTAGTTTTGAATGCTGTAGCTCCATCCTATGGAATCTTGGGATTTGTAGTTTTACAAGGTCTTTATCTGCCTCTGCCAAAGAGTGCTGGTGCCTCACAAAACTACAAATCCCAAGAATCTCTAAAATGAAGCCATGACAGTTAAAGTGGTCTCAAATTGCATTGTTTCTACAGTGTAAAAATGCATTGTATATAGCTGCACCTAACTGCGGATAGCACTTTAAATAGCCCCTTTAAAGTTCATACTAAACCCCAGAGCAGTCATTGACTAAATCATTGATATGGAAGCCACCAGGGATGACAATGGCATGGGTCCCTTTCACATGGCACAGTTATAGCACTAAGATTCCATTCTGTTTGCCATGGCAACATCTTATGAAATTCTGAAATTTACAGGTAAGGATGGAAATAATATTCAGATAGTTGAAAAGTATGGTTTTTGACTGTTGAGAAATCCTGGTGAGAAGAATCCTGGGCTGATGAGAATCTTCACAGTTTGGGATTTATTCTATGCAAAATCCACACATGGTTGTTTTGCAGAGAAAGCAGCCTTTTCTGCACAGGAAACAGCATTTTCTGCATGCAAAATAATATTTAAATGCAGAACTGTTAATTCTGCAATGGTGCACCCACCCCCACAAGGTTGTTGGACTACAACTCCTATCACCCCTAGCAGCATAACCAATGTGAGGACAATGGGAGCTGCACTCCAACAACATCTAGAGGTAAGGCTTTCTTAACACGAACCATTCATGGGTGGCTGGTGGCAGAAAAGTCCCAAAGTATGAAAAAATCATTCAATATATCACTCAATTATATAACTGTCCTAATTCAGATAAAACTGCCACACAATATTATAGCTTCCTACTCCCAGAAGCTTCCTGTGGGGGTGGGATTCATTGAGATTGTCATCAAGGTGACCTTTGAAAAGCTAGGCACTAATCAGGTAATTGTCAAAACCATATTATAAAATTGCTATACAGTTTCTGTGATCTAACTATTTACATGTAGAGAGAGAAAAAAATATCATCTGTACTTCTTTTACTTTCAGTAGTGCAAACTGTTGAACGGTTATCATTATCCAACACTCTGCTTTCCCAGAGTACAACAAAAGCTAGTATATATATATATATATATATTTGTTTTGGAAGAAAACTCTCATCATTTTGCCGCCCTTCTCTGCTGTCAACACAGCTAGTCAATTTAGAAATGGGCATCAAGTCCGAGGATTTATTGACAATTCCATTGTCAGTGGCAAACGTTATGTTTGTATTTGATTGCTTGTCCCTTATTAGACCTCCTCTTCAACCTTCTCCTCCTCCGTTTTAGCTGTTTTCTGTTCTCTAAAGGACCTTGCCCAGACATCACTTTGTTACTTCATCGTATCACCCATCCTTCCATTCTTTATCATCTTTTTTAGTTACTGTTGTTATGCCCCCATAATAAAGTTTAGGTTTCATTTACATCAGTGGCTAGATGTGGGTTGGCTATATGGCATGACATACAGCTAAACAGAGTGTATGTTGAGGCCCAAGCAGCCATGGTGTTACTCAAATTGTACACAGTCCTGAGAGGGCACCTGCTTATTGACTTCAGTGGGGAATTAATTTAGCTCAATAGGAGGCAGTGAGAGGGCTAGAGTAACTCAAGCTGAGCATTTTAACCTATGTATACTGATTCCAAACCAGAACTGACAGTAAGGGCGGTTCGACCATGGAACACACTCCCTCAGAGAGTAGTGGAGTCTCCTTCCTTGGAGGTCTTTAAGCAGAGGCTGGATGGCCATCTGTCAGGGATGCTTTGATTGGGAGTTCCTGCATGGCAGGGGGTTGGACTGGATGGCCCTTGTGGTCTCTTCCAACTCTATGATTCTATGATTGTAACTCCAGAGACAGGTTCCAAAACAGTTAGTTTCATTTATAACAGCATGTAGAAATCAACTTTCACTCAGAGGCACAAGCTAATAATTAAAAAAAAATGGTAGCTGATAGCAGTTCAAAGGAATGGGTGATATGTTACTGGGTTCTGGCATGGAGCTCTGATTGGAGGTGTGCAGTGGAAAATTCTGGCTTACCACACAGCTGGGGGTTTGTGCCAAGGAGTCAAGGGAGCAATGGTCAGAGTGTCTGTCTGTGTCTTGCCAAGTCTGAATTGGAACTGCCCCAAATGGGCATTTTATAGGTAGAAATGGGTCCTGTGTCATCTCCAGAGGGATGTGCCCTTTGATTCCCAACTTTTGGCAAGCACCAGACATATGGCCCTTTATAATTCACTTGTGTGGAGAGATTATGTAGATTCCAGCCTCAGAAAGACCTATCCTGTCTATATGCAACAGTGCTCCTTAGTCAAGTCTACCAATCTCCATATCTGGCAGGCTATTGTTCTCGCATGGGGGCACCTCCAGTGGCTACATGATCAAACCTCACTTTTAATATCATGCTGATATCAAAGGTCAATTGGAGTAATGGAGGGCTCATTCATGGGGTTACAAAAGGGGGGGGGAAGGCAAAATGAGAGTGTTGTCACCCCAAAGAACTCTCACCCCAATGCAATTTTTCTTCATTTCCCAAATTTCTAGCATTGCAATAACACAAAATTTCAGTTAAGCATGCATAAACACACTTTAGGCATCCAAAGAAAAGGGACAAGCAAAGTAGCCAAGGGAATAAAACACAGCAAATAGAAGAGCTCTAAATGTGAGCTCTTGCTCACTCATTACAATGCTAAAATTTGGTAGATGAAGGACAATTTCATTGGGAAGCAAAATTCTTATTTGGGGGGCAATACCCTCATTTCTCCTCTCCCCCTCTCCCCGCAAGGAAGCAAGGACATTTTTAGACACAATAAGGGACACGTAAGACAACAAACCATAACAGAAATGTCCTGTCGGGGCACAACAATAGCTACCCCCACGTTTTCTGGTCCTATAATTCTATACCAATTTCCATGTAATCTTCGGCAACCTATTTATTTCATTTTATGTTTTTAAATTGTGCAATGACATGAAAAACTCTATACAGCATGACATACAATATTGTGGTTGGATCATTACATGGCTTACTTCTTTGCATTTTAAGATATAATGCTATACATACTTATCTCTGAGTACACAGGTATTGCTTCATGCTCCTAATAAGATTTTCGCATTTTAAAATGGGCAGATGAACAAAACTGATGACAGCTGAACGAAGATCCAGTACAGCAATTTGCCATTATCTCGATTATTCTGCTAAAATTTTAGTGCCCATTTTAAATTGTGGGTTGAGGAAAAGTTTGCCATTGACAATGGAGTGGTTAATAAATCCTCGGACTTCATGTCCATTTCTAAATTGTCTAGCAGTGTTGACAGTAGAGAAGGGAGACAGAAAATGAGACTTGTTTTGTTCAAAAAGTACTAGTTTTATTGTGCTCTGGGAAAGGAAAGTGCAGGATAATGACAACCACTCATCTATTTGTACTACTGATAGTGAAGGAAGAAAGATTTAAATTGTAGAGATGATATTTTTCCTCTTTTCTTTATCTACATGTGAATATTTAGACTATATACATTCTAAAGCAACAATTTTATAGCAGGATCTTGACAATTACATAGATTAGTGCTTAGCTTTGAAAAGGTCCACTTTGATGATAATCTCTGTTCCTTTTTCTCCCCAAAGGTGCCTTCTGGGAATAGGGAGCTGTATATCATGTGGCAGATTTACCTGAATTACCAGTTATATATTCAATACACACTAACCATCAGCGGAACGGGTTAGATGATGGACAGACTGACAGGCATATGTTAATGGCTAGATGACTGAGTGATTTGACATTCCCTCTATTTATACGCGAAAAAATGTAAATCTTTGCTTGTCTCATTCATGCATGGAAGATTAAATACTTTTAAACTTTTTCTCCCAGCTGGACAAGAGTTTGTGCAATTTAAACTCTACTTTATTGCTCAGAATACACTTGAAATTTTATTGTCCTTTGTCAATCAATCAATCGATCAATCAATGCCTTTATTGCAGTCCACAGACCATGAGGCAATAAACATTTAAACACAGCAATACTAAAATAATATAAATATGCAAACATATGGTAAAATAATGAATATAAATATACAGATTTATATATAATATGGAACACATTAATATGTATGTCTGTGTGCATTTAAAAACTTTAATATAATTTAAAAGTAGCAAAAAATGGAAACCAGCTGCTAAAGTGCTCCTTTTATTTCACAGAGAAGGTCCCTTGTTTAGAGATCTTATACAGTGGGTCCTTGGTATTCTCTGGGGTTTGGCTCCAGAATGCCCCATGTATAGCAAAATCTGTGGATGCTCATGTCCCATTAAATACAGTGGCATAGTAAAATGTGTCTCTTATATAAAATGGCAAAATCAAGGTTTACTTTTTGAAATGTATATATTTTTAAAAATATTTTCAAACTGTGGATGGCTGAATCCATGGATATGGTGGGCCAACAGTATTGTTAATCCTTATCTGCTCCCAATAATATTGTCAATTATGTAGTATAGCTCTACACATTTCAATATCTGCTACAAGAGAGTAACAACTTTGCAATCTCTTTTGTTACCCTTTTGTCAGTATCTTTTAGCAGATATCTCAAGTACCAATCCAGGGCCCTTCCTGGAGACTTAGTAACAGTGATACTAACCTTGCCCCTGGGGTGGTCCATGTCGGCCCAAAGGCCTCTGTTGCCCTGGCCTCACATCATCTAGTTCAGATGATGTAGGCCAAAACTCTGGGGTCATGATCAGACTTCATCCTGCTAGAATAGATAGAGATCCGATGGATTTGGCCTGGTCCCAGGGTAAACAGGCATTACCTCTGGTTTGCCACAAAGAGTCCTGGAAACTCCATGGCAAATCTTGGCTGTTTAGATGGCCCCCCATGCTCATTACTTGCCACATCATCACTTGTACTCAGAAGCCCCAGTACTGTGTGTGCCTATTATTATTATTATTATTATTATTATTATTATTATTATTATTATTATTATTATTTTATTAATTTTATTATTACTGCCTCTGGTGAAGAAACGGGACACCTGGTCATGTAGGTGCACCCAGGCAACCCATTTCCACATCAGATGTGGCAATGGGGGCTTCTCATTACAAACAACAGCATGGCAAGGTAAGGAGCACATGCTGATAGTGGGTCCTAGGTCAGTGCACAGACCGATCTTGGGTGAGCACTGGAGTTGGGTCTTTAATGTAGCAGAAAACAAGCTTGCTCCTGGCCTGTCTGCTCAACCCTCCTGTCATCTTTATAAAAGGCACACTAAAAAAAGAATATGTGATAATGTTTGTATCAGCCCTTAATGGAGCACCGGATGAACATGAGTCAGCAATGGGATGCAGCAGCTAGAAAAGCCAGTGCAGTCCTAAGCTTCATCAATAGAAGTACAGTGTCTAGATCGAGGGAAATAACAGTACCACTTTATTCTGCTTTGGTCAGATCTCACTTGGAATATGGTGTCCAGTTCTGGTCACCACAATTCAAGAAGGCTGTGGACAAGCTGGAGCATGTCCAGAGGAGGGAGACCAAAATGGTGAAGGGTCTGGAAACCCTACGAGGAGTGGCTTAGGGAGCTGGATATGTTTAGCTTGGAGAAGAGAAGGTTAAGAGGTGATATGATAGCCATGTTTAAATATTTGAAGGAATGTCTTATTGAGGATGGAGCAAGCTTGTTTTCTGCTATGTTAAAGACTACGACATAGAGCAATGGATGCAAACTACAGAAAAAGATTCCACCCAAACATTAGAAGGAACTTCCTGACAGTAAGAGCTCTTTCAACAGTGGAATATGCTGCCTTGGAGTGTGGTGGAGTCTCTTTCTTTGGGGGTTTACTAACAGGCTGGATGGCCAGCTGGGAAAGCTTTGCCTGTGTTTTCCTGCATGGCAAGGGGTTGGACTGGATGGCCTTTGTGGTCTCTTGCAACTCTGATTCTATGAAAAACTCTCTAGGGACTGACTGATAATAATTTACCTGTCTTGCAGGTGCAGAGGAAAATAATTTTATTTTTCTTCTTCTTGCAAGGAATGATGAGAATATGACAGGTGAGGATCTGCATTCCTAGTTTGTATTTATCAATCTGTTTGTAACTGTAAAAATGTAGGGAAAAGAGGAGGGAATTAATACCAGGACATAAGCCTGATAGGATGGCTCATTGTAAAAGTCAATCTGTCCAAATGTTAGCATAGATTTTGCTTGCTAAATCAAAGCAATGGAGTTACTTTGCAATGGAGGAACATCTGCTTTTCAACAAAGCTGTCAAGAGATATGGTACAACTGAGATATAAAAATACAATAAAATACATTTTTACCACAGTAAAATCACACTTTGATATATACATTAGAACAGCTTTTTTAAAAAAAAATGACAGCAAAGGAAATACAGTCCTCGTGCAATTATTGTACAAACAAAAATGCATACCCTCCAGCTGTGTTGGTTGGACAGGGATGGCCCCAGTTAGTCTTCTGCTGTCCCATATTCTCAGGTGCTTTTGAAATATCCCAGTTTCTCTCTCCTTCTCCCATGCCGCGGCCCCAATCCTCCTTTTTGTTGCCCCCAAAAGAGCAAACTGCTTCCCTGGTTCTCATTGGCTGCATCCACACTGCAGAAAGAATCCAGTTTGACTTCACTTTAACTGCTATGGCTCAATGCTATGGCATTCTGGGAACTAGTTATTGTGGCACTGGAGTGGAGCACCAGAACATGGAAATGGCATCTCTGCCTGGTTGTGAAATATCTCCATTGGATATTGTATGAGCTTCCGGGGCAGACCATGATCCATTAGCATGGACACATTTCTGTTGAATAAATCAAATGTTTCCTGAAGGTAAAATACTTAAGTAGTCTACAGCCTAACCTTGCATTAATTGGAGATTGCACATTCTTTCTGTTCCCTCCTGTTCTAGTTCTTCCACTGTGGTTGTGAAGATGTACCCTGTGGTTCAGAGCTAGCGTGGTGTAGTGGTTTGAGCATTGGACTAGGACTCTCCAGACTAGGGTTTGAATCCCTGCTCAGCCATGGAAACCCACTGAGTGATTATGGGCAAGTCACACTCTCTCAGCTTCAGGGGAAGACAAATCTTGCCAAGAAAACTCAGCGATAGGTTTGCCTTCAGGTCACCATAAGTCAGAAATGGCTTAAAGGCACACAACAACTAACCCCCATGGTTCAGTGTGTGAAGGATCGGTCCCAGGGAGAGTGGGAACATACAGAGATGTTCCTGAAACACCAAGACAAGAGAAGGATTAATTGGGATTGTCCCTGCCAAATTAAAGCAGTTAGAGGCTGTGGATTTATAGTTGATACAAACAGCTACCACTGTTTGCATATATTTTCCGGGGGAATCTAAGACATTCATTTCTCGGCTCCAATTTCCAAGACTATATTAATGTGTTGTTGCAGCTTGCAAAGAGTCTAGCTCCTAACTTTCCTTACAGTCTTTGTGGTACTAGGACTCACCCTTCACTCTGCCCTGGATAGAGACCAAGTGGTAGGACTCTCTGAGCCTTACCTCCCCCGGCAGTGCGGCGAGCGGCGTGGAAGGCGGGACCACTTGGGCCTTCATAGGCCTCTCTGAGCCTTACCTCCCCCGGCAGTGCAGCGAGCGGCATGGAAGGCGGGACCACCTGGGCCTTCATAGGCCCCTCTAAGCCTTACCTCCCCCGGCAGCGCACGGCAGGGAGAGCAGCTATTGTTTAAGCCACCTGTAGGACTTAATAGTTGACTACTATTATCTGAAGATAGGCTTGGATGGCCTTGAGGGACTATCTCCCTTCCACATCCCCCTCTTCATTTATGCAGAGGTCGAAATAATTAGAGACTTTTCGCATGCTGGAGCTGACTATAGTCTGGGAGTGGACATTCAGGTTGTGCGGGGGAAGGGGAGGTATGGTGGTAACAGGGCCAACAAATGTTACAAAAGAAGGAGGGATCGATGTTTAATACCTATCCCTCCTTCAGTTGGCCCTGTCTCCCAGGATAACTTGGAGAGCGTGCCAACCATTCCACTGACCC
>CM034708.1:9290211-9304054 GCA_020142125.1 Phrynosoma platyrhinos | reverse complement strand
GAGATGAGCTGTTAACTTCTCTACTTCTGATTCCTATGCTATCGAAGACATTTTTAATTTATTTTAATATTGTATTTTTAATTAGTCTTTAGTTTAATTCTGTTTTAAGGGGAGGGTGGGATTTGGGGATAAGGAAATGTTTTTTAATTTTGTGTTGTTTTAACAATTGTTGTACCCCGCCCCGATTGCCGTGCAGAGGGGAAGGCTATAAATAAACATTTATTATTATTATTATACTTTATTCCATCTCCCTCAGTAGATGAGATGGAATAATCCTCTCATTTTACCTTCACCATGGGACAACTTAGATTTTAGATAAGACAATTATCTTAATTTTCAAACAGGAATACGCTCTCTGTCGCTCTCTTGCACGCGCACACACACACTTTGTGTGTTTGAACGACAAGCTATGGGCAACCCTGGTTGGTACTCAATGCATAATGCTTACTAACATCATCAGGGCGCATCACATGATCTCAGATTTTGGCTCATAAACCTCAGGGACTGGGATGATCCTGAAATTGCAAACCTATTTTGGAGGGGCAAGTGAAGGCTATGTCACCAACCTGACACACCTAGATATGCCTCAAAATTGCATGGAAGAGTACCTGTTTGACAACTTCATCACAATAGCTTGAACCCCTTTATCATGCAAAGCATGTACGTGAGGAAAATAAAATGTTACCACAAATCACATTGCTTAGCAGAGGTACAGAGCTCTCTAGGGGATGTAGCAAGATAGAGGAATAAATGTCTATTGAAATACCATATATGCATAGTGTCATCGCCACAGAACATTTCTCTTAATAGTAGGATCAAATTAGACACTATAAGGAGCATGTTACTTTCTTCAATTCATCTGTTTTTCCCCACCTGCAACAAGATTTCCTCAAAGATGGTGTGCATTGGCAATCAGATTTGCAAATCAAATTCACCTTAGAATCAACAAACACAAGACCAAGTATGCTCAACACAAGATAAGCAATTGAAGGAAATTGCATACTATAACAAACACATGTATTTCACCAGTTAAAGGATCACATCCTTCTGAAATCATGTTGAGCATATCATCTAGTTTGACCCTCAGAGGATCAGATTAAATTATATAAAATGCTGGTGGTCAATATCTTGCATTTGGTTTTCACCTGTCTTGTTTGTGCATTTTTCTATCAAAGTCACTGGGATCTGGGAACCATAGTACCAACTCTTACAACCCTGGGACAAGCAAGCTGCCACTCATCCATACTGTCTGTTATTGCTAAAAGCACAGAAGCCCTGCCAAGGAAAAGATGGCAACTTTCATGTTGCTATGGAGCATCACCCTCTTTCTCCAGTATCTCCATCACTGTGCCATGCTTTCTTTCTAAAACTTGAGAAATTACTTCATCTGACACCTAAAGGCCAACTAGAAATGATCATTTTGTAAACTTTATTTGTTTGTTATGCAAGTAGCAACCTCAAAAGCCGGTTCCAAACTTCTACTTGTGCCTCAAAGGAACATAGGACCTAACTCCAAGCACTTAGGAAACAAACAGTCAAAATCTAAGATGGATGGAAAATAATCAAGTATCTGAGTTAACTTAATGTCTCCTTGAACCATGACACTTTTGTCTTACTGTAATGGTGAGGGACATGTGGTCCTCCCAATGTTGTTAGACTGTAAGTCCCATCAAACTTAACCAACCTAGACAATGGCTACTGAGAACCGATGGGAACTGCTCCTCAAGAAGATCTAAAGCAAGGGTAGGAATTCTGAGGCCCACCATGACCATGGATTGCAACATCCAGAAGCCTGCTCCAGCAGAGTCAATAATAAAGAATGGCGGAGGCTGCAGTTCAATATTCGAAGGACCTCATAAGTCTTACCTCAGATGTAAAGAGGCTACAAGTTGCCCATCCTTGCCTCATGGAAGTAAGTATTTAATATGAATGAAAACATTGATTGAGTTCCTGGGTAGCACTAGGGATCCCAGAGAGGTTGCCAAGTGAAAATGAGGCAGGGCTCCTCTACAATCTTTAATGTTTATGTGGGAGAGGGAATTTCACCAGGTGGAGTCTGCATGAGGAGCAACACCTGCTGAAACCCATTCTTCTACACAACTATTAAAGGTACAAGAGTCCTGTCCTGTTTTTTACATGACAGCCCTATTTTCCACTTATGCTGTCTTTTTGAGAGTAAGTATTGACACACTAGAACAACTCTTTAACATCCTTTCTTCTATTCACCCAAAGGTCATTGCAATACAATTTTGGCCCTCCCAAATGAGGCCAGAAAAGGACAATAAAACATTAAATTAGGAGAATCCTCTGCCAGCTCCTCTTAAAAGGATACGGTCCTTCTTTCTCTACCTCGACTAAAGGAAGTTGCCAAAAATAACCCTATACACTCTCTTGAGGGATGGATGGTGGTCCAGGGAAAGGAAAGAGGCTATTCGTTACATCACTTAGGCTGTGTCTACACTGCAGAATTAATGCAGTTTGACACTGCTTTAATTGCCAGGGCTCCATGCTATGGAATCCTGAGATTTGCAGTTTGTTGTAGCACCAGTACTCTCTGAGAAGGCTAAATACAGTATCTCGCAAAACCAAACCCCTCAAAATTCTGGAGCATTGAGCCATAGCAGTTAAAGTCATGTCAAACTGCATTATTTCTGCAGTGTAGAAGTTGCCTATATTAGACACATAGACCCTAGCTTGACTTCAGGGAAGATCTAACTCTACTCAGGAAAGTATGTCAAAGGAGAATGGACACAGACATATAACATTTAACAAAGTTTTGTGGATACACATGGTGTTTTTCCATTAACAATTGTCGCAGATACCCAGCAGGTGAAGCCCTCCCCATAATCACATCTACAGGCAAAGTAAAGCAAAGCTTCACCTGTTGGGTTTTTGATTGTCAAATATCTGATAAAGCCACAAGAGTATTGGGGAGAAATAGTTTTTCATGGAAAAAAAAATAAACTTTTCATATCTGCAAAAGACTAGTCATTTGTAACCACTCCATACCTTCTACTCTTGCCATCTTAATCATCCTAAATGTTCCTCTGCACTGTTCAATATCTGCACTTGGAAAGAAAGAAAGGATTCCCTGATGATAGGACAGTCAATTCAGATTGGTATTATATCTATATGTATATATTATATGGAGAGCTCTTGCAGCAGCTTTGAGACTAGCTAAAAGAAAGAAATTGGCAGCATGAGCATTTGTAGACTTTAGGCTCCTTCCTCAGATGCATTTGGACTAAGTTGGTCCAAATGTATCTGAAAAAGTAGATTAAAGCCTATGAAAGCACATGTTGCCAATTTCTTTCTTTAAGTTAGTCACAAAGGTGCTACAAGATTTCTTCAAATACTGATCTTCCAGACTAACAGCGCTATATCTTTGTATATATTATATGTATGTCACATTCACATTTCCTTCAAATGTTTGCCACCATTTGATAAAATCCAGGTTAGGAACTAGTGACCTGCTCCCAAACATTTAATGGCTAAGCAAGAATTTGAACCTAGAACTATTCAGTTCCAGTATAATATTGGTAAATTCAAGTCCAAATAAATCTATTACATGTCTGTTCAATGACGTTTATTCAGAAGGAATCCCAGTTAGCTGAACAGAACTTATGCTGATAAATGGAAATAAAGACATTGGAATGGAAGTAGACCCTTAGGCTAGAATCCTGCACACTACTATTTGGAAGTAGGACCTATTGAAAGCCCTATTGAAATCTCTTTATGGAAAAGCTTCCACTGCAAAACCTATTTGGTTTTAATGAGTGTCATTCCCAAAGACATAGGATTTTCCTTTCAGGTGCTGAACTACTGGCCTATCAGGGCAAACTTCAGGATACAAGCCTAAAGATTTGTCTACTCTGTAGACATAATACAGTTTGATACCGCTTTAACTGGAATGGCTCCATCCTACACAGGGTGACCAGATGTCATGACTGCAGAGAAGGACAAGGTATCATTAAATGTAAGACATTCCTGAAAAATGTAGGACATTACAAACTAAAAACTTGCAATGCTAATATAAATCTCAATTCATGCTTCTTAGTCATGGTCAAAATGGTGGACATTTTGGAATCTCTTCTGGACATAAGATAGAAAAGGACGATGTCTGATCACCCTGATCCTACAGAATCTTAGGATCTGAAGTTTTGTGAGGCATCAGCACACTTTGGCAGAGAAGGCTACCCACTTTATAAATCTATAGATTCCAAGAGTCCAACTCCAAAGCATGGAGCTACGACACTTAAAAGTGGTGTCAGACTGCATTATTTCTACAGTGTAGATGCCCCCTAATTGAAAGTTCCACAGTAGAAACAAAGCGTGGAAAAAAATCACAACATAAAAAGTTTTTGGACAAGGGTAAGATTCATTCCCATTGACTGCTATCATTGCCCTACACAAAGTAATACTCATTCTGCTCCTCCCATTCACAAAGTCCCTTGGTGAGTTGATACACAAGACAATATCTATTGGTTGATGCTGCTGATACTCACATATTTATGAATACTAAACTATATTACCATCACCTGTGCTATATAGTCTTCTACACAGTTGTAGAATTTCTGCTGATCCATCCTCACTGCCCTCAACCTGATTGGTGGATTGATATAAGAGAGCATTTCTATTGGGCAATGTCACTGCTAATCACACATTGACCAGCCTCCCAAAAGTATATATATACATCGCTTGAGTCTATTAGCTTTCACTAGGAGTAGCTGGTAAGTAATTGTGGTGTGATCTAATTTTCCTAAGGATAGAGTGATGGCTTCTCTAGTGCTCCAGAACTTTGATGCTGAATGTGAGGCTGCTGTGAATCGGCTGGTTAACTTAGAGCTCTATGCTAGTTATGTGTACTTGTCATTGGTAAGTATCTGTTCATAATCTCCATTGCTATGAAGAATGTGGTAATGTGGACTTGGTTTTGCTAGATATCTATGCATATTTGTTGAGTGTGGAATCATTGAACTTCCTGGATTGGACTGAAGTGGCAAGTTCAAGGGCAATGTATATGTGGACCTCTTGATATGGGAATATGAGGTTCTTAATTTTTAATAATGTGAGTGGTTTGTGTGTTGGACTATGACTCTGGAGACCAGGGTTTGAATCCCAGCTTGGCCATGTAAACCCACTGGGTGACCTTGGACAAGTCACCATCTTTCAGTCTTAGAGGATGGCAATAGCAAACCATCTCTGAAGAAACATGCCAAGAAAACTCCATGATAGGTTCAGCTTAGGGTCTCCATAAGTCACAAATGACTTGGAGGCACACAACAACAACAACATTTAAAAATAATTTCAGGGTTGTGGTAGATCCCCAACTCTTCAGACTTCCTTCACATTATTTTCTCTGAAGGTCTGATCCAGGGGTAGGCAACCTTTTTGAGCTGGGGGCCAGGTTGCTGTCCCTCAGACAATGCACACTCTCTCAGCCCCAGAAAAGCCATGGCAAAACCCCTGTGGAAATTTTGCCAAGAAAACCCCAAGAACAAATAATAACAATAATCAATATCATTATGGCTGGCGGCGGGGGCTGGCGGCGGCGGCAGGACCAGCCTGGGGCCAATCCAAAGGCCTCAGGGGGCCGCATCCGGCCCCCGGGCCTTAGGTTGCCTACCCCTGGTCTGATAAAATGTAATATGCTCAACTGTCCCATCTCTGATTTGCTGCTATCTAAAAAGCTGTCCTGTGAGTTAGATTTTCCCGGTTGGTCTCTGGAATATTATATTCCAGTATGTTAAACAGAATTTGTTAAACTAACCATTAATGTTTAAAGGGCTGTGTGAGTCCTTTTAGTATGAGAACATAGGTAGCTCATCTCTATACAGGTCCTTCTCTCTGTTCCACCACCTTCTCAAGCTTATTTGTTGGGAAGAGGGAAGCAGACCTTCTTGGTGGCTGCTCCCACATTTTGCAACTCCCTCTTTGTGGTGGCTAGGATGGCTCCATCCTTGTTCTTCTGTCAGCAAGTTAAAACCTTTTGATGACATCAAGCTTCTAGAAATTGACCAAGAAGGGCTCTTAATGCTGCATTGTTTTTAATGTTTGTATGTTCTTCTTTTGAACTTTAACATTTCTAATGTTTAATGTTTTTAACTGTATAAACTGTTGTTTATTAGAGTTTATTGAAGCTATTGTATAGTTTTAATCAGTATTGTCCTTAAATATGTTAGTAGGCAAAGGGATTTAGCAGCACCTTTGATATGTAGCTTTTTAAAATGTGTTAGCCATCTTGAATCTCATTGGTGAGAGAAAGGCAGGATACAAATTAGGAGTAATCGTAGCAATAGTGGTTAAATATAGTAGCTAAATATGGATCTGATAGTGGCTTTCCTGCTCTTCCCTCTGTTAGTCCCAACACTTTGACCGTGATGATGTAGCCCTGTGCCATGTGGCTAAGTTCCTGAAGGACCAGTCCAAAGAAGAGGAGGAACATGCGGAGAAGTTCTTGAAATACCAGAACAAGCGAGGGGGACGTGTTGTGCTGCAGGACATCAAGGTGAAGACACCTTTTGCCATCCTACAAAAAGTATATGATGATGCTTGCACATAGCAGCCTGTCCATAACTTCACTTAGTCTTCTGTATCTCTTTCTTGATACAGAAGCCAGAGAAGGATGAGTGGGGTAACACGCTGGATGCCCTTCAGAAGGCCCTGGAGCTGGAGAAGGAGGTCAACCAGGCCCTGCTGGATTTGCACAAGCTGGCAATGGAGAAAAAAGACCCTCATGTGAGTTCACGGATGTCATACCAAGGTTGGGTTGTGTGAACAAATCAAAGGGTCCATCTACACTACACTATATAAAAAATGCAGACTGATATCACTTTAACTTCCATGGGATTTGTAGTTTTGTGAGGTACCAGTACACTCAGCAGAGAAGGCTAAAGACTTTAAACTACAAATTCCAGGATTCCATAGGATGCAGCTACAGCACTTAAAGTGGTATCAAATTGCATTATTTCTACAGTGTAAAGGCATTCAAAGTTAGCTGTGAAGATAAAAATATATCTCTTATTGAGTCTTACACAAATCCCATTCCATCTACAAGGTTTTTCTATAGCCATAACACTGGTATTCTTGGAATTATGCATTCCTGCCACCTTGATAGTCTTCTCTCCTAGTACAGATCAGCGATTACCCTTTTAAAAATATACATTCAGCCCTCCACATTTGTGGCTTTGATTATTCACAGGTTTCATTACTAAGCTCCCTCTAGGAACCTCTCAGTCCTCCAATGTGACTCTTCTGGAATTTGGCCGTAGAATTATGCAGGAGGATCTAGAGATTCCTAGAGAAATCAGTTCTCTAGGCATTTGTATGTCCTCCAGCACGATTCCATGGTCAAATTCCTACAGATGTTGACAGTAGAGTTGTGCCAAAGATTCCTAGAGAGGTGTTTTCTCAGGTTGAAAAACACTAGTGCCTAGTGTTAGAGCCCCTAACCCCAGTGAATGTGGAGGGCCCACTGTATATAAATTATTTCCTTACTTTTTAATTGATACTCCATATAATGTTTCGGTATTTGTTTCTTGGAATCATGCATTCCTGCCACTCTTGATATTCTTCTAGAACAGATCAGTGACTATCCTCTGAAAAATGTATATGAATTCTGTCCTTGATTTTTAATCGGTATTCCATGTAATATTTCAATTTTTGTTTCTTGATCCCCCAGCTGTGTGACTTCCTGGAGTCTGAATACCTGGAGGAGCAAGTGAAGTCCATCAAACAACTGGGAGACCATCTCACGAACCTGAAGCGTTTAGGCCTGCCCCAGAATGGAATGGGGGAATACTTATTTGAAAGGCTTACAGCAGGGAAAAGCAGCTGAACCCATTTATCAGTAAAACTTTGCTATTTTTTTGGAAGAAAAATAAATAAATTATTGCATCAGTACAGAGTGCCATGTCTAGTGCCTTCAGCAGAGCTGCACAAAGCTTGGTGCTTGCTTTTGATCCAAATGCATGGGGACAGTTTGGCATGTTTAAAAAAGCATTGAGATCCACTGTTTTCTAAAGGAGGGATATGGAACTGTTGGCCCTCCATAGGTGTGGATTTCAGTTCCCATCAGCCTCAATTAGCATGGCCAAGGAAAAAGTATTATGGAAAATGTAATCCAGAACACTTGGATGACTAAAATGCTTTGCATCCATATTCTGGTTCTCAATGGAGAATCATGCCTACTAAGTGCCTATAAACTAGAATAACTACAGCCTGTCTGAGGATTACCATATATACTCGACTATAAGTTGACCTCATGTATAAGTTGAGGGCAGGTTTGGGGGCCAAAATTATGGATTTTGATATGACCCATGCGTAAGTCGATGGGAAAACTGAAGGGCATCTAACAAAGGATGTAAAGGACGAAGAAAAAGGAAAACAATGCCAATAAACAAAATTCCATCAGGCATAACTGTGTGCTCATACTAAAGGTTGGATGGAGGAGAAAATAAAGGGGGTTCTGTGATTTCAGGGCAGATGACACTCTTGCCTTTCACTGGGGATGGTTCCTTTTTAAAAACGGTATAGTACCTACACTGACCCATGGATAAGTAGACTCTGGTTTTGGGGGGTTCAATTTTTGACCTAAATAACTAGATTCTAGACTTATAAATGAGCACACACAGTAGCTGACAAAATTAGTGATATGTAGATAGGAGGTAAAATTTTTAGGCAGCTCAGTACTAATGTTTGTGCCTTGGTGGTCAGAGCTTTTATTATCCCACAGAAGACAAAGAGCCAGATCTGTTGGCTACTGTGCTAGTTAACACATCCTTCTGGAAGTTGGGAGCCTTTAAGCGTCGTGTCTGTATCCCATGAAATCCTGAGGTCTGTGTTGTGATGAAGTAGTCTCTCTGGTTAAAAGCTCTAAATTTAACAGCCTTTAAAAAGGCACTTAAGACGGATCTCTTCTGACAGGCCTTCCCAGAATAGCACCACCCCCCTCCTATATTGTTTCTTATTGTATTCTTTTATTTTTACGCTTGTAACCCACTTTGATTCCCTTTGGAAATAGGTGGGTTAGAAATTATTATTATTATTATTATTATTATTATTATTATTATTATTATTAAATTCCTTCATGCCTCAGAACTGTCCTAATTTGGCAGGGACAGTCCCAATGAGTCAATTATAATTTAGGAGAGGAGGAGAGTGAGTTTTGCCCTTCCTAGAAAGCTCAGACAAACACAAACTGCTGCAGCTGCCGCCAGCTTGTCTATCCTTGAATACACCCTGTTGTTGCTTTGTCATGTATACACTGATTTTCATTTGTGAAATGTTGAGGGTAACGCTGTGGTGTGCCTTCAAGTTGTTTCCGACTTATGGGGACCTTAAGGTCAAGCTATCATGAGGTTTTCTTGGCAAGATTTGTTCAGAGAAGGTTTGCTATTGCCTTCACTTGAGGCTGAGAGTATGTGACTTGCCCAAGGCTCACCCAGTGGGTTTCATGGTCAAGCCAGGAGTCAAACCCTGGTCTCTAGAGTTGTAGTCTTAACACTCAAACCATTATGCCATGCTGGCTTCTCAAGGGTTATGTATCCCTCCCTAGACTGCAAACCTGAAGATGTTGGCCATGACAGTTAAAGTGGAATCAAAGTGCTAAAATTGTGGAGTATGAAAGGGACCCTGGTTCAAAAACCCTACATTACATCAGACACTGGGCCTTTTCACTCCAAGCATTCATAGCACAATAATTCCACTTTGAATGCCATGGCAACATCTTGGGATTTGTAGTGTGTGTGTGTGTGTGTGTGTGTGAGCTTAGAATTCTTAGATCAGTGATCTTTAAACTTTGGTCCTCCAGGTGTTTTGGGCTTCAACTCCCAGAAGCCCCAGCCAGCTTGGCCAACAGTCTGAAGTTCTGGGTGTTGAAGTCCAAAACATCTGGAGGACCAAAGTTTGAGGACCATTGCCTTAGGTATAAACAGTGCAGTGTTTCCCAAACTTTGGTCCTCCAGGTGTTTGGGACTTCAGCTTCCAAAGGCTCCAGCTAGATGTGCCAACAGTCAGAATTCTGGGAGCCAATGTCCAAAATATCAATGTCCAAATAACCAAAGTTTGGGAAACTGCAAGTCTACCAGACTACAAACCTCAGGAACATAGGATGTTATCAAGGGGATTAAAGTGGAGTCATAGTGCTATAACTGAAATGTGAAAGGGCCCTTTGTCTAGCAAGTCATGTCAGTTTGCAGTTTTCTTGCTATTACCTTATTTCTGAGTCCAGACAAAGGGTGAACCCACACTGTTGAAATAATGCAGTTTGACACCACTTTAAGTGCTGTAACTCTAGCCCATGGGTTCCTGGGACTTCTTGAGACCTCTCTGCTAAAGAGGGCTGGTGTCTCTCAAAACTACATGTCCCGGGTTTCTGTCGGATGACGCCATGGCAGTTAAAGTGGTGTTAAACTGCATTCCTTCTTCAGTGTAGATGCACCCTGAGTCTATAGAAAGCTTATGCTACAACCTTCTTTGTATCAGTCTCAGAAGGTTCTATAATATCTGTGTGGATGGATGGAGTGCCATCTTTTGCTTTTCTTGGGGCCTCAAAAGTGTCTTGGGATGGCTCCATTGCCTGCCTCTGATGAGCCTACATTGAAGCTGTTGGCTGTCATCCAACTGTTGCTTGGACTGGTTGTTGTTGTTGTTGTTGTTGTTATTATTATTATTATTATTATTATTATTATTATTATTATTATTATTATTATCTTGTGAGATACTCTTGAGTACGTTTAAGGAGAAACAACTATTCTTTACATTCTTTACATGTTACTCTTGATACAGCCATACACCAAAGTGGGGTCAAGTAACTTTCAAGTTGCTTTCTAATTTCTTATGTCCTCCTTGAAAGCAAAACTCCCCCAACCTCAGTTTGCTGCAGCCAAATATGTCGTCCTTGCCACCTCATCCATCCCTGTTCAACTTGTAAACAGAAATAATCTACTTACACGGCAAATCCGCCTATTATCCATGGGATGATTCCCTCCCTGGGTGTGAAGTAATTATTTTGCATTATTCTGTCATGGGAAATGTTTTCCTCTGAAAAGTGAAGGCTTTTGATTTTAAACATGCAGAAACACAGAGAATGTTGGCACACTCCTCATCCATTCTTCCCTAACAGGAGTCTCTTTTCAAGCAGAAAACAACAAATTCCCACTATAAGGGAAATTTTCCATCCTACCCTTATCTCCTGCAAAATTTGGAAAGTGTCGTATTGGTGTTGTACCCAAGTTATTATTTGGTGTAACTTCTGTGCTATGTTCACAGTTGCATAAGTAGAGTTCTACTTTTTGCAACTATTACACATTCAGCGGCACATTCTTGGGTGGTGCATGACTATAAATGAACCAGTGCCTTAATGGTTTCACTGGGATTATGGAAACAGTAAACACATTCACAGATACGTAGTTGGTTGTAAAATGTTAGTTTTACACTCTCCAAGCCCAAACTAGGATCTCAGTTTCTTTGAAACATCTACTTCCAGTTCTTGTTTCCAGCCAGTCATTCAGACTTTAGAAGTAACTGGTTACAAAACAGTTATTGGGAAATGGAAATTACTTACTAGTAATTTGTAACCAGTTACATTTAAAGTCTTCATAACTGGCTGGAGACAACAGGTGTGGGCTGGTGTTTCAAAAAAGCAGCTGGGATTCTAGCTTGTGCTTGCATAGTGTAAGGTATAACTACATTTCATGATGATTGTAACTGAATATGAAATAAAGTATTTTCCAGTGTAACTCTCTAAGTTAACTTTGTGGTTATGGGTTATGGTACCACTAAACACTGGAAAAGGAATATCATAGGTACAAGAAAACTGACAGGACACAGGTCTATCTGGCTTAATAGTGTGAAATTTTAACTGGTAGTAGTCCTCCAGCATTTCAAGTAGGATTCTTTTTTAGACCTACTTGGAATACACTATTCCCTAGTGGTTTTAACCAGTGTGTTAACCAGGCCTGACCTTGTGTAGTTTTTAAAACTGGGTGAGATTTGCTGTGCTCAGGGTGATATTATATCGTTGTTGGTTCTGACTTATGGTGACCCTAAGGAGAAAATCTCTTGGCAAGTTACTTCAGAAGGGTATTACCATTGTCATCCTCTGAGGCTGAGCCCAAGGTCATGGCCAGGCAGGGAATTGAACCCTGGTCTCCAGAGTCATAGTCCATTACTCAAACCACTATGCAATGCTGGCATTTCACATATGGAAACTAGGACATGTGTTCAAGTGACATCAAAGTGTGGGCAAGATAGCAAAAATTATTAGTAAGGAAGAACACAGAAGTTAGGAGAGACTGAAATTGTTTTTGCCTGACTCTGCAGGGAAGGATAGGATTCTGACCCTTCCTCTCCTCCTTGCAGATTTAATTAAGTCCAAACTACTTTTTCGCAGTTTGAATTCAGTTTGCAACAACTGAAGTAAGCTGAGCATGAAGGGGGAAAGTGGGAGGAGGAGAAACTGTGACATTTTGAATACAGCTGAAAAAGTGGGACAGCAAAGAGTTACTTGGGACAGTTCAGACCAAACTGGAACAGATAGCAGGTATGTCATGTTTTTCAGGTTCTGGTTGGTGCTGACTCCTGCTCTTTTCTTGGTGTTGCAATTGCAAGGATATAGAGTGTTGTTTGTGCCACAAGCTAGGGGCTTGTAGCATTTAGGGATTTTGAATGTAACCATTTTAGCTGTTTTTGAGAAATGAGAAAGTAAAGGATAATTTTTAAAAACCTGTGAGTTTTTTTTAGTATTGTCATCATCAAGTGTAACTATGATGAAAACACATTGAAATATAGGTTGCAGCTACACTGCAGGATTAATGCAGTTTGACACTTCTTTAACTGCCACAGCTATGGGATTCTGGGATTTGTAGTTTTGTGTGTTATTTCACCCTCTCTGTCAGAGAGCTCTGGTGCCACAACAAACTACAAATCATAGGATTCCATGGGATGGAGCCATGACAGTTAAAGCGCTGTTAAACTGCATTAATTCTGCAGTGTGGCAGCAGACATGGATAGACTTAAATCTTGCAGTTGGTCCTGACTACAGTAGTGTCTGGATTGGTCAATTCTGTCATGATTCTGATAATGTTGATGCTATGCTTAGTAATGTTGATGGTATAGTAATGTTGATGTTACAAGGAATTAGGATGTTCAATTGTATGTAATGACTATAGGTAGATTTAAGCTCTGTTGTTTGATTATGTTGTGTTGTTTGATTATACATGATTATATATGGTTAAACCCTTGAGTATATATGGTTTATGCCTTTTGATGTGTGTGTGTGTGTGTGTATGAGAGAGAGATGTTCACTGCTATATTGTAGTCACAATTTGGTTCACTGATGTTAGCATCAACAGGTCTATGGTATATATGCTTAATGAGATATTACAAAGGGATTTTGTTTTAATGTTAACCTTGTAAGGGAAAAGGTTTGGTTAAACTGAAATGGATTAATGTAAATGCATTTAGGTCTATAGAGTCATAGAATCACAGAAACATACAGTTGGAAAAGACCACAAGTCCCCCCACCATGCAAGAACTCAAAATCAAAGCATCCCTGACAGATGGCCATCCAGCCTCTGTTTAAAGATCTCCAAAGAAGGAGACTCCACCAGCCTTCAAGGGAGTGTGTTCCAGTGTCAAACAACTCTCACTGTCAGGAAGTTCCTCCCAATATTAAGGTGGAATCTCATTTCCTGTAGCTTGAATCCATTGCTCCGGGTCCTATTCCCTGGAGCAGCAGAAAACAAGCTAACTCCCTCCTGAACATGATATCCCTTCAAATATTTAAATAGGACTATCATATCCCCTCTTAACCTTCTCTTCTTCAGGCTAAACATCCCCA
>CM034708.1:9255802-9286661 GCA_020142125.1 Phrynosoma platyrhinos | reverse complement strand
ATGTGTATTATATGTTTTATCATGGATTGTATGTTTTAATTTTGTAAGACGCCCTGATTGGACTACCACTGGGTGGGGTATAAATTATTATTATTATTATTATTATTATTATTATTATTAAACCAAAAAGTGACCTTTTTGAAAGATTACTTACACATAACCTGCCAAATCTGCAGGGAGGAGCCGAACTTTTTTACTGACGTATGTATGTGTGGTTAGTATTCAGTTCTGTTGAAGACGTTTTCCTGGTAACATCTCTGCAACTTCAGAAATAAAGCCTTGTTGTGTACCTTACAGAGTATTCGTTTACTGAGATGGAGGAAGGTTCAACCAATTCTTGACAAGTAGACCAATTGAATCAATGAGATTTACCTATATTCAACAATAGCTTGAATGGGTCTAAGGTAATTGGATGAACCAACTGGATGCCAATCATAGTGTGGCAAGCAACCATGATATCTGTTCATATGTCTGATAATGGATTGGAATTAGTGAATATATCCAAATTCATCTGTTCTTCTTTCCAATCTTTCTTTGATTTTGTTGTTTGAGCACGGCTGCTTATAAATCAGAGATGATGTGTCTGCCAGCAGAGTTCTAGCCCTTGCCCCAGACATGCCCTGTTATCAAATATCATTTCATAGTGTAGAGATAGAAATGTCTTCTGGAGGACTAATCAGGTAGATGCTCTGTAGAGCCTTTGAGACCAAAGACATTTCCTGTGATGTTTTCAAATGTCCTGTTTGTGAGTAGACTTGAAAACACTTGGTAGAGGATTCTCTATAGCAGCAGAAATCTGACTGCCAGTCAAGATGCCTGGTTATTTTTTTGCTTTGATACTAACGGAAACATTTTTTTCCCTTCAGAATACTTCATTTTTGCTCCTGCTGCTAACACCGAGTCTAAATTGATCTCAGTAGAATATGGTTCACAGCTGAGTTTTATTTTCTAATGCGCTTGGAGATTTGTGGGCTTGTGTGTGTGCTTTAATATATTATTGATATTTTAATGTCTTGGCATGCTGTTAACTTGCAAGAGAATATATTTTCATTTTTTAAGTAAAGGTTCCTCTCCCCCCCCCCCCCCATTTTGAACAATGCTTTCTGTCTTAAAAGTGAATGTAGGTTATTTTGATGCTTTTATATTCAGTATTATCTGCCATACTGGCCAAGTGTGGGCTTACTGGTCAGACTTACTCTAGTATAAGATGGAAAAAGTTTTTAATGATGAAGAACATACAAGGTAGGAGAGGCTGCAGCAGTTTGCTTTTGCCTGAAACTACTGGGAAAAGCAAGATTTTGGCTCTTCCTCTTGTTCCCTTGGCCAGTGAATTAGCTGAGTGCAAACTACTCTTTTGCAGCAATGGAAGTAAGCTGAAGGCAAAGGCATAAGTGGGAGGAGGAGGGAGAAAGTGGGACATTTTACAGGCACTGAAAAAATAGGTTGACAGAGGATTAATTAGGAGCATCCCTGGCAAATCAGGACAATTGGAAGGTATGCTTTAGTCTCTTCTATAGAAAAGATTTAGAGATACTGCCAAGATATTTTTTTGTTTTAGTTTTATCTCCTGGGTCCTTTGACCACCATCCAGATAGCTAAAATGGGAAGAGAAGACTTTGAAGCAGCTAGAAGTCCATTTCAAAACACACATGCCAGCTATATTCTGATGTTGAACATTGTAAAGTGAAACATATTTGGAAAGGTGAATTGCAACTCCAGCTAGGCCCTTTTTCAGGCTACATAGTTATAGCATGTGGTGAGATTCAAGAGCACTGTGGAAGAGCATTCTAAACATCTCTTGAAACTACAGATCCCAGGATTCCATAGCGTGGAGCCATAATAGTTCAACTGGGATCAAACAATTACAATTGTGTAATGGGAAAGGTGGCCTGGTGGCTTATGGGACAGGCGATTCACCCTTTGTGGGGGTGTGGGAGGAGCAGGAACAAAAAATAAGATGACTAGAAAATTGAGACCTCCAAAAATAGCTCAGTAGCCACACTCGCCTCTCCAGTGTGATTTTGTATGGAAATACATGCCCATCCTTGGCTATTGGTTCCAGGCAGAGACACTGGCTGCCATCCTATTAGTTAGTCATGATAAGAATAACCATTCAATCAATTGTTGAATGGCAAATCAGCAAATAGATAAATCTCATTGATTCAATGGATCTACTCAAGCTAGACCTAATGACAGCAATGAGGCCACTATGTCCTTAGCATCCATTTTTGTACATAATCATACCTTCCAGTCATCTCAACCTGGCAGAAACTGTCCTGTCCCAATCAGCTTTTTATTTTGTTTTTAAAATCCCACTTTCTCTTTTCCTCTCACTTTCCCCCTTTGTCCTTGGCTTACTGAAATGACTGCAAACTGAGTTCAAAATGCAAAAGTAGTTTGCACTCAATTAACTCCGGGAGGGGGGGGAAGCGGAGAAAGAAGTGGAATCTTGCCTACATGTGTCCAGGTTTTCATCTGTGAAATGGCGGTGGTGGGGGGATATATTTGAGTCAATTGGGCTAGTACATCCACACATGCTTGGCCTTGTATGGCCAAAAGGGAATAAAATTTGCATTCAACTCAGCAGAGAAGAGAGGAGAGAAGAGGAAGAAGAGGGTGGAATCTTGCCCTTCCCAGGAGGCTCATGCAAAAAGAAACAACCTGCAACTTGCTCCTAGATTGTCTATTGTAGCATAACCTTTTGTAGATCTGGTCTGCTTTTTCCCAGATGCATAGAGTGAACTTGGGCACAGTCCTGGTCAACAGCTTCATCAATGACTTGGATGAAAGAATAGATGACATGCTTCTCAAATTTGCAGATGACATCAAATGGGGGCGGGTGTATCCCAGAGGAGAGGATCAAAATTCAAAATGACCTTAATAGATTAGAAAGCTAGGCCAAGGCTAAAAAAATGAATTTCAACACGGAGAAATGTAAGATACTGCACTTAGGGCGGAAAAATGGAATGCATAGATATGGGATGGGGGACACCTGGCTTAACACAACTACATGTGAAAGGGATCTAGGAGTCCTAGTAGACCACAAGTTGAACATGAGTCAACAGTATGATCCAGCAGCTAAAAAGGCCAATGCAATTTTAGGCTGCATCAATAGAAATATAGTATCTAGATCAAGGGAAGTAATAGTGCCACTGTATTCTGCTCTGGTCAGGCCTCACCTGGAATACTGTGTCCAGTTCTGGGCACCACAATTCAAAAAGGATGAAACTGGAGCATGTCCAGAGGAGGGCGACTAAAATGGGGAAAGGTCTGGAAACCAGGTCCTGTGAGGAGAGATTTAGGGAACTGGATATGTTTATCCTGGAAAAGAGACGGCTAAGAAGGATATGATAGCCTTTTTTAAATAGTTCAAGGGATGTCATATTGAGGATGGAGCAAGCTTATTTTCTGCTGCTCCAGAGAATAGAACAATGGATGTAGGAAAAGAGATTCCACCTTAACATTAGGAGGAACCTCTTGATAGTAAGAGCTGTTTGATAGTAGAACACACACCTTGAGAGTGTGGTGGACTCTCCTGCTTTGGAGGTCTTTGGAGATATTTAAACAGAGGCTGGATGGTCATCTGTCAGGGGTGCTTTATGTGTTCCAATGGAGTTGGACTGGATGGCCCTTTTGGTCTCTTCTGACTCTATGATTCTAAGGACTTTTATAATCAGACTGTATGAATAGCCATAGAAATGCAAAACTTGTGAGCATGGTGATGAGGCGACAAGTTCAGTTTTAAGGTTTACCATTGATGGACAAAGGCAGGAGGAAAGAGGCCAAGGTGGGTGGATGACCATATGAATGGTGGAGGGAGTTTGGGAATGTGGTGTGTGGAGACTGGAAACCAGAAGGGATATATGATGAACTGGCCAAGGGCATCCCCATGTGGCTGCAGGGGAAGGGTTAACTAGCATCATGCTATGTAGCATGCCAAGAAGCTCTTGCACACTCTAACCATCATAACACTGGTTAACACCCCAGCCTCGTGAGGATGTACTTCGACATTTCATCAAATTGAATGGGACCTGGGATATATACCCATACAATGCTGCTGAACTAATCCAAACTGCAGATTTCTAAACTCACTAGAAGGTGTGGGTTGCTTTATGCTCAGCATGTATATTTTGTAAAGAAATGTGGACTTTACAAAATCTTATTAATTTTTCAGTGAACCCCTCTTTCAAAAGAAAAATAAATCAAAGCTGGGTGACTTTGAACCCATAGAGTTCTCGCTGTTCAAAGAATTGGGGTCCTTGTAGCATCCCTCATAAACACATTGGGGGAAGAAGAGAACAGACATTGCAATATTGAAAAGGAGCGTCACAAAGCTGCCTAGGGAGACTCAAGTATTTCATTGATTGCTCAGATCAAAGCTGCAGGTATGTGGTTAGGAGACTGCAAACAGTTTTATAATATTAAAGGAGGGACTTGTCTTTCCCTTTTATGTTTTTTAAAACTTGAATCGACATGTGGCGTCCAGGGAATTGATTCGGCCAAGGAAGCTTTTCATATTTCTGTCACAATCCATCTGTAGCCACATACACACAAAGACTGCTTGGTGGTGCTGGATGGAGATTTGATTTCAAATAAGTCCAGAAGCCTTTTCACAATGCCCAATTATAATGCTATAACTCCCCATGGCAACATCCAATGGAATCTTGGGATTTGCATTTTTGGAAGGGATATGTAGAATTCTCATCATAGAGTACAGTCTGTAAAAGACATTCAAACACATGTTCTAATGGTGCCTATTTCTGTGAAGTAGTAACAAGAGTTGGTTGCCACTGCTATTGTCTCTGAGAGATTCTCTGACAGCATCACTCCCTGCCCAACTATTTCTGCTGCCCAGTAGGTCTTTGACACATTTGGGCTGCATCTGCACTGCAGAATTAAAGCAGTTTGACAATGCTTTAACGGTCATGGCCCTATCCTGTGGAATCCTGATATCTGTAATTACAAATTTGTAATATTTGTAATTTGTTGTGGTATCAGAGCTCTCTGACAGAGGCTAAATAATATCTCACAAAACTATAATTCCCAGAATTCCATAGCACTGAGCATGGCAGTTGAAGCTGTGTCAACCTGGATTATTTGTCTGGCTCCTCAGCAAAAGTCTACCTGAGATTTGAGACCTTACCAGCAGCAGTACTTCCATTGGCATAGACCTTTGCCTCACTAGAGCATGCAATCTCATCTCCATGGAAAGGGCGAGAAGTGACAGTAAAGGGTAGCAGAAATTATTGCTGCAGGAGGATGGATTTACACTGAAGTCTTTATTGCTAGGTATTGCAGGTATAGGAGGTGGTTTCAATAGTCTACACTTTTAATAAAAAATGGGATTTACTTTTGGAAAAGCAAAAAAACAAAACAAAAACAAATTAATCCACTATCCCTCCCTTCCAAAGTAAGTTTGAAAACCATTTTCTATGCATGAGTCATAAAAAGAGAGAGACACGTGGAATAAAGGACCTTGGTTGTGAAACATTCTGAAGGGACATCCTATGAGTTTCTTTGGTTCTTAGAAACAATCTTCAGATGCTTCTTACCTAATGATGATTCCTTTGACCTGTGAAAGGGTTTTTGTCCAAAAGTAGCATATCTTGCAAGAACAGTTCTATTCACTCTGCTTTTGGAATTCAAAGACATAGCTGTGTGAGTCTGGAAAATCAGTATGCAAAGGGATCTTGCAGTACCTTGAGACTAATAAGTTTAACACATGGCACTTTGAAGAACGGGAATGGAACAGAACGGAACGCAAGGGAATGGAACAGAGCAAAAACACATTTTACTCAAGGGAGAATGCCACCGATGCCGCTGGGAGTCCCTGATACATTCCCAAGCCATTCCTGGCAGCCGATTTTTCCTTCAAAACAAGGATAAGCTTATAACTGAAAGAGAGAAGTTGGTAGCAGGAGCTTTTGTAGACTTGAGCCTACTTCCTCAGATGCATCTGCTTTTGGAGGTCATCTTTGTCCCAGCACTGCACCTAGTGTGGGACCTAAACATGATCTCAATCAGCTGGAGATGCAACTTGCCCTACCTATTTGTTTTAAAATGTACATTCTGTTTCCTATTCTGAAAAAAGCAGGGACTCATTTTTGTTTATGAAAAAAAGATTAAAACTCTTAGTAGCATAACAATAAGCATAAAAGGCAGAAAAATGTTTAAGAAAAAATATTAGCCAAGGGTCTAAGCAAGATTCCCCCTGTCCCCCGCCTCTTGAAAAAAATGACAGGTCTTTGGAAATTCCATAAATTCCATAAAGGAAAAAAAGCCACCAGAAAAGGACCCTAACTATCTTTGATATTTGTCTAATCCTATAAAATAGAAGTGGTTCACCTGAACACTCCACAGATGATAATACACATGTGGTAGATAGGGGTGGAGGTTTCATGTACTAGCATAGAGAGCTGTACAGTTTGAAAGAAATGCTCTGTAACTGCATAAGGTTAGCAGTGATATGGGAAAGGAATGGTGGATGGATGCAAAGTAAAATGAGGATGTTTTATAAGGAGGATGTAGGGGGAACAGGAGAACCCAGAAAGTTAATATTGGAAGCATGCTCCTTTAAGTTACTGTAAGAAATGCAATATCTATCTATCTATCTATCTAATCTATCTATCTATCTATCTCCTTCCTTCCTTCCTTCCTTCCCTCTCCTTCCTTCCTTCCCTCCTTCCTTTTCTTCAGCTTTTGAATGAATTGTTTCATAGGATATTAATCCATCTGCAATACTGCCACACCTTGCAACATTTCACAAATGAATCCTGGGATACATGTCAAGCAATATTAGAATGTGCTGAAGACGACAAAAGTGATTATGAGGAAGAAAGGTAGGAGAGGCTGCAGCAGTTGGCTTTTGCCAGAGCTGACTGGGAAAGACAAGATTCCAACCCCTTCTCCTCTCTCCCCCTGCTGACTTTACTGAGGGCAAATGATGTTGACATTTTGTACTGAGTTTGCAGAAATGGAGGTAGGCTGAGGATGAAGGGAGAAAGTGGGAGGAGAGAGAATCTGGGATGTTTTAAAAACATCTGGGAAAGTGTAATGACAAAGGGTTAGTTGGTACTTTCCCTGCTAAATCAGGACAGTTTGAGGGTATATATTACTGTTCTATAGTATTGCATTCTTCCAGCATAGTGCATAGTTTGAGTGTTGGAAACTGGGAGACCTGCTTGGCCATGGAAACCTGACCTTGGGCAGGTCACATTCAGCCTCAGAGGAAAGCAAGGGCAACCCCCTTCTGAACAAATTCTTCCAACAAAAATCCTTGGCAGGTTCACTTTAGGGTTGCCATGAATCTGAAATAATTGGAAGGCACACAAAACCAACTATTCTTCTTTAAAATAAGTGTTCTTGGCAATATCCTTGTGTGTGTGTGTGTGTGTGTGTGTGTGTTCAAGCTGCCTATCAAAGTGGGACTCATACTTTCTATCATTGGAACCCCCTTTGACATCTAGATGTAGATGCCACACCCCCAATATAGTATACAAATGTAAATATTTTGTTTAGTGTGCATATTTGTTTAGTGTGCATGAATTTCACACATTCATATATGTTCATATTTTCACAATTTCTAAGGAACTAACACCATTCAATTTTGAAGTTTTATATTTCAATAAATCCAATATTTAACTCAATGCATGTGTAAATTTTACACATAGAAAAGATTGGGAAGATGAGAAGAAGGAGGGATCAGGGCCTTCAAGTCTCTCTCCCCCCCCCCAACTCTCAAGGGATAGTTGGAGAGTGTGTATGTACAGATGTGAACGCTGGAGAATGAAGAATGCTAACAAGAAAAAAAAGTAACTCATTTGAAATGCAGTGCTCAAAGAATGTTCTGCAGATACCATGGACCACAAAAAGATGAGTAAGTTCATCCTAGAAGAAATCAAACCTGAACTGTCCTTAGAAGCCAGAATGACTAAGAAGCTACCATAGTTTTAAAATATTACGATAACTCACTGGAAAATAGTATAATGTTTAGTAAAGAGGGAGACTAGATTACAGGTGGATTGACTCAATCAAGCTAGCTATGGGCTCTGAGCAGGCAAGAGCTGAGAAGGGCAATTGATGACTGGGACTTTTGGAAGTCTCTCTCATAGGCTCACCCTAGGCTGAAGCTGAAGTGATGGTACAACAAATCTTATCTCTCCATTAGTGGCGAATTGTCAGTGCTCCTCTCTCCTTCCAAACTTTAGAACAGCAATTTCTGAACTTTGGTTCTCCAGATGTTTTGAGCTTCAGGTCCCAGCATTCTTGACTAGCTGGAGGACCAAAGGTTGAGAACCAGTTCACTAGAGTATGTTAGTTGCTCTGGTAGAGAAATCAGCAAAGCACAATGGGTTGAAAAGGTGGGCTGGAGTTCATTGTAACTTGTGTGCTTCCCTATGTTTCCCCTCCTTCTCTGCATGTATCCATGAATATCCACACTAGCATTGCTCAGATTTTGGGAGAGGATATTGGAGAGGTTCTGAATGAAACCCACAGTCATGACTTCCTCCGATCTAATCACATCATGCCCCCATTGTCATATAAAGTCCCCCCAAGAGATATGGAGATAGTACAAAATAGAATAGACACAGGAGCATTTCCACAATCCTGTGCCTAGTAGTGTTCAGCAGTCATAATTGGGCCTCTATGACCAGTATCCATTATTTTCATTACACTAGTGCAAATGATGCTGAACTTTTGGAGAACCTGACTCCTTAGTCTGAGCTAGGATCAATCCACTGAATCAAGTGCTGAATGGAGGCTTCAGCATGTAGATAAACCCCATTGATTTAATCAGTCTAATTGAGATTAAGAGTAGGATTCAGGCCTGAGATGAAGATTTCTGCACAAGAGATGGAATCTCTATTCCAATTGTGGCGCAGTGGTTTGAGTGCTGGAGTATAACTCTGGGAACCAGGGTTCGATTCCCAGTTTGGCCATGAAACCCACTGAATGACCTTGGGCAAGATACATGCTCTCAGCCTCAGGGGACGGCAACAGAAAACCTCCTCTGAGCAACTTTTGCCAATAAAACTGTATGATAGACTCGCCTTATGGTCACCCTAAGTCAGAAATGACTTGAAGGCACAAAGCAACAACAGCCAGTTACACAACCCATTTCACTACCAGCAGTATTTCAAGGGCCCAAAACAAACAAACAAACAAAAACAAAACAAATGTGTGACCATTTACACAGCTGGAAAAAGAATGTAGCCAAGTATATTTGCTTTGCTAAAATTACTTTTGATTTAAGCTTAGTATGTGTATTTTAATAGGATATGAGCTATAGCCCATCAGTGATGTGCATATAATAAGATATTTAGATTGCAACTGTGTCATGTTTCCCTGCAATACATTTGTAATCAGGGAGTAAAGCCATTATTTTGTGTGTTATTCAGTACATAAACTACTAACCAAAAAAAAACAAAAACCAACCACCACCACCATCAATGACATACTTTTAATAAATAGCTTTACTTTTCATTCCTATATACAAGTACTTTACAGCAAAACCCAGGAGAGAGTACACCTGCCTCACAGAAATGGTGGACATGTTCCATAGTGACCCAAATTTATCACAGATAAATGTGGTGGTGTGGGTAGCAAAACATCCTCCTCCCACACCTTGAGATCCATTAATGTATATGTTCATGTTCAGCCTCATCTGAAAATGCCACATCTATGTCTCATCATTCATGCCTGTTTGTCTGGAGATGCTTTTTGGCTTGACAAATGTCTAACAGGCTATTTAGCAGAAAGAATAATAATAAAACTGTAAGGTTGTCTTTGAGTACTTCTATATTTTGACTGTAGCACCAGAAGAAAAATATGGCTGATGCTTCTCATGAGTGAACACTTTTTTTGGGGGGGGGGGGGGAAGGAGTGGTATAGGTACACTGATGTGCTCACATGCAAATCTAGATCCTTCTTCTATGACCATAAGCTGCTGCCTTATATTCAGTCAGACCACTGGTCTTTCTAAATCAGTAGCCCCCTAGTACCAGCTCTCCAAGGCCTCTTGCAACTCTGCTATTTCAAATGCCAAGGCTAGAGTCTGGGACCTTGTGTATGTAAAGCACTTCTTGTTTTACTGCTACATCCCACTTTTTTTATGGAATTTAATTCACAGGCTTCTTAAGCAGTACTTCCATGTAGGTATTGGCCACACTTGGCATTGCTTAGCTTCAATAGTGTTGGCTTATTCTGTGCTCTACAGAACCATGTGCTATGTCAGTGAGTTATGTCAAAGATTTTTGGCAGCCTCGGGCAAAGGGCATAGTGCTCCCTATCAATTCATCTGCCGGACTGAACTGGATCAGCAGTTGATGCTTCCTTCAAAACTGTTGACAGGACAATGCCATTATCACAGGTGACAGCAGCAGACTAATTTAGGTAGCTTTAGTACAAGCCATTTGATGTATACAACCCTGCCCCTCAAAAGAGGAAAATGGTGTGTTCAGGAGTAATAGGTAGTGGCTACTATTGCTGCTGCCCACCAGCATCCCCTGCCCAAAGCACTTTGCTCACTCTGCCTAATGGTAGGGCCAAGATTCTTGTGCAGCTACCACTCATCTCAATGGGGCTGTACCCATACAGGACTTTCTCAGCCTTTACACTCATTTCTCCTTAGGCTCTTTTCTTACCTGCAGCTTACCTGGCACAGAACTCACCTGTATGTAAAGGGGTGCAATGTAGTGCAGGAGAAATTCAGCATAGGCACCTTTTTTGACTCACTTTACATACGTGAGGACTATAAATAGTGTATGTTTGCAATGTTGGTTGTATAGGCAAATTTTGGAATTCAGTGTGCAACCTGGACTATGGTTTGCGCACAACTCCCATGTGCAACTGATCCTGTAGATTTCCAGTGGGACAGGGAAAAAGAAAGAAGGCACTGTGATGCTAGGCCTCTATAAAGCCCCCTTAAGTATAGGCTGGGGCTTTAGCTTGGATCTTTCTTTTTTCTTTGTTCTGCCTGGAGGCACAGAGAATCAGTTTTGGTTTACCCATTAGTACATTTCCACTACTCAAGTTGCATCCCCCTGAAGTGGCACAAATGAATCATCTCAAAACACATACATTTTATACCTTACCATTCCCCAAGCTATGTGCTGCAGGACTGTGATCATAATCCAACTGCTCTCTGAAGTGACAGACAAATGGGAAATTATCTCTCACAGTAATGCTACAAGCTGGGATCCAAAGAGCTGTAGGCAGACCTTCCACTCCACCATCAGACTTCTGATAGCTCTGCACAAAACCAGAAGCAAAGACTTCAGATTTTCTGAATTAACTCCTTTCTTTCTTACTACTGACTCTGTGCTCATGAAAAGCCACTTGAGATCTGCTCTGTTACAGCAGAAAGAAATCTAGAAATCTCCCAAGAAGTGTCCAGAAGATGTTTAACCACATATATGGAAACAGCTGAATGTGTGCATTGAGCTCTTTGGATCTCAGTTGACAAGCATGCTCTTGGAATGTGAATAAGGCAGAACTTGAATGGCAGGCACCCACACATGACCCTGAAATGTAAAGTTCCTACATGAATGGCTGAAGAACACAAAACTCTGAAAAATAATACTGCTTTTCTTCCCCACCTCCCTCCTGTTGGTAATATACATTATGTACATGGCAGCTGCAACTTTGACTCGTACTATTAATCATTTTATAGATATAAATTAACAATATAATTTGTTTTTCCATGGTAAAAAATATTTTGTAGAAGTGTAAGTTTGGTTCCTCTGATTGGTTGCCTTCCCCCATTCCCTGCCCCTTCAAACATTTTTTCTTTATTTTTCAGTTAATATATTTTTTGGGTTGTTGTTGTTGTTTTTTTTAAAGCAGCTGATGTACAACATAGATTTCTGGTTGGCAGGAAGTGGCCAGCCCACCCAGCTACCTGCTTTCTTGTGTCATTTTGGAGTTTCCCTTTGAAATATGCAGGTAAACAGATATTGAGGGAGGGGAAGAAAGGAAAGAAAAAGAGGGGAAGGATGGATTTGACTGCAAAGTGAACCTGCACTTTCCCCCCCTCTCCATTTCAGTTATTAATGTTGAGAGTCCTGCATTTGGAAATTTTGCATGCACCATGGTACTGGGAATGAAACAACAAGACAACTTCTCTGTTTCATTAAGCCTCTCTTTCCCCACTTCTAAGTTTCATCTTTCCACAGTTGAAGCCCTTGGAAGCTGCCGCCTGTCAGCTTGCTTCTCATTTCTCCTTGAGGTTCTGTGTGGAGAATGAACATCAGCTGAGCTTTTGTTTTCTACTATGGCTGGACTGCTATCTAATGAGACTGAGGAATTATGGGTAAGGAGATGGGCATTTTTGGTCGGTGGCTGGTATGGCATTGCCACTGACCCAGAAGTCTTGTTTCTTGCTTGGTTCTTCACTCTTCGCTGCAGTGGACTGATGACTCTGGCCCTGCTGTGGGTCTGAGGAATAAGTGCATGGGTGTCTTCTACCAAGGACATCCTGCCCAAAGAACCTGGACTCTCAGACTGGGGTGAGAGTAAAGATGTTGGACCAACCAAAGTCTTAGGTGGGTCACCATGGCTGGCCATGATTTCCTCTTCAGTTTCTGCAGCTTCGCTCAGGAAAGGTGGTGGCAGGGTGCTACTACGTTTGCTGCAAGATTCACAGCACAACTTTTTGTAGCCTGGGATTGAACAGTACCGGGCAAGTACCTCCATCTGGCAGAAAATGGATTTATCTCCTTGGCAAGGTTCATCTGGAAAAGAAAAATCCACCATGAATTAGGAGTGACATTTTGTTGAAAAGCAAGGTATTACTCAAAAGGAAGTGCACCACTCTCAATACATGTTTAGATGAATTGGGTTTTTGAGTTCTAATAGAGCAAAAGCATTACAATCAAAGAAGCTTTATGGCACTGATTCTGAAAGGAATGCATTCCACCAATTTTGATAAGTCTAGGTGCTCTTGAGATTTAGGACAGAGTCATTAAAATCAGTGGAACTTAACTGGAACATAAATGCCACTAGTTGCACTAATTTCAATGATATTGCTTTAAAAATCAGAGAGCCAGTGTGGATAATGGTTTGAGTGTTGGACTACAACTCTGGACACCAGAGGTTTGAATCCCCACTTGGCCATGGAAACACACTGGATGACCTTGGGCTAGTCACACTCTCTCAGGCTCAGAGGAAGGCAAAGGAAAACCACTTTTGAACAAATCTTGCCAAGAAAATCCCATGAGAGCTTCTGCTTAGGGTCACCATAAGTTGGAAACAACTTGAAAGTACACAACAACACAAAAACTTTTAAAAATTCTCTATGTCTGGATTCAGCCCTATATATAATTGCTGTGATCCTGTTCATGTTATACTCATGGGTAACTTTTCTTACACATGCAGGTGTACTTTGATGTACCTAGTTGATCACTGTGCAGCTAGGATTGTAATCCTTTATTAATTTCACTCTTGATGGAAGGAATAAATAATTTTAGCAATTTTCTTCCCAATCCAATAAAGTCTTTGAAAGCAGAACTAATATTATCCATAGAGCAATTGCTGCGTCCAGTGCAGAAAATGCTGCTTTCTGATGGAAAATGCCCATTTTCAAATACTTTTTCACAGCAGGAAGAAAATTACTAAAATGACTCATTACTTCTTTTAGCAAAACAATCACAGCCCTACAATCTCCTTACTGGAATAACTGGGATGAATATACAAACTGGGTGACAGTATCTGAAGGAAGTGAGGAGAATCCAAAAAGAACATTATTTCCCCCACCTTTTGGCAGCTGCCTGCAATTCTTTCAGGCTATCAGCTGTCCCCCGTCTGCTCTACTCTAAGCTTAATGACACTGCTTTTAAAAGTCAAAGAGCTCTAAATGTACACCTTGGGAGGATGCTTTCATGGAGCGGCTTCTAAAGGTCAGATTAGAGGCTTATTTTTTAAGAAGTCCCCTATGATTGCACCATCATTTGAAAATCAATTTATGTTGTGCCTTGTTGCTGAGCTGCGAGACCTATTTTATAGTGGAGTATTGCATCTTTGTCCCCGAGTATTCACACTTTTGTTTTTTTGTTTTTTGCACATACATCTGCAGATACTTCATCTAGCAGCAATTTTTAACCGGAGGGAAACAGGATGGAAGGATCAGTCCCTTGCCCATTAGGAAGGCAAACTTGGTCAACCTTTGAGCAGTAAATGGGACAACGTAAATTAAAATCTACACAATATGAGCTACTATGAGACTGGGGGATTTTTCTGGTGGTAAGGCGCCAGATGCTGTCTGATTTTGGAAGCTAAGCAGGGCCAACTCTGGTTATGCTATATTTCAGAGGCAGGAACTGGCAAAAATGCCTCTGAGTATTCCTTGCCTAAGAAAACTATGAAATTCATGGCATTGTCATAAGAGCACACATTACCACTGGCATATTTAGGGGCAGGTAAGAGAGAGGGAGGATGGCAATGACAAACCCCCTCTGAAGAAACCTGCCAGAAAAGTCCAAAATGACTTGAAGGCAAACAACAACAACAAGAAGAGAGATGGCGTTTTCAGAAGCCTCTCTCTCTACCGGACTGTTTCTCCCAATGCAGAACAGCTGCAGGGCTGCCAGGCACAGCCCTCTTTTCTCAGACACTGATCAGTTAATGAAAAATTGGGGGGGGGGCAAGAAACCCCCATGCTGAAATGGTAAACTGCTTCTTCTGAAGTAGCAGTCCATTTTCCACAATCCTCACTCCTAAACTCACTAAAAAAGGTGCTGAACCTCCAGAAAACAAAGCCAACAGTAGGTCTGTAGTCACTTTTGGGGGATAAATTTGGCCCCAAAGGGGCAGTATGGCCTGTTGTGGGTCTGTAGAGGTGAAAATTACCTGCTCAAAAGATTCTTAAAACCCTGCCCCACAAAAGATCTTAGGTCTGGTGCAAGATTTTTAAATAAGGAGAAGGATTGTAAAGAAGTCTGTATCTACACTTCAAAATGCAGTTTGACACTGCTTTAACTGCCATGGCTCAGTGCTATTGAATTCTAAGAATTGTAGTTTTGTGAAATATTTAGCCTTCTCTGTTAGTGAACTCTGGTGCCACAACAAAATACAAATCCCAGGATTCCACAGAATTGAGCCATGACAGATAAGTGATGTCAAACTGTTAAAATTTGCTTGTAGGTCTTTAAACATCTGACTAAGTACCTCAATGTTACTGTTGTCAGTCTTTTTAATTGATTGTGTTATTTTACCAGGGTTTTATTGGGGTGTGTGTGTGTGTGAGTGAGAGAGAGAGACTTGGAAATTTTTATCTTGAAGGATATGATATCAGTTCATAAAACAAATAATAAAGTAAAGACGAATCAAGAATCATGAGGGAGTTTAAGTTCTGCTATTAGTGCATGATTATTTTAGTGAATGTTTTTGTATTCGTGATTGTATTAATAAATAATTATTTTACTAATGGAGGAAATATCTCAACTTTATCATTATGAAAATTCCCAAGGTGGCTTCTGCTTTTCAAAACTGAAGAAAAACATTTAATATTGGTGTTGAAAGAAGTCACTCAACATAGATCCATAAAACAGCAATGAAATAGAAAAATTCAAAAGATTTTTTTAAAAAAATATTAAAATGTACAGTACAAAAGAAAGAAAGAAAGAAAGAAAGAAAGAAAGAAAGAAAGAGGATCCTACAACCCTTTATTGTTTTAAAATGCAGCTGTACATGCCCTCACCTGTTTAAGAGAACAAATTAATCTATGATTCCCCTTCTACATTTCACTCCATTATATGGCTACCAGGCAGGTCTCCTCTGTCCCTGCAAATTACTGCAAGACAGATATGTGGCAAAACAAATGGGTTTTATCTCCCCCTCCACCCCACCCTATTTGTTGAAGGATGCAATCTTGAATTCTTCAGTTCCACAAATTACTTTTCTGCTTCGAGGCAAAACAAAAAACAAAACAAGAGATTGACAAGCATTCTCAGAACATAACAAAGCACTAACAGCATCCTGAGCCAAGCCAGATGTGATTTTAGAAGTTCTGTAATGAGCCCTCCTACAGGTTTTGTGTTGCTTTTTTGTTTGTTTGTTTATTTGTTAATGGTGGAACTACAGAGGGGAGAGATATTTGGACTGGGACTGAAAAGCTAGTGGGTTTAACTCTCATTCTCTTGTTTTTTTCCTGCCCTAAACCCCTTTCTCCTCAATGTGCACATCTCATATTGTTGTAACTAAATTAAGAAATTGTAGCCCAAATATCCAGAGTTTGGACCACAACTCCCAGAACCTCCAAATCACCAGTCATGGGCTAAGCCATGTTGGCTGGAGGATTCTGGGAGTAATAGATCCTAAAAGGATTGGCACAGATCTGGTTTCTTAATATTTACTTTCAGCTACTCTAGCACTAACTCCAATAGTGTATGTTGGCTTCCATGCCCATGGGATGGTGAAACTGTTCTAGGTTTTAGGTTTAAAGGAACTATCCAAAGTGCTGAAACCAATTTCCAAAAGGGCTTCCTTGGCTGACTTCTTTAAAGGTTGGCTAACTTCTTTAAAGGTTGCAGACTGCCAACTTAGGCTCATCTGTTTGTGTGACTCTGTATTCCTGCATGGCAGGGAGTTGGATTGGATGGCTTTTGTGGTATCTTCCAATTCTATGATTCTATGATCAGGCCACAGCACCAATGGCCCAGGCCCAAGGGGATACTGTAGACTTTTTCTGTCAAACCTCTGGGAGGTGGAAATCTAAAAGTTTGACAGTCACTGCTGCAGAAAGTTTGCACAGATTTTTTTTTTGTAACTTTCTGTGTGGTTTAACAAAGGTAATGTCACAATTTGGAGTTTAGAACTTGTCTTAAAGACCACATAGTGACCCTTGCATTTATATATACAGTGGTGCCTCCACATTCACTGGGGTTAGAGGTGAAGGACCACTGTGAATGTGGAAAAACCACAAATTTAGATTCTTCTTACCTGTGAAAACACCCCTCTAGGAATCTCCAGATCCTTCAGTGTGACTCTACAGTCAACATCTGCCGGCAGCTGATCACAGAGTCATGCTGGAGGACCTACAAATGCCTAGAGAAGTGTATTCTCTAGGGTCTCCAGCACACCTCTATGGCCAACTTTTGGCAGAATTGCACTGGAGGACCTAGAGATTCCTAGAGAGAACATATTAATGAAAACCGCAAATAAAACTACAAAAGTCAAAGCCATAGATTTGATTAATATGTTCTCTCTAGGGATTTCTAGGTCCTCCAGCACACTCTGCCAGACACTGACCATACAGTTGAGATGGAGAACCTAGAGCAGGGGTAGGCAACCTTTCTCCTTTAAGGGCCAAGGGACTTCAGCTCCCAGAAGCCTCAGCCACATTGGCCAATAGTCCCATATTGGCCAATAGCTCCTGGGATTCTGGGAGCTGAAGTCCCTCGGCCCTTAAAGGGGAAAGGTTGCCTACCCCTGACCTAGAGATTCCTAGAGATAACAATTTCTCTAGGCATTTATAGGTATTCCAGTGTGATTCTATGGTCAACCTCTGGGTCATGTTGACCACCGAGTTGTGCTGAAGAATCTAGAAATTCCTAGAGAGGTGTCTTCTATGGTAAAAAAAAATTGGGTTTTATTTGCAGTCTTCCCATTTTCATGGGGGTCCTGTGCCTTTAACCCCAACAAATGTGGAGGGCCTAGTGTATTACAACCCAGTGTCCACTTCTTATATGGCTAGATTCATTGGTTAAAACACATGCTATTTCTTCTCAAATCAAGTAAAATCTCCCATGGCAGCTAAGAGAAGTAAATGCAATAACACAAACACACTCAATTTGTGAAACCAACTTATTAAGTGTTCAACAATATTTTGGTTTGGATCTAGAAAGAATTTTTGGTTATCTGGGGGATGCTGCTTGAGCTCTCCTTCTTTACTCTGAGCCAGGAATGCATGAGGGACTGATAGTGTAGTTTTGTAAATAATGTTCTTTTAAAAAAGAGACTGACAGATAGAAAAATACAATTTCTCCTAGAAGAAAACCCATGTTCATATAGCAGGCAACTCTTTGCTTCCCTCTTGTGTCCAAATGATGACAAAACACTACAGATTTCGTAAAGTTATGCTTTCTTCTTCAAGACTTGTTTCTGCAGGTCTGGAGAATAACACTTCCAGAATTTCACATAAATAAACCATATGGACAAGGATGGCAAACTTGTGGCCTTTCAGGTGTTTATGCACTGCACGCCCCACCAACTTTAACCATTCGATAGGATGGCTAGTTTTGACGGAGCTACAGTCCAGCATCATCTGCAGTGACATGAATTTCCCATCACCCATTTCCCACCCATCAATCTATTACTGCCTGTAGTCCTATCAGAGGTAGGCAACCTGTCCCCTTTGAGGGCCGAGGGACTTCAGGTCCCAGAATCTCAGGAGCTATTGGCCAACATGGGACTATTGGCCAACATGGCTGAGGCTTCTAGGAGCTGAAGTCCCTCAGCCTTAAAGGGGACAGGTTGCCTACCCCTGTCCTAGATATTTGGGGCTCCAGGTACCATCACACCTAACTATCACTGGACTTTTGTTCCTACTGAATATGCTGGTGTGTCTTTTCAGAACATCCTTTCACACTACACAATGATAGCACTACGATTACATCCGTAGTAGCATGGCAACATCCTATGGAATGTGAAGTCGAAGGCATTCACAGCTGGTGTCCATAGTTTCCTGTGGGTTTTCCAGGTTATGTGGCTGTGTTCTGGAAGAATTTATTCCTGAAGTTTTGCCTGCATCTGTGGCTGGCATCTTCAGAGGGTGGTGGCATGGAAGTATGTGGGGGTATATATATTGTCTACCCCATTTCTCTGCTCATAGAATTCATTGTTCCACTGGACAATGGGGACTTTGGTCCATAGGGAGACCACATCAAAGCCATCATGGACACTTTTGGAATCACCCAACATTTTTTCCAAAAGACTTCACAGTACTGTTCGAACATTGCTTCACCACAAACTACTTTCAGTGGGACAATGAGTTCTATGAGCAGAGAGATGGGGTAGCCATGAGAACCCCTCTGAGCCCCATGATAGCAAACTTCTACATGGAACACTTTGAAAAGTAAGTCCTGGAAACAGCACCAAAAAAGCCCACAGCATGGTTCCACCATTTGGAGCCATGGAGAAGAAGATTTGACTGTGATTTTGAACCATCTGAACAACATCCACCCCAACATCCAATTCATGATGAAAAAAGAAAAGGAAGGAACATTACCATTCTTGGATGTTCTGGTCATCTGCAAACTGAACCAACAATTGGGCCACAAGGTGTACAGAAAACCTACACACATGGACAGATACCTACAGAAGAACTCCAACCATCACCAGGGACAAAAAAAGGAGCACAATATAAACACTGGTAGACCGTGCAAAAAGGATCTGCGAACCTCACTTCCTGGAACATGAATTGAAACACCTAAACTGGACTCTACAGGCTAACAGTTACTCCAACTCTAACATCAGAAGTGTGGCCAGACCCAGAGAAAAACACAGGAGTGAATTAAAACAACCACCCAAAGGGAAGGTATTTTTACCATACATCAAAGGACTCATGGACAGAATAGGGAAACTGATGTGGAAGCACAACCTCCAAATGATCTACAGACCAACCAAGAAAATCCAGCAAATGCTGCACTCAGTGAAGAACTGGAGAGACCCTCTCATAGCTGCAAGAGTTTAATGGATATTGTGTATCTGTAGGTAGGTCTCATAGGGATCACTAAATGCAGTGTTCAAACATGAATCAAAGAACATGAGAGACACTGCAGACTGAGCCAGCCAGAAAAATTGGCAGTATCAGAACATGTCATAAACCAACCTGGGCATAGAATGCTATTTGAAATCACTGAAATTCTGGACCATGCCAGCAATTACCTTGTCAGAATGCACAGGGAAGCCATTGAAATCCACAAATACCTGGACAACTTCAACAGGAAAGAAGAAACACTGAGAGTAAATGAAGTTTGGCTACCAATCCTGAAGAACACCAAAATTAAGACTCAGTACATGCAAATGACCACCACCAAGGATCAAGGGTTTTCCCCACAGACAATGGATTGCTAATTAAATAGACACGCATATCCTTCCACCCAGAGGCCTTGCCACTGAACAAAAGACCAACACACAGATTAACATGTAAATCACTTCCTCCCAACCAAGGGTCACACAAGTATATATACTCTACATACTTCCATGGAACCAGCTTCTGGAGATGCCAGCCACAGATGCAGGTGAAATGTCAGGAATAAACACTTCCAGAATGCAGCCACATAATCTGGAAAACTCACAGAAAACTATCCTATGGGATGTTGGGAGCTTGGGATTTCTAGTTTAGGGAGATTGTTTTTGTTTTGTTTTTTAAATAATTTTCAGCCAGAGAGCTCCAGTTCCTCAGCAAACTTCAAATTCTAGGATGTCATGGTACAAAACTATATCAGTTAAGGGTGGAATCATAATGCTCTAACTATGTAGTATGAAAAGGCCCCAGGAGAGAGATAGCCTTTTCCCATATGCAGGCAGAAACATCATAGTTACTGTGCCTTTCAAAGGTCCCATGTCAATTTCAATTCCTGACACCACCAGTTACAGTGGTAGATGGGAGGAAAGTGCTCTGGTCTGAGATGATGAATGGCAGCTAGTGCCTTCTATGTCAGTAGGGCAATGAATCCACTATAGATTTTAGTCCTGAATTTTAAAAAGCTATCCAAGGGCTGAAATCTATCCTGGAGATAGGTTCAGCATCTTTAATGTTCATGATAAAATCCAGAGTGGACTCACCACCCTAATTATGTTGAAACCACCAATTCTTACTGTCTGAGACAATGGAGAGCCAGGATAGACAATACTGGGCTAGATGGATGATTAATTTGAACTGGCTATGACTAATGTTTCTGTGTTTGCTGGCAAAATATTCTATTGGCCAGGTCAGTGCATTTTTGTCCAACTGAGAGACTCTATTTCCCCATATGAGACTGTTTAGGCTGTGAGGTCTTGGAGTGAAGGCTTTCTCAGTCTCACCACCCTAATAGCAATGTTTGGTAGTGATGCAAAAGAGGGTGTCCTTGGTGGCTGCTCCCAGCTTCTGGAGCTCCTTTTTCGAGGATGGCCTATTATACTTTTGTTGGCAGGCAATGAAAACTGACTGACTGTTGAGGAACAGGCTTCTAAAGTTGGAGCTGTGTCTATTAACACACACACACACACACACACACACACAGATTGCTTTTAATACTACCCTATTTTAATATTAGAAATCAGAAGAACCACTCTCTAAGTAGTAGTTTTTACAACAGTTGTTAGATATTGGGTATTTCCAGATGAGACTTTTTACAGTCTCACAACCCTATTTCATTCATTAAGTGTGTGTGACACAGAAGGGGATGCTTGCAATGTTTCCATGTTTCACTATTACAGAATTATAGAATCAGAGTTGGAAGGGATCTCGAGGGGTCATCCAGTCCAACCCCTAGCTATGCAGGAATACACAATCAAAGTACCCCCAACAGATGGCCATCCAGCCTCAGAATAAAAATCTCCCAAAAAGGAGATCCACCACACTCTGAGGCAGCTTATTCTACTGTTAAACAGCTCTTACTGTCAGGAAGTTCTTCTTAATATTTAGGTTGAATATCTTTTCCTGTAATTTGAATCCATTGCTCCATGTCCTAGTCTCAGGAGAAGCAGAAAAGAAGATTGTTCCATCTTCAGTATGACTTCCTTTCAAATATTTAAACATGGTTATCGTGTCAGCTCTTAACCTTCTCTTCCCCAGACTAAACATATCCAGCTCAGTTTCCCACCTTTCCCTCTTTCCACCAAAATAAATGAAAGAAAGAGAAAAAGACAGATTAACAATGTCTTTGGCTTCCTTTCCATTGTTATTAGCAAGAACTGTCAGTCCAGAAGCACTCATTATTGGCACTGTGTTGTAAATCCCAAAAACTAGACAATGCCATCCTGATGTAACTAGGGGCAATATTTGCTTACCATTACATGGGGGAAGCTTGCACACTCTCACAGATTCTGGTTTTTCTCCATCACATTGGTCACCACTACGGCATAAGACCTGCCTGGACTCCGTTCCTTCACCACAGGTCACAGAACACTATGGAGAAAAGCAACAAAGTACGACAGAGAAGAAGAATAAATTTCTGCAGTGATATCCTTAACTGGATGAATAAAGGCTGTTTTGAAGGGCTGGGAAAGAAATTCACTTTAACATAATATTTTTCTTTAACAAATTCATTCAGTTCATTTTCTGAGAGATTATTTATAACAAGAGGCACATTATCTTGAATTGCCCAACATCAGCAAGAAAACTCAAATGTCAGACTCATCTCATCTTCTGGATTATATACAAGTAAATGTAAAACTGAAAATGTGCGTACTTCAAAAAAGAGCCAGCACAGTGTGGTGGTTTGAGTGCTGGATTAGGACTCTGGGAGACCAGGGTTCAAATTCCTGCACATGTATGGAAGCCCACTAGGTGACTTGGGCAATTAATGCTCTTTTAGTCTCAGAGGAACACAATGGAAAAACCCATCTGAAAAAATCTTTTTAAGAAAACCCTAGGATAGGGTCAATATAAGCTGGAGCTGACTTGAAGGCACATAGCTCAAACTCATTTTATTCAGCGGGGAACACATTCAGTTTCAATGTATACTTTAAAATCAGTGCATGAATAATGGACAAATTGGGGAAAATGTATACCAAAACACTAGGGATGGAAAGAAATGTAATTGGACCTATTAGTGTCAATGAAGATAGCATTTTTGTACCTTCTACATTCTCACTTGCAGTGAAAAAATGTGCACCTTTCCATCAGCATTTGCATATTATTGTGGCTTATACAGTGTGACTAACCAACCAAGTGCACAAAAAATGTGCATATTTTAAAACAATCATGGTAGATGTGAAGTCGAAGGCTTTCATGGCCAATATCCATAGTTTTTTTGTGGGTTTTTCAGGCTATGAGGCTGTGTTCTAGAAGATGCCAGCCATAGCTGCTGGTGAAACGTCAGGAATAAGCTCTTCTAGAACACGGCCTCATAGCCTGAAAAACCCACAAAAAACTAATCATGTTAGAAATGCACATGGTTTAGGAAAAAATGTAGAAAAATGATTTAATCAATTGGCAAAAGTTGCAAAAAATAAGATAACAGTGCAAATAAAGATGGAATTTAGGAAGTGTATAAAAGGAACACTCAAATTTCAGTACAGAAAATAAATACAGATTGAGTCTCCCTTATCTGAAATGCTTGGGATTAGAAGTGTTTTGGATTTCAGATTTTTTAAGATTTTGGAAAATTTGCCTATACATTATGAGATGGGACCCAAGTCTAAACACAAAATTCATTTATGTTTCATATACATCTTATACACATAGCCTGAAGACAATTTTATACAGTATTTTAATAATTTTGTGCATGAAACAAAGTTTATATACACTGAACCATCAGAAAGCAAAGGTGTCAGAATTTCAGCCACCCATGAAAAAAGCTTTGGTTTTTTGAGTATTTCAGATTTTGGAATTCCAGATAAGGGAGATTCAAACTGTGGAAAGTCTCACAACCAATGGTGAAACAAGAAAGAGGGATTCAAAGAAAGTCAATGGAACTCGGAATGAAAAATTTTCACACTCCCTTCTAAATGCATAGGGATGCAGTGGCTTAAGTGGTTAAGATGCTGACTCTGTTGATTTCAAGATTGGTAGGTTGGCAGTTTGAGGTCCGGGTGCTTCATGGTGGGGTGAGCTCCTGTCACTAGTCCCAGCTTTTGCCAACCTAGGAGTTTGAAAGTATGCAAATGCAAGTAGATAAATAGGTACCACTTTGGTGGGAAGGTAAACAGCATTCTGTGCAATCATGCTGGCTATATGCTCACAGAGTAGTTTCTGACAATGCTGGCTCTTCGGCTTAGTAACCGAGATGAGCATTGCCCCCTACGATTGGATACGACTTGACAACTTTGTCAACGGGGAATACCTTTACCTTTACTTTTACTAAATGCATACACCTTTCTGTGTAGCTGTAGCACTTACAGTGGAGTTCCTATACCTGCAAAGAATAGCTGCATCTGGGATTTTAAAATCACCCATTTCATTAGTTGTCAATAACTCAGACACAGAATACATGGGTGCTTACTGGACTCCATGGCCACGTCTTCCACTGAGCAGGACACGGAGTTCTATTACAAGGCCTACGACTCTCAGGCCGATCTCCACTGCAGTACTTAAAATGAACTGAGCGGTTGGCACTATCATGAAGTGGCTGAATGCAACGGACTGTTCGGATTTGATAACCAGAAGTCCCACAGGTTTTGGTACAGTGTTCCCATTCTTCCGCAACCCAGCTGGGGAGGGAAAGAGAAGAGCTATTAAGCTGAACATTGGTAAACAATTCCAAGTACTGATTGCATGCATACACAAATATTTGATGATTCATAAATAACTGAGTTGCCTGAGAGAAGAGTTCTACAGATAGAGGTAAATGAGTTTTAATAATGTATAGATAGTTCTACAACCAATTTGGTGACTAAAAAGAACAAAAGCTTGTGTGGGAGATATTATCTTCCACAATACAATGTCTACCTCAATCAGATTTTTCCCCAGCTCAGCTATGAATCAGGGACCAATTTTCCCCACTTGCTAAGGAACACATCCCTACTAATGGTGGAAAAAAGCAAAATATCAACTGCAAAGTCTACAGAAAATCTCAGCTTTGCCTGTTTGCAGGTAGGAAACTCCTGAATGAAATTCATTCCATACAAACATGGTTTTCATTCCTAAGGGAATTGTATTAGACTGTTTAATTTTGCTTTGGTTCTGAAATTTTCCATTATTTATTATATGATGCCTCTTATAGGCTGGGTCTACAGTTGGGAGAGAATTCACTTAATCTAATTCATATTTCATGGACTTGTACATGGATCCAAGCAGAGTCATCCTTTGGAAAGTGCACTTTTGTGGTGCAATCCTCATCTTAAATGCTGTGTACAAAAATGTGGACATTAAGAAAACTTGCTTACAATATAGAGATATCCCTTAATGTCCACATACAAAAATGTATTTGAACACATGGGAAAGCTGCAGTAAAAATGAATGCAAATGTGTTTTAATGGCATAATTACATGGAAATTGGATGCAACAGTCCTATGGTTGGAATAGAGCTGTAAAGAATAATTGAACACTTTCTCCTTGAGAATGGCTATCTTAACATTCTGAGATGCTGCTTCCAAATATGATCAACTACTCCAAGATATTTTTTGTACTTCAGCATTTTTGTGAACATTTTATATCCACCCAAAACATGCTTGTGTGCAAAGAACAATGTTTTGTGGAAGAACAGTACATTTTGCACCAAAAAGAGACTTCTTGCATAAATCATCATCATTATCATCATCATCTATCAATGGCTTTTATTACTGTTTATCTCTTTAAAGTATTTATTTATCATTTCTCAGTCTGCCTTGCCCCTTGAAGTGATGCATGACAGATAAAAACATTATTAAAATGTAAATACAAACAGATAAACCAGATAAAAACATTAATTAAAAACACACTCGGGGCACAGTATACAACAAAAATAATGCAGCTTGACACCACTTTTAGTGCTGTAGCTCCATCCTATGGAATCCTGGGATTTCTATTTTGACAAGGACTTTAGCCTTCTCTGTCTCATAAAATTACAAATTCCAAGATTCTGTAGGATAGAGCCATGGCAGTTAAAGTGATGTCAAACTGCATTATTTCTACAGTGTAGATGCTCCTAGGGTAGATGCATCCTTGGAGATGTTTCATCCACAGAGTTACTATGAGTTGGGATCAACTGAAGGGCAGTTAAGAACAAACAACCACAGATGCTCCTAGAAACAGTTCCTTTAAAGTTTTTTTTTTTGGGGGGGGGGGAACTACAGAGTTCACACAGCCAGAGCAGTCACTCCAGTTTTAAGGGCCAACGACCATATGAAATAGCACAAATGTAGTTGTCCTCTGGAAGCTCAAGAAGGATGCAACCAGAATGACTTCCTTTGGCCTTGGGAAGGACTTCTGCAGACAGGGTGCTCCTACAGAGAAAGCCCTGTCATGTACTTTCTATGATGTGGAGGAACATGTAACCGGGCTTTTACTGAGGATCACAAAATTCAGGCAGGGGCTTCTGAAAGAGGCAGTTGTCCAAAACATTTATGTAAATTTATGTGTGTGTATACACACACACACACGTTTGTGTGTGAGTGTTAAAAGTTTTGCCTAGCAGGGAGAAACTATTTGGAATACTTTGCTCTTATATGGAAAGACAAAATAAATTATGACTAATATCCCTGTGTTAGACACATGTGAAACTGAGTTGAGATCTCAAAAGGTGACTTTTCTGGACTATTGCAAGCTTTGAAATTGAAGTACATCGAAAGCAGACTGATTTGTCTTTGCAATGGCCATTGGCCAAAAGCAATAAAGATTGATTGACTGATTTGTCCATCCCTAGCAGTAGCTTTAGCTAAGTCTCAATATACTGAATATCAAAGCCAAGTGTCACTTTCCTGCCCTATATCAGTAATGCAGGCAGGTCACTGAAAGTGAGTAGATGCTTACAAGGGCTGTGTGCACTCCTGAAGATTGCACATTCTGCGAATAGGCTTGGGTTTTTTGCTGGCTTCACAGAAGCCACGGTGAACCATTTTGCTATCGCTCTTCCTGCGGCAGCCGTACTTGGTGTACTGAAAACCTGCAAGCAAAAAGAACTGTGATGATTTCCATGTTGGGTGAAAACACCCAGCAAAAATTTGACAGTATAGAAAGTGAAGGAGGAAAAGCACACAGTGGGAAGTTACAGCTTAATAGGAGGGATGTGTTTTAACTACCCAGGAGATCTGATACCTATGGAATATCATGGCTGGCTGTACACAGTTGTATGATCTACAAGCTAAACAGATGTGAAATAGCCTTGTATGACATCAGATACTTTTTTTAGCCAAAGAACTGTCTGGCAGATGCATTGTTGTCACATATGACTTCTCTTTTAAACTGGTCTCCTATCTAATCTATCTTATCTATCTATCTATCTATCTATCTATCTATCTATGTTTGCATGCCCCTTAGGTGCATAAATAACACTGGTAGCTTCTCAACCATGGTTAAGAAAATGGGCCAATTGATTTGTGTGGCTCTCCCTAACCCTTTCCAGCAATCATTTGTTTGCTAGCCATCATTGTTTTCTTCTGTCAACACAAACCACAGTAATTTAGTTGACACAAACCACAGTAATTTAAGCAGTACTGTGACTTTTATTTACCATAGTCACAGCCACTTTGCACAACAAAATATTATTGCATGACAAATCTGTATTTTCTGTGAAATACTTTTTTTGTGCAAAACCCCACTGTTTCCAGAAACCCAAATGGAGTTTTATGTGTGCAAGGATGATGTTTTTAGTGAAAAAACCCACTAATTTTGCACAGAAAACTCAGGCAGGTTTCTTAAAACTGTATATTGGGGGGGAACAGTTTGCATGAAAAATGTATTCATTACACAAAAATCTACAGTTTTCATACAAGAACATTCCAGAAACCCAGATGTTTGTTGTGAAAATGTTCTGAGCTCTGCACAATGTAGATTAATTTTGCACAAAACTATCATCTTTACATCATTCTTTCTGACTAGTTTTCTTACATGGTGAGTCATCCATTCTTCAGCCAGGAAACACACTACAGTGAAAAAGTAGACCTGCTGAAATAGCCCCCCAAAAGATTTTACCCACTGATTCATCCATCCCTACAGGTCGTTGTTCTAGGTATAACACACACATACACACATACATCTAGTTTTACTTCCTTCCCCTCAGTATTGAAAACATACCTCCTCCACATGGCTTGGAACACTGGGACCAACTTTTTAAAGCCCACTCAAAGGTATCAAGCTCCTCTTGAAGGACATTGTTGCTATTGACATTGGGTACAGAATCCTCATGAATGATATATTTGTAAGTCAGACTAGACTGGGTGTCATTGTCCTGAGGAATGATCTGTAAAAGAAGAAGAAAAAAAAAAAAGAAAAAAAAGGAAAATACAAACTCCCAGTGTTTAAAAGTACATCTCCTCTACTCCTTCCACTTAGCATTTTTTAAGAAACACAAAAAACCAGGGCCTAAATCTGATTTCTAATCTTAACTAGAGAGCTTCTATGTAATCACGTATGGAAAAATAAATTAACAGTTATGCATATCCCAATGCTTCAGTGGTTCTACCTTACTTAAAACGCAATTGTATTTAGGAATTTGTTCTTTCTCAGTAGATGAAAATCTGCCTATGGGTACACACTCCATGGCTGTTATGTTACTGTGGACTTTTTCTTCTGCTGCTGGTGATGGCTGCTTCCTATCACAACCTATAAGCCTAAATCTTATTATTACTCCTGGCTAGAGAAGACCCACTGATTGATGGAATTTAACTATGTGTTGGCACATCATTCAACAATTAGCTGAATGGGTTTATTTAAATCAGAATTAACAAATTTGATTCCAGCCAATATGTCTTTAATCCTATTGTTAGTTCTAACTAGAGTAGATCTATTCAATAACTGGAATTTATCTATGTGATCACTCAGTGGTCAACTGATGAAGTGGGTCTGCTTCATCAATTCCTGCCAGGAAGAAGGAGGAAATCAGTTTCTGGGCAGCTGTTTTGAGTGGTTGAGTGTTTAATTTTTTTTAAAAAACACTTGGAGAGAGTGTGTCTGTTGCTGAGCGGGCAGGGCTTTGGTGAGTCACATCTGTTAGTCAATAGGGAGTGGAGCTAGTCAACTAGCTCTATACAACTCCTCCCAGAGGCATGCGTTGAATTCTTCACAGGACAAAGGAAAGCACAGCACAGGTAGAAGGGGGGCTTTGACTTTTCTTTTTTAGAGGTTCTAATAATAATAATAATAATAATAATAATAATAATAATAATTTAAAGGGCTTTTTTGCTGAGAGGAAGAGTCAGAGACTAGCCTCCAGAATAAGGTAGCATCCAGGAACTCTCTACAGAGTTAAAAACCCAGATCGAGCTTGCTGACAGAGCCTGGTGAAAAGGCCAAGAGAACAGGGGCCCTTTACGTGGGTCTTTACCAAGGGATTTTTTGAGGCAGAAGCCCACAGTCCTGTTTCAGTGCTTATTTAAGATTTCTCAATATGGACACTGAGGGACTTGCTGCAGTCACCTGCAACAGTTATAGGATGTTTGTCTTCTTGCCAAGAGACGTGGGGAACTTCACCTGCACCAAGTACAAGTTGGTAGCCCTCCTGGAAGAGAAAATACAGCAGTTGGAGGCCCAGCTAGCTACACGTCAGCATATTAGGGAGCAAGAGTTTTTCCTGGACAGAGCGGAACACACGGTCTTGGACGGAGACCACACAGAGTTAGTTGTTGAGGAGGAGGTCACTTCATGCACACAGGAGTTAGACAGCTGGAGGAATGTCACACAGAAGTAGGGAAACCAGGGATTGTTTTGGAAGCTTGCAGCTACAGAATCGATTTGAAGCTCTCTCCCTTAACAAGGATGAAGCAGGGCCAGTACTCAGGGACAGTACAGGGGACCCTATGAGTACAATCGCAGGGAACAGCCACTGCTAAGCCTCAGAGGCCTGTGGTGGTGGTAGGGGAGTCCTTGTTGAGGGGTATAGAGGCAGTGGTTTGTGGACCTGGCAAGATGTCTCGGGAGGCGTGTTGTCTCCCTGGGGCAAAAATCCATGATGTGATGGCGAGACTGATAAGACTTGTCAAGCCTACTGACCATTAACCTTCTTCTTGGTCCATGTGGGAACCAATGATACTGGAAGATAGCAGATGTGAATAACTGGCTCTGTAGATGGTGCTGCCAAGAATGATTTGCATTCTTGGATCATGGGCTGCGATTCCATGGGGGTGGACTTCTAGCAAGAGATGGGCTGAATCTCACACCACCTGGCAGAAACATTTTTGGCAACAGTCTCAAACATTTGGTCAGGAGGGCTTTAAACTGAGTGATGTGGGGGAAGGAGAAAGTATCTTGGAAGGTATCCTGGAAGGCAGGAGTACATCATGGGCAAGAGATAATAGTCAAAGTGTTATAGAGGAAACAAGGCAAATGATGCAAGCGCCCAACAGTGGGAGGCAAAAAACTTCACATAGGCAGCAAGTGGGGAGGACCCATGCTCTTAGCTGTCTCTACGCTAATGCACAAAGCTTGGGAAATAAACAAGATGGACTTGAACTCCTAGCACTATAAAGCAAATACAATATAATAGGCATCACTGAAACCTGGTGGGATGAGTTTCACAATTTGAATGTAGGAATAGAGGGGTATAACCTTTTTAAGAGAAATAGGCCAAACAGGAAAGGAGGAGGAATCACATTATATGTCAGGGATGTTTACACCTGTGAATAGATCCAGGACTTAAATCCTGGAAATCAGGTGAAGAACATCTGGATAAAAATTAAAGGGGAAGGAAACAACAGGGATGTTATTGTGGTAGTCTACTACAGACTTCCAAGTCAGACAGAGGAATTGGATGATGCCTTTCTAGAACAGATGACCACACACTAAGAAAGGAGAGATGTAGTAGTGATGGGTGACTTCAACTATCCTGATATTTGTTGGAAGTCAAACTCAGCCAATACTTCAAGGTCTAGCAAATTCCTCACTTGCCTCGAAGACAATTTCTTTGTCCAAAAGGTGGAAGAGGCAACAAAGGGATCAGCTATTTTAGATCTGATCCTAACAAACAGAGATGACCTGGTCCATGGGGTGCAAGTGGTGGGATCTTTAGGTGGGAGTGATCATGTATTCCTTGAGTTTCTTATACAGTGTAAAGGAGAAGCTAGGCATAGTCAAACACTC
>CM034708.1:9232039-9255702 GCA_020142125.1 Phrynosoma platyrhinos | reverse complement strand
ACTGGATGGCCCTTGTGGTCTCTTCCAACTCTATGATTCTACTTTAATTAATACAGTTCACTAAGATTCGGATCTATGGCAACATTATTGGATTAAGGTCCAGTCAGACCACTGATTTCCTGACTGGTCTAAACTGATCTGACCACAACTAGGCAAGTAGTACTCTAGTGTGTTTATGGAACCACTTGTTAATCAGATGATCTGTGTCATCTTGCCAAATGGTTAGGGAGATTGGACATGGCCACTGATAGTGTAATAATATCAAATTACTCCTCCTCCTCCTCCTTTTATTATTACTACATCTATTACTCTTTTATTACTTGGTTATGATTGTCATCATAGTTACCATTGTTGTTGCTTCCACTGCTATTTTTCTGATCTTTGGCTTTTGTGCGTTACTGAACAAGAGAACAAGTATTTCACAATTCTCCTTGCCACTCGGCACAACAATACAGATGACAGGCTTATATAAATTTGATAAGTTACCATTCAACAAATGGCCATCTATGTTCACCCAGCATTTCTTTACACTGCCTAACAGGATACTGTCACATCTTAATAGTTGGGTAATGTGTGTGGGGATGTAAGCTTATATCCCACAATGCTGCCACCAAATGTGGGGTTTTTCACTCAGGCAATCCCACCAGTGCTACCAAAAATGGGGGTTTCTCCCTTTATTCCACCACACTGCCACCAACCATGGCTAAATGTGAAGCTTTAACCCTTTAACCTGCCAAATGTGAAGACTCCCATGACGCTCACTGCAATTACTAAAAGTGGAGGCTTTCTCTGATCCCAACCTTGCCACAATGTAAGAACTTTCTCCTGTCACCCCTGTGTGCCCTCAACGTACCTTTGAGGATTTATGCAACAACTATTCTCAAAGGACACCACCCCCTTATATTCAATGCTGTCACTACAGATACCTTATCTGAATCCAGGATCTCAGATAAATAGTGTCTCAGGAGGCTAAAAGTGTATAAAAACAATCTTTGTTTAAAGAAGTTAAGCATAGCCCAACACATTATTTATTTATTACATCTAAAAAAGCATACATACACTCAGGGGGGTTGCAGACTGCCAGAAATAGTGCAAATTGAGTCCACTTTTAGGGTTAGGGTTAGGGAATCATGGGAACTGTATTTTATTGTGGCACCAGAGCTCTCTGACAGAGAAGGCTCAATATCTCAGGAAAAAAACAGTTCCCATGATTCCCTAGCACTAACCCTAACCCTAAAAGTGGACTCAATTTGCACTATTTCTGGCAGTCTGCAACCCCCCTCACTCTTTATAAGCTAAATCATATTGTTACCATCATTCAAGTCAAACTCTCTTCTCTCAGTCCAACCCTAGTCTAACTCAAATCCCTCTCAAAAAATTTTCTCTGCACTCACTTCAACATTAAATTCCCTCCTCCTCCCAACAGCTCCTTATCCAATGTTTTAATATAGAATCCATTAATCAATCAACATTTTCAAATACAAACCCACAACATTACAGTGTGTCCTGGGAGTTTCTAATACAGGCCTGACCCACTAAGCCAAAGACAACTCAATATCTTTGTACTGAAAATTACAACATGCCTGCCATCCTACATATGTATGATAATGCTTTGCACTCCTAGGCAAGCAATACAGAGAATTGTGGCCTGTTATCAAATCCCTGATGAATTACCATTTTCAATTTGGTTGTTAACAAGTGGGGTAAAATCATTTTTGAACAGGTTAATGACATTGGGGTGAAGTAGACAGGCCAAAAGAATTGCTCCAAAAGGATCAAGGACTGCAGCAACCAGAAGCCCTGCTCCCGAAGTGGGCCGCTGCTGCAGTCCCACTGTGGTCTAAACACCATGTCCCCGAAGCGGCTGGAGGCCACCTTATGTGGCCCGTTTGTTTTAGGTCATACTCAACAGTCTTGTAATGGAAGAATCTGAACTCTGCTTGACCTGCACACAAGCCCTGTCATCCACATGTGAAATGTTCATGAAATAGTGACTGCAGTATGACTTACCAAGACAACAACTGCATCATGCAATGGTCCATCAGTCTGAAGTGTTTCTATGTCATCTTCTATGTGGTATTCCCATTCTAAGCCCAGATCAATGAAAGAACGAGAGCTGGACCCTTCTCCTTTACCATTCAGAATATAGTGACCCGTTGCTTGGTTCTTAATGGCTAAAAACAGCAAAATCACAAGTAGTTGATCAACTGTTGTTATATAAATTGGCAGATGACAATTTCTTTTCTCAGAATTGGCATACAATATGTTCCCAGTCCTTCAGTTTCTATCTTTTTGTCTGTCACAATCCATGCATTTTCTTTTGCTGATCCAGAGCTTCTTGAGAGTGTATCTACCATACACATCTAAACCAGTGCGATATCACTTTAATTGTTCATACCTCCATTGCATAGACTTCTGGGAATGTTAGGCTGGAGAAGTACCTAGAATTCTCTATTAGAAAGCTCTTGTATTGTAGTTCAGGGGTGGACTAGAACTCTTGCAGAGAATTTTAAGTACCTCATCAAACTACAAATCCCAGGATTTCTACAATGATATGTACAGTGATAACAGAGTTATAAATGTGTAGTGTGGATATTCTCTCAATCCACCTTCTTTTTCTCTAGTGCAGTTCTCCTCTAAGCATAATTCTCCACTCAAATTTGTTTCAGGGTCAGAGGGGAAAATAGGGAACAAAAAAAAACCATGTATGTTAGAATTGCATATAACAAAAAATGCATATTTTTATTCTTTAAAAACTACAAAACACTTTGCTGAAAGACATTGGTTGGAACAGGGTAAATTTTTTGTAGTGGCACCATTAGTTGTATCTCTTTTTGTATTTTGATTTTAGGAATTTAAGAACTTAACTATGGGAGCAGCTGCCTCTTGAAGTGAGCAGGAGAAGATTCTGAACATCAGTAAAGTTCTTCTGAGATTGCTTTCCTAACTTTTGAAATGTAGAGTCTTTTTGGGATTTTTCTGCAAGCATCTCCTATGGTCAGATACATATGAGCAAACCCAGAGCTTGCCAACTTACTTTTTGCAATGACAACTACATTCTCCCGGCCAGCATGGTTATTGGCCAAAAGTAATGTTGTCAAGCTGTGTGGAAAACTGACACAAGGGAAAAACCAGCTGATCTGTCTATCCCTAAAAGAGTATTGCTGCTCAAGAACTTTGTCCACTGTACAATTTAGAGTAAGTGTGCAATGAAATTTCATTGGGTTGATGGCCTTCATGAAAGCAGCGGTTTTGTACCTCCCCAGACTAGTGAAAAAAATGAATGAAATGCAGATTTGTGAGGCTTGTAAGACATTTTCATATGCAAATATGCAAAGAGCTAAAAGGTGCACATTTGTGGAGAGGGGGGACTACACAGAAGCGCACTTTAATCAATGGGGTGAGTTGCAGAAATCAATGTGCACATAAGGAAAAAATGTATTAAAATATGCCTGAATTTCTGTTCAGGAAGAAATCACAACTTTGCAACCTGAAAAGAAAGATTGAGGAGACTGCAGGTGAGATTCAGCAACTGAATGAAATGGAAAGTTAGGCATTTGCATCCCAGTTTTGAAATACACAAAACTGATCTGGACTTCTAAGGCCATTGTGCATTGGGGTGCATATACATCTTAGTCCACATTTTCCAAAATGTTAAGTAAATGCTCACAGAATACACTTTCCAAGGTGATCTAAGGAATTCTTTTTAATTATCTTTTCTTAAAGGTTACAGCCTTAATACAAAGATTGATAAAAAGCATTAGAAAGAGAAAACTGGTAAGGGAAGGAGCTGTTAATCCTTAAGGACAAGGAATGAAGTCCTTATCATCTTGATTTAGGGAATGGTACTTCACTTTCTGAGCAGGGAATGAGAGGGTAAATTCTTTGTAGTGGCACCATATAGGTGTATCTCTCTTTGTATTTTGATTTTAGGAATTTAAGGACTTAACTATGGGAGCAGCTGCCTCTTGAACTGAGCAGGAGAAGATTCTGAATGTCAGTAATGTTCTTCTGAGATTGCTTTTCTGACTTTTGAAATGTAGAGTCTTTTTGGGATTTTTCTGCAAGCATCTCCTACACTGCAGCCTTATTAGATGCCTAGAAACTCTGGGGACATGTATCTGTGTAGGATCGATTTTGTGACATGCATGCTATATTGTTGCTGCTTTTTTTGTGGACATCTAAATAAAAAAATTACAAATTATTGGAAAATTGAATTGGTTTGCAAAGTTCATGGCAGAACCTCCCAAGAAGCCAAGAAAATGGTACAAAGACATTTATAGCTCATTTTAAAATGAATGATACAAAATCAAAGGAAGTCCTTGGGCTACTTCTTAAAATGAAATCACTATTCACTATTCTTAGAAAATGTGTGCAATTAAATACACCTATATGGGCCAGAATTCTCATTCCTATCAGATCTGATTAACATGGCTATGGTCCTAGAAAGCCTACACCATGTAAAACTTGTTAGATTTTTAAGGTGTTATTTGATTCTTGTATGTTCTTTTAGCTATGAAAAATAAATATAATTGCTGCCCTGCCTGCTGCCGCCCAAAAACATGCAACATTAACATAGACCAAATTAAACAAAACCACATGTCCCTAACAGGGACAGAGAATCAATGACAGATGAATAAAACAGCACAAATGGAGATGGAAAAAGGCATATGCAATGAGACTCTAGGAGGATTATAGTTTTCCATTTGAAGACACTCAAATGGCACAAGAATAAAGTGATATTAATAAGCAATTCCACAAAGGATTGTTAAGTGTTTAAATGCTTCACATGCAACAACCCTTTATGTGTGGCCATTATTGATAACCAGAAGCATGCATCCCAAACCTCATTCTTCAAGCACTACCACTAGATAAATAAGGAAAAAATTGAAAACCATGCTCCTAGAAATCTCTGGCATTGACAGTTGTCCTTTAAAGCAAGCCTTCAGATTTTGTTCTTGATGTTGTTGTCAACTGCCCTTAAGTTGATCTTGACTCATGATGACCCTGTGAATGAGACATTTCCAAGACCCCCTATCCTCAACTGCTCCACTAAGCTAATGCAGGTTCAGGGCCATGGTCTCCCTATTGAGTCTAATCATCTGGCATGCATTCTTTTTCTTTTCTTCCTGACTTCTACCTTTCCTAGCACTGTTTTCTTTTTCTACTGAGTTGTGTCATCTCATTATGTGACCAAGTATAACAGCCTCAAGTTAATCATCTTGGCTTCCAATGAAAGTTCAGGCTTGATCTACTTTAGAACCCATTTGTTGGTCTTTTGGGCCATCCATGGTATCCTCAGCACTCTTCTCCAGCACTACATCTCAAATAAGTTGTTTTTATTTCTGTCCATTTTCTTCACTGACCAGCTCTCACATCCATACATTTTGATAGGAAATATGATTACTTGGACTTTAATGTTAAGTTGTACTAAACCCCTTAGTATCCCCTGCCATTGGATAGATTGTTCAGGGACCTAGTGTAGTGTAATGGTTTGAGTGTTGGACTAGGACTCTAGAGACCAGGGTTCAAATCTTTGCTCAGCCATGGAAGCCCATTGGATGGCAAGTCACCCTCTTTGATTTGAAAGTACATAATAACAAACAAATGCTGGGTAGGAATTATGAGAGCTGCAGCCCAACAGCGTTTGAAGGACTACAGTTTGCCACTGCTGCTTAAGCAAAAGGGCAATTTTGTGTGTTTTTTTTTTAAAAAAAAACAGAAATGAATTACTCTCCCCACAAGTTCAGCAGGGTTGTGGTCCAGACGAGGTCCAGAGTAGGTCCACTAAATCTGCCCACCCTTGTACAGAAATCCAATTTTCCAAAAAATTGAAAAAAATCAAATTTGGGGGCACTTCCCCCCAATATAGTCTTTTCACTCACAAAAACTGTATGCAACATTTTTGCACATGAACATTGCATTTCTGAAAAATGCATCTACATTTGTGCAAGATGTAGTTTTTACAAAACTCAGCAAGAAGATTTTTTCATTAAAAAGAAAAAAAGACACAAGCTCTTTCTCTCACACAAAGGGATGAAAATTTTTGCAACAGCTGTGAATGATTTTCAAGTGCTGTCTCCACATGCCGGGGCACTTATTTTTTACGAATTTTTTTTGCCAATATTCTTTATATTCCTACATCTGTGCTTCAGAGGCACCTGGTTTCTTGAGCCCTCCATTTCCTGAATGCTTCAAGAGTGCTGCCTGTCAATGATGCACCTTCCCATTCTGCTCCCAGGCTGTCTGCTTAACCCTTCTTAAATCCTTGTACCAAAGGAGAAATAACAGTCATATTTTTATTTCTCTATTATGCTAATTTTGAGTTGCTAAGATTTCAGACGACATGGCAGATGGCATGAAAAATGACGCAAACTGTGCCTCAAAATGAAAAGAGATGCTATTGGCCTGGCATCACTATCAGACAATTTGTTGTGCATTATTTACATATTTCAAACATATCCAAATACTAACATAAATGGAAATTAGTGCACCTATTTCATTCTGGGGCAAAAGCACATACCACTTTTAAATGGGGAGGGGGGAAATTAAAAGATCCAGTATGATATAGTGAACTGAATATCTCTTAAGAGGCACAAAGAGTTTTTTTTAGAATTTGGACTGAACATTTGTACAACAATGACATGGGGATGTGTACCTGATGTCACCAAAGCTTTGCTGCAGATAAAATGTACTCCATTGGAATCATACATTATCCTGCATTTTTGGGCACTGGTAGTGGCTGTTTCAACATTATGGATAAAAAAAATTAACATATTAAATTTGCCACATTCACCAGTTTCACAAAACAGAGACAACAATTTTTGCTCTCAAGGACAAAACCTCCTTCTTGTTGAACACACTTAACATTTAAGAGTGCATACAGTGTAAAGGACATATTGCAAAAACACAATATTGTATGTGGTTGCCATCTGAACTGCATGGGACTACTTTATAGAATTAGCTATTTAGCTGTGATCAAACATTGATAGAAATGGGGACTGTAGTCAGGAAATCAGAAGAAGACTAAGAATGAGGAGGGTGGCTATGAAAGAACTGAAAAAGATCCTAAAATGTAAAGATATACAACTCAACACAAAAGCTAGAAACATACAAGCATTGTATTCATAAATCATACATTGTATTCCCTATTACCATGTATGAATGTGAGAGCTGGACAGTTAAGAAAGATGATAGGAAGAAAAACAATTCATCTGAGATGTGCTGCTGGAGAAGAGTACTGAGAATCCCATGGAGAGCCAAAAGGACAAACAAGTGGGTCCTTGAGCAGATCAAGCCACAAAACCTCTCTGGAAGCCAAGATGACCAAATTGAGACTGTCGTATTTCGGACGCATCATGAGAAGAGAGGACTCTTTGGAAAAAACAATAATGCTGAGGAAGTTGGTGGGAAGTAGGAAGAGAGGAAGGCCTATGCCAGATGGATGGATTCTATTAAGGAGATCTCAGGTATTAAGGAGTTGCAAGAATTAAGCAGAGCAGTAGAGGACAGAGGGTCTTGGAGATGTCTCATCCATAGGGTCGCCATGAGTCGAGATCGACTCCAGGGCAGTTAACAAAAAAACTAATTAAAGAAGTGTCTGTACAACTCAGTTATATTGGTTGATACCACATCCACTGCCATGACTCTAGTCTAAGGAATCCTGGGATTTTAAGTTTAGCAGAGGAAGTAGAATATACATACTACTCTTAAGGATCATTTAGAATGTGGTGTGAGACTCTGGCATGAGGGCTGTTAACTGAAGCAAAGAAGCACTTACCAAGAATGTGAGGGGAAGCCTCGTCTTCTTGGATGCTCACATGTCTAGCACCCGGTGGGATGTCAAACATCTTAAGGTACCCTTTGGCATGTGCAGCAAGGCATTTTGGAGAAAGCAGAGAAGAAAACAAAAGAAGAGAAATAATTGCTAGTGTTAGCAAGTTGCAAGAAGAGGTGGACCCCATCTGCAGAGGAGGTACATCCATAAGCCCATGAAAAGTAAATGAAAGGACAGAGAGGTTTGCAATACTGGTAATTAAGCTGCCTCAGATTTCCCACCTACATATGGAGCAGGAGGGAAAAAAGCTAATTTTATTGCAAACCACTATGTTATGTACTCAGGAGACCATAGCAATCTGGATAATTTAGGCAAAGAGTTTATGTTTCCTATGATTTGTGGAATGAAAATAGCAGGTGGCATGGATTGTTCCCTTTACCATTTCTCCACAGGATTTCTAACTTTTGAGCATGAGAAATGCTCTACATGTATTGTAAATTCAAACCACTATTCATATTATAAATGCATCATTTTGGGGGGTATTGCTGAAATTGCTAATGGTACTCAAATACATTATTCCAAGAAATCTCAACTTCATTTTTAAAACTAATGGATGATATAGACTTAGGAAAATAAGATTTAATGGTCAGAATACTCTCATCATCATAAGAGACCAAGCAGCTCTCATAGGAAACATATTTGGTTTGCCTCTTCTTGCAATGCTTGTAAGTGACTGGCCAGCAATGAGAAGTGAAGCAATGGTGGCCATGGATGCCCATCATCCTGTAGTGAGACAAAACTTACCCAGGATATTTTTAGATTCTTTGTTTTCAGAAACAGAAACATCGCGAGCTCCTTTAGGCAAAGTGAAAGCGCCTCTTGTTTTCCCTTAAACAGAATGTCTTTTGTTAGTGATGAGGCACCACAGTCTTGAATTTTCATCGACTATATCTTCATAGGAGTGCATTTTAATCAATCAAACCTATCACATAAATTCTAAATTGCATTTTTTTTTAAAAAATGCAGCAATCCATTAAAATAATAGTCAATGAAAGTTAAGACTATTAAAAAAACAGTCAGATACTTGCAGATTTCATTTTCCAGAACCTTGAGCTCATTTTGGCATCTCTTGTTTAACTGTTTCCCTGTTGGAAGAGGCTGATTAGACTTTTCTGGAAACACCAAAGCAAACAACAAAACAACAAAAGAATCTTATCACAATGGTGAAACATTATTGTGTGAAGGAAAATTAGGTGTCAACAGCTCCGAATGTTGATCTCAAGTATGATTTTCAACCATCAAATAACAGAGCTTTCCCCCATTACTTTTGTACTGTTTTAGCCAGATTTCAAGAATGGCTCAACCACTATATTGGAAAAGTTACTTTGTGGGGCTGCAGCTCCTGGAATGCTCTATCCAGCACGGACTGTTGTCATGTTAGCTACAACATTCTAGGAGTAGCAACCCAAAAAAGGAACTTTGGAGTGACGTTTTACAAATCTTATGAAAACTGTATTGAATTATGACAAGTTGAATTGTGCTATAAATTTCTGTGGCAGAGAAGTGAGACATAACCAAGATAGCTGGCCTCCCTGTCCCTCCAAACCAGAAAAAATCCATTTCCAGCTGACATCAAATGGGCATGACTGGAGTAATTTAGTAGAGGTTACAGTATGGAATACAGGGCTACATACACAAATGGACTATAACAGTAAAATCTAGCCAATCTAACTCATCCTCCAAAAGCAGAACATAGTGCTTTCAGTATCATTTTACTATTTTAACATTTATTAGTACTAGATTATTGGAATAGATTATTGTTGTGAGCAATCCTGAAGATCACAAGTAGGGAACTTATTCTTCCACGTGGCCAGTGGTAAAAGACTGTGAGGGTTGTAGGTCAAAACATCTGGAGAACCAAAGGTTCTCTAAAACTATAGCAAAATGTCTCCTTTGGAAGCACAATGATTTGTGTAACTTATCACTTTCCATTCATTTGGAGTATAAATATTAGATGGTGCTTGTGTTGGAAAAATTCCTGATGAACTGTGCCCACTGTCAATTTGGGACCCATGTGTTGCTCTCCCATCACTAAAAATATAGTGGTCAGAATCATTCTGGTGTCTTATTGCATGTGTAAGTTCCTAGGCATAAGAAGCTGTATGTTTATGTTCAATGGAATGGACATGTTTAGTTCAAAGTTATAGAAGCAGTGTTACACAAGGACTGACACCATGTTAGGAGGTACATTGTGCATTGCATATAGATGCACTGCACATTCAGTTGTACATTTGTTTGCACATTTGGTGTCTTGTGCAACCCTGACATTCAACGCAAGTCATGCATGGTAGAATTAACACATAACTCACATACACAAGAAGAAAAAAAATAGCAAGGCCACCTGGTGAGTCTTTGTGCATATTTTATGATATTTTTTTCACATTTTGGGACTTTTTTAATAAAAAAAATATTCAAAAGGTTTTTACAAAACATAATATTTTGTGGGGGGGGGGGGAAATCACCAAGAGCTTTATCACATCAACCCCTTTTGTGCTATATTCTTCCAACCTAAAATAAAATGGTAACATACAGGTATAGGAACAGCCACCATCACATTTTTGCCTGGGGCAGCTGCTGGCATTGTACTCTATTCCTATTTTCTCCATTAACCCCTCCCTTCCTCTCTCATGCCTTGCCCAGCATGCCTTTCAGTTGGTTTGTTTTTTAAAATGCCAACTGTTTTTGTGCTATTTCGGAGCTCCACTCAATTTTTGAAACTTCAGGGCTCCAGACCTCCGAAATAGCATGAAAACAGTTGGGGGAAAATGTAAAGAGGAGGAGGAGAGAAAAGGGGAGGGAGGGGACAGTGAGACCACATGACTGACAATCATGCTACTGCTGCAGGAATGGCTTTGTGTACTGGCGGCAATGCGCGATTGGCATTTCATTCATGGGCTTCTCCGTGAATGAAAAGGCACAGGTCAGGGATGGGGCAACTATGGGAAGGAAGTGGTGTTGTGTAATCAGTGATACCTATGGCACTTCCTTTCTGTGGGAATCGTGGCTTTAAAGCTGCGTGTGATAAAGCCCCAATTTGTTTTGTGAATTAAAATCTGTTCATGACAATCTTGCAAAAAATGTATTCAAAAGTGAAAAATCTCATGGAGGTTGACAATGTTTTTATGAGGTATCCTGGCCACTTGTTGTTGAGGATTAGAAAATCTAAGTATATTCTTTACGTCCCCCATATGAGACTTTTAAGAGTTAAGGACTCAAAGCCTTAGGCTTTGGTGATGAATCTGATATCTTAGATTTCTATCAGATTTGATTCTTTTTAATCTCAAATTATTTTCACCCTAAATATAAAATCTGTGCAACAACACCAACACCATTCCTGTTTGCATCTTCCTACTACTATCACTTAGGGGTGGCTGGCTGTTGTTGCTTCAAACATATAAAAATCAGGTTGATTTTCAAAAGCCTCTAGATGGTCCATGGTTGTGGGAAGTGGTTTTTAATTCAACTGGGAGCCAATGGCCACTCACACATTCTGTAGGCCCAATTCTGCAATGTTAAATCATGAGCTTTCATGAAAGAAAACAGCCCTATAGGTTCCTGAGCTGTTCAGAAGCTGGCAGAGCAGCTTTCTCTGATGATACTTCACATGGGTTCAGTGAGCCCATGGAGTGTCACACAAGCCAGGATGGCCTCATTACCTTCAATCCCAGAAAACAGTCTGTGTACACATCTGCACTCTTTGAGGAGAGTGTTCTCTGATGCAGAATAGCAGAGAACCCCAGATTTTGTGGAATTCTGTGTGTAAATTGGAATCTCCACACAGGTGCAATGGAGCTAATAGTTCTAATTTTTTTTGTTAGGTTTTTGTTTTTAAGTTATTATTACAAATGCAATGCACAAACAGATAAACAACTGGAATTCTCTGAAGTGAAAGTATCCCTACCAGGCTTCTTAGGGGTTCGAGTGAAGGTCCCTTTTACTGTCCGGCAGTGCGAGTTATCTCCCCCACACACTCCACACTTGTCTTCAGCTTTGTTGGACCCAATTTCCTTGTCACAGCCCACTTTCTGCAGAGAGACATTCAAATGTATCAGCAGAGCTGAGAGTTATGGGAAGCATCGTTTGGGAATGCACACAATCCAGATCAAATGTGTCACTCTTGGTTTTAATGTACACACAAGTCATACAGAAAAAGAATAAAAACAGTTTACAAAATGTACAAAAAATTAATCAGTGTGATACTCTAAATGTATACATAATTAGGATCAATAACATTTCCCCACCCCCCCCTCCACCCCCACATACCCATCCTCCCCCTTGAACAACTAGCAATTTTGTGTTTGGAATTATAGTCACGCATCATTTATAAAATATTTTTCTTTGAATAATTGTTTATATACATCCACAAGTTAAAAATATTGGTTAGGTTGTTTGTCAGCTATGCTGTATTTATATACATATTAAACAAAAGATAATTGTAATATTAAAAATAAAAAATAAAGAATTGTAATAAAAGATAATCAGAAAACATGAACTACTCATCTCTTTAAGCGGTTTCATTCTTCAGCTGCTTATTGTACTTGTATTTACATTTGTAGTACGCCATTTCTGGTCACAAAAATTTATCAGTGATTCCCATTTCCTATCCCATTCTTGAGTTGGTTTGTCAGTCAGAGATACAGGGCCTTTACAGACTGCCAGAAATAATGCAGCTTGAGATCACTTTAACTACCCTGGCTCAGTGCTAGGGAATCATGGGAACTGTAGTTTTTTTCTGAGACATTGAGCCTTCTCTGTCAAGGAGCTTTGGTGCCACAATAAACTACAGTTCCCATGATTCCCTAGCACTGAGCCAGGGTAGTTAAAGTGGTCTCAAGCTGCATTATTTCTGGCTGTCTGTAAAGACCCATAGTTAGTTTGTCTAGTTCTATCATATCAAGACATTTTATGAGCCAATTGTTCATTGATGGTACCTCTTTTTCTTTCCCTTTTGAGCATATACCAATCTGGCAACTGATACAGAATATAAAATATATTTTAGATGTTTTCTTTCTTCCTTTCCCTCCACTATATTTAACAAGAAACATACCAGAGTCAATTTGATTGTAGTTTGGGTTATTTGTTGTAATGTCTTATGAATTCCTTTCCAAAATTCTTTTGTGGCAGGGCAAGTCCACCAAACATGTATAGTGTCCAACATTTGCCTTTTTCATAATGTTGGATTTTTGCCAATTTGTTGGGGGTTAAATACCATCTGTGTAGCATTTTATAAAAGTTCTCTTTAATATCCATACAACGAGTATAATTTTAGGACTTGGCCCCATGCTCTTTCCCAGCTTTCCATTTTAATTGTATGACCGAAATTAGTTGCCCATTTAAAAAGACATTCTTTAACAGTCTCGGATTCCATTTCCATTTTCAATAGAAATTTATAACATTTAGATATTGTAGATTTCTGTGATTCTATTATGATCTTGTCAAGTTCTGTTTTTCTATTACTTATTCCTTTTAATTTGAGATCCATTTTAAATCTTTCATTTAATTGGCAATATGTAAACCAATGGCATAAATACACCTCTTTCTCTAAGTTTTGAGGTGTTTTCATAGTCAGGGGAATCTCCATCCCATTTCAGCATATTTTCATAGTTTAAATAATATTTCTGTTGTGTTGCTTGAGCGATCCAGAATGCTTCTTGTGCGGACAGCCAGTACGGCAATTTGGGATAATTTTTTTTTGTTTAATTATAGACCATACGTGAAGGAGGGCTCTTCTGATAATGTGATCTTTGAATTCCTTATTGACTTCTACTTTATTATAAAATAGGTAGCTGTGCCACTCATATCTGTTATTAAATGCTTCCAATGCCAATGTCCTTTCATCATTAAGTATTATCCATTCATGGATTCAGTCAGCAGCACAAGCATAATAATAAATTTTCAAGTCTGGGATTCCGAACCACCTTCGTTCCTTGGCGTCTTTCATCATTTTCCACTTTATTCTCATTTTTTTTCTGGCCCAAATAAATTTAGATATGTCCTGTTCCCAATGTTTAAAAGCTTTATCATTAGCTAGGATTGGTAGGTTTTTAAATAGAAACATTACTTTCAATAAAACATTCATTTTAACCGATGAGATCCGACCCATAAGTGATAGATTTAACATTGACCACCTATCCAAAACCTCCTTTATGTCTTTCCATATAGGCACAGAATTGTTGTCAAATAATTCCAAGTTCTTTTTTGATAAAGTTATTCCGAGATATGTTACCTTTCTGTGAATTTGGAATCCAGACTCTCGCTGTAATCGATCATCTTCTTTCTTGACATGTTCAATATTAGTATAGTTGATTTAGATTTGTTAATTTTGAATCCAGCAAAACTTCCATACTGTTGAATTTTTCCAATTAATTGTTTTATATTCTCAATTGGCTCTTCAAGGTTAATTACTAAATCATCAGCGTAAGCCCTTATTTTATAGTTGTGGCCCTTGATTTGAGCTCCTGGGATTCTTTTATCTTTCCTTATTAGATTGATTAAGATTTCTAAAGTCAGAATAAATAATAAGGGAGAGAGTTGGTCCCCTTCGTGATTGGACAATTTTTAGTTTTTTCTCCATTTATTATTATTTGCGCTAACTGTTCTTTATATATAGCTTGAATCCAATTTACGAACACATCACCAAGTCCATTGATTTCATTATTTCTGTGATGAAATCCCAATCAACCTCGTCACAGGCTTTCTCAGCATTTAAGAAAATTAATGCTGCCTTTTCCTTCAGATATTTTTCATAGTACTCTATTAAGTTAATCATAGTTTTTATGTTTTGTTTCATGTATCCTTGCGGTAAGAAGCTGCATTAAACTTTTTGGATGATATCCTGAAGTACTGTCTTTAACCTCTTGGCTAAAATTGCTGCAAACAATTTAGGTTTAATCTAGGTTTAACAAAGAGATCAGCCCGTAATTCTGGGGAAGAGACAGATCCTTATAGGTCTTTGGTATTAGAGTAATGTTTGCCTTTGTCCAGGAATCTGGTATGCCTTTTTGTTTGACCTCGTTAAATAATGAGTATAAAGGAAGACTCAATTCACCCTGTAAGATCTTATAATATATTGCTGAGAATCCATCCGGCCCAGGTGCTTTACCAGATTTCATTTCCTTTATGCCTTCAAGGACTTCCACCATTCTATTATTTGAGTTTAATATCTTTCTTTGACTTTCTGTTATTTTGCCTAAAGTGTATTGTTTGATATAATTTAAAGGTATCTCCTTTGGTTTTGTCCTTATACAGATTAGTAAAGTATTTCTCAAACACTCTCTGAATTCCTTTCACATTTGTAACTCTAGTCTTCCCATCCATTGTTTCAATTATTGTTCTTTTTTCTTTCATCTTCCTTAGTCTGTATGCTAATAATTTCCCAGCTTTGTTCCCATATTCAAAATATTTCTGTGTTGTGAATTTTAATTTTCTTTCTACTTCGTTTGATGTTAAAATTGAGAGCTTTTTTTTGGTAACAATTTAATCTCATTATTGATATCTTTTTGTTTGCACTTTGATTTAGTTCTTGTTCTTTAATTTTTATCTTATGGGATAAGTCTTCTAATTTTTGATTTCTTTGCCTTTTCCATTCCATGTTTTTCTGAATAAAAAAACCCACGCATTATAGCTTTGGTTGTGTCCCAAACGGTTCTGAGATCAGTTCCTTTATCAAGATTTTCTTCAAAATAAAGTTTCAGACAGTCCTTAGCTTGTTTCGTTATTTTCTCATCCTTCAATAGAAATTCATTAAGTCTGTACGATATATCTTTTTTCCTTTTTTTTTTTAAGCGGATCAAAATTGGGTTGTGATCAGATATCTTTTTTGGGAAAATTTCAGTTTCTGCCACTTCATTGAATAAATCCAATGAAATTAAAAACATGTCAAAAAACCAAGCATTACAGCTTTGCTTGTGTCCCAAATGGTTCTGAGATCAGTTCCTTTATCAAGATTTTCTTCAAAATAAAGTTTCAGACAATCCTTAGTGTGTTTCGTTATTTTCTCATCCTTCAACAGAAATTCATTAAGTCTGCATGATATATGACCGAAATTAGTTGCCCATTTAAAAAGACATTCTGCATGATATATCTTTTTTCCTTTTTTTAAAGTGGATCAAAATTGGGTTGTGATCAGATATCTTTTTTGGGAGAATTTCAGTTTCTGCCACTTCACTGAATAAATCCGATGAAATTAAAAACATGTCAATTCTTGAGGTTGATTGATGGGGTTCTGAATAATATGTATATTTCTTAGAGTTTTTATTTTGAGTTCTTCAGGGATCTATCAACACATCTAACATAAAAAAAAGATTGTGGGAGTTTACCTTGATTTTCTATTATTTTTTTCCTGGTGAAGGCTCTATCCATCACTGGGTCTATTACCCCATCCCAATCACCCATTAAAATCAGAAACTCATAATCTTTATCTACGAGCATTTTGGTAAGTCTTTTGTAAAATTTAGATTGTTTTCCAATGGGGTGTAGATTCCCAATATCAATATCATCCCTCATTATCATTGATTATTTCTTTTGCTGTGATGTGATTGGAGATATACAGAACTACACTGCTTCTTTTGGGGTTTTTTTCTGTCTGATATAAAATTTTGACTTAGTTTGGGATTTTTGAGATACTTTTTGTCTTTACTTTGGATGTGTGTTTCTTGTAGACAGATTATTTCGGTTCGTTCTTTTTCTAAAAGATGAAAAACTTGTTTTCTTTTGTGTGGAGAATTCACTGCCCGTATGTTCCATGATATCATTCTCATCTTGATTACTTGTTCTTCCTTTTATAAATAATCAATCTCCTATCTCTTCTATCCTATGTGCTTGTTATTTATTTAATTGTTATAATAGGGGTTTATAAATCTTCTGTGGCACTGACCTGAGATCCCTCAAAATCCTCTTCACTTGGATCTGCTCTTCCTGATGCTTCCAAGGTTGCTTCTTCTCCACTTTGATTAATCCCCTCTTCTACTTCTTTACTGGATAAAATCTCTTCTGCAGACTTTAATTGAAGATTCAGTTTCCCTTTTTTTGTTGTTGTTCTCTATTTATACCTGGGCTGTTTTGCTTCTGGTTGCTATGTCTCTCTTTGTTGTCTTGGTCTGTATCTTCCAGAGTTTCATCAGATTTGTTAAGCTTTTCTAAGAATTTTCTTGCTTTTCTATAGAATTTATTCTGTAATTTTTTTCTTTCCAAACAAGTGAAATTCCTTCTGGCATATCTCACGTGAATTGAATATTTCTCAATTGTAATTGTCTGGTTAAGAACACGTAATCTCTTCTTTTCTTCAAGACAGTAGCTGGAATGTCTTTGAATATTTTGATCTCTGAGTCTCTTGTCTTTAACTTTCCGTAACTTGCTTGAATAATCTTACCACGTGTTATTTCTCTTGTCAGGTACACCACTATGTCCCTTGGAAGATCTCTCTTCTTTGCAATGGTAGAGTTAATATGAAAAATTTTATCTGTTTCTGCATCCAGAATTCTGTTAGGGACATCTATTAGTTCAGCTAAGAATGGAACTATAATTTCATATAAATTTTCATTGGTTCTTTGTCTTAAACCTCTTATTTTTAGACATTTTCTTCTTTGATTGATCTCTTTCATGAGGTTCAAGTCATATGCCTGATTTTGTTTTACCTCGATTTCTTTTGTTTTATTCTCCAAATCTTCAGTCTTGATTTCTCTATTTCTATTTCTAGTCTCTATTTCAATCTGTGTTTCTTTCACATCCTCTGTTAAAGTTCTGATTGATGATTTTAATTCATCCATTTCTCTCTTAAAATCATTTCTTATTTCTTGTCTTGTTTCTTTAAGTTCTTGCCTAAAGTTTCTTTCCATTTTCTCAATTGCTTCCAGAACTTTTTGGTTGGTATCTGCTGTTTCTGTCGACATTTCAATGGATGGTCTTCTTGACTGTATTCCACTTTGGGTCTGCACCTGTGCCTGGGCTGTTTTACGTGAAATCATTGGCATTTTCTGCTGATTATTTTGTTTAGTCGTAGTCTTGTAAACTTCAATTTCCCCCTATTTTTTCTTTTCTCTCTCTCTTTGGTTTTAATTTTAAATAAAAGCAAGGGTGGAATGTACTTTGGAATTACAGAACTCAATGTTAACTATATAATTTAGAATCTGTAAGATCTCAATATCCTTCTTGGTAAATGGGACTTTCTATTGGCAGTAAATATCCTCTATCACTGTCTCCTGATCCCAGGCCTAAAGGACACAAAGTGACCTTATATTATCTACGCTGGTTCATGGCATCTCTTCAGGATTTCAGGCAGAGGTCCTAGCCATAGCTGGAGATATTGCGGATTGAATCAGGGACCTTCTTCAAGTAAAGCATCATGTGTTACTCCCCTTCCCCTAGCTTTTATCCTAAAATACCCATGACACATGGATATTTTGTCCAAATAACTTTCTTATGAAGAATTTCAGCTTCAAAAAACAAAAAGCAATCAATAGGGCATAATAAAAACCCAAACAACTCACCACACATTCTCCACGCACACAAATGCTGAATGGATCTTTGTATGAGCAGCGAGTTCCATCATGGGCAAGTTGTTTCATATAAGCAACGTCTCCTGTCTCTCTGGATTGGCAGTAAAGCTGACACCTCTTGGTGGCTATGTGATACAAGAATGCAGTCAAATGTATCCTAAGAGTTGTATTTAATTGCTAGTCCCAACTAAAGCAGATTAATTTAATCACTGGAACATCAATGAGTGTTGATTTATCAATCTACAATTGATTCAGTGGATCTACACTTCTGAGATTAGCAACTGCATTAAGGTCACTATCAGGAACCATTTCTATATTATATAGCCAGGACAGTTGTCCCTTCTATTGAAACACCAATTCAGAAACCTCAACATAAATGGATGTAGTGTGATTAAATAATGCTTGGCATGTGTAATAGTGGTTTAAGTGTTGGACTAAGAATCCACAAAACCAGGGTTTAAATCCCTGCTCAGTCACAAGTCACCTTGGTCAAGTCATACTCTCTCAGCCTAAGAGGAAGTCAATGGAAAACCTCCTTTTAATAAATATTACCTATAAAAACTCATGACAAAGTCACCGTAAGTTGGAGCTCACTGGAAGGCACATAGTAACGTCATGCAATGACACTTTTGACTATTTCTAGTGTGTTGCATACATTATCTGTTGTGATCCTTACCATGTAAGAGAGAATTTCCACACTGCTGTCGGGGATGGACAGAGATTGAATAGGAACAACTTGCCTAGAAATCTTGGACTTCCTAATTCATCATTTGTTTCCCACACGTGTTCAGTGAGTATCTGTTGGACCTCTTTGAAGGTTTGTGAATATCTATTAGAAACATTTGTGGGAAGCAATACTTGGGCATCAATGGCAGCTGATGGTTTCTACATCTGTGAGTAGTGAATCCATTCTGGGTTTCAGTCTGAATTTGAAAGGAGGTATCTAAGGTACAAAGCCCTTTCTCCAAAATGGGTTCAGCATTTTGAATAGATCTTTTAAAGTTCAGCCTAAACCAAATAGAATATCATATTTCCAATTACAATCTAGAACATTGTTTCCAAACTTTGATTCTCCAGAGATTTTGGGCTTCAGTTCCCATAATTCCTGATTGTTGGCCAAGCTGGCTGGGGCTTCTGGGAGCTGAAGTCTAAATGCCTAGAGGACCAAAGTTTGGTAATCACTGATCTAGAAGAACTTATACGCTATTATTATTTAAATTTCCCTCTGTTATCTTTACCACTTGTAATAGAATTTAGAAGTTTTTCTAGTGATTGGTCAAAGGAAGTGCAAAGCCCTGCTCTGAAAGAAATACACATCCATGTCAAGAGTGGGTTTGATCTTCTTCCTCCTGTTCTTTGCAATATTTGAAGCAGGTTTTGTGAAAGAGGAACAGAAGCAAGAAAACCTCATTGCTTACCGTCAGGATGCTCGTATGGCAGCCAGTGGTGTTTATTGCTCTGATATTCAAAATGTGAGTTGCGTTGTTGACACTGCTGGGCTCGGAAGTCTTCATAATGCTTTGGACACTCTTCCATGTTGCATAGCTGGTACTCAAAGTTGACACCAGCACAGTCTTGACCCCCATTAACGGGCCTTTAGGGAGCAAATGGTTAGAAACAAGTACAAATTAGAATGCTTGAATTACCTTTTGGCCTCCCAATCACTTTCTTTAGACCAGGGGTAGGCAACCTTTCCCCTTTAAGGGCCGAGGGACTTCAGCTCCCAGAATCCCTGGAGCTATTGGCCAACATGGGGCTATTGGCCAACATGGCAGAGGCTTCTGGGAGCTGAAGTCCCTTGACCCTTAAAGGGGAAAGGTTGCCTACCCCTGCTTTAGACTATGAAACCTATCAACTCATTTCTATTCTTGTCTATAAAGCAAGATTAGTGAATGTGTGGCCCATCCAGATATTGGTGGACTCCTATCAGCCCCAACAACATGGGCTATAGTCAAGAACATTTTGTCCTCCCCACCACATGCTAGCTATAAATTCTAGTTGCTGGGATACTCTCTTACTTGGTATGGATATAGCCATCATCTCTTCTGCCCCCCTCTTTGATTTAGATCCTAAAATGAATTAGCTTATGGAAGTTAACTGATGGTACATTTCCCTATCTCTATTCCTTTCACAGTGATCAGGTGCATCCTCTGACCCCCTGAAGATGCTTTTCTTGGGGTGGGTTATAGATGTCTGCAAGATGGTGAAGGTAGATTTAGGAAGCTTTCTTTCTGTTAACTTCTTTATCTCAAGTTTCAGGTCATTATATCTCCTAGTATTCAAGCTTCACTTCACACCTGTTATCTCAGTAAAATATTTATCTGATTGACCCTCATTATATACATCCCAAAATTCTGTACATGCAAACTTTGCTGCTCTCCTGATTTACATGGGATTGTTGCACTGCCTTGTTCTGAAGCGAACACCGGTTCCACATGTTCTGGAGCAGGAGCCAAATTTTGTCCACGCTCCCCAGTTGCCATCTTGCTTCAACTGGTTGGTATTCTTCCACATGCAGTGACCTTTATAGCACCACTGAAGAGTGAAAGGAGAAACAAATAAAAATATTCTAGAGATTACTTGTACCACAATTATAGTTTGCCTTTCAGAGATACTGTAATAAAGTGATATCCATCAGAGGAACCACCTGTTAATACGAAGGCCCATTTTCCATGATAGAAACAGTGAAGGGGAATCACTGACCATTGGGATATTTCAATTGAGGGAATGGGAGTTAACCTGAGAGAGAGAGAGAGAGAGTAATAGGTTCACTGTAAGGCAGTTCTTGTGTCATCTCTATTTAGTTGGAGTACTACCTCAGTGTGGTTCTGTGTATGTTGCAAGGGAGCATGGAGGTAGACAGTATTGTTTCTGAACTCTTGTTCTGTTAATCACTGTCTGAACAAAATACTGGGCTACATAGGCCTTTCATTTTATCTGGCATGACTCTTCTTGTGTTCTATGGATATTATTTGAATGGTGTCAGTGTTAGAATTAGTGTAACTTACAACTGAAGTAAGTCTGTTACTCTGCTTGCTCCTGAGTGCATATTTATTTTATAAATTAAATCTTCTTTTTTGCATCTCTACACTGTGCTGTAGTTGTTGTTCCATATGAGAAAAGAAGCCTAATTTTCAATATTCAATGGAACTATAATTTGTTTTTTAAATTAATATCGATGAGCCTCCTTTCAGATGGCAGTACCTCTCTGACATTAGCACAGAGTCAGAATCTCAGTGTAAGTGGGAGATACCATTTGCAGACCCACTTGTAAATAAATAGCTGAAGATAATTCAATAAATTAGCTAAGTCATACTTACAACCCTGAACATGCCTAAATCTGTCTTATTTTGGAAGCTGAGCAAAGTATTTGGATGGGAAACCAACAAGGACCACCAAGAAACAGTTGATGGGAAAGCATTTTCTCTGCCAGAGATATTGGGTATCCTGGACTAGTCAGAGAAAACAACAGTAGGTTACATGGACAAACAAATGTGTTATTGCAGTTTACTTTGTGCTCTTGGACAATGATATTAGGGATGTTAAAAATAATCAAAATTGTCTCATACCGGATGTATGTCAACATATTGAAATGTTCTATGAAGGAAATGGTCATTTGCCACAAGAACTTTCATGTTACAATACTTTTGCATGAAAAAACTGAGGGGAAAAATGGGTGTTTTGCGCAAGGTCGTCTTTTTCACATCTTTAAGATTTTAACTCAGGCAACAGAATTTTTTTTTACACAAACCCAAGTCTTTTACAAATGAATTTTTCATCAGAAGTGTGAAAAATAAACATGAAAAGACACAAAAACTCTTGTAATGTCACCTAGCAGGAAGGCAAGTTTTGAAATTATGCATTATTGCATGTGAGGATGAAAAAAGAAAAGATTTACATCCTTCAATTATACCTTTAGCTGGATTTCCCAAGAAACACTTTGAACAGTGACAAAAAGTGTGCACTTTAACTTGAAAGTGCATACTCACTTTACTAGGGGCACATTCTGTCCCATCAAGTGGAGGCCCCTTCTTTGTCTTGCAGAAGTAGGGGTTGTCTGGATGGCTGCACCACAACTGTTTACATGGGTCAAAGGTTCGAAACTGGAAAGGGTCAGACACCAAGGTAACATATATTAAATACAAACAGTTTCAACATACAGAGAGTTTCTAACAAAAAAAAATGAATGAAAAAAGTCACACATCATCATTGTATTCTTAAAATCAAGCTTTTTTTTTTAAACCAAAAAGGTAAAAACATGTTAATGTACAACCCCTGTATCTGTGGGTCCAGCAACAATGGTTCAACCGTATCCAGAAAAAAAGGTCTCTCTAGGCATCTGGAGAATCCCCAGTGTGACTCTATGGTCAACGTCCACTGGAAATACAGGATTCACCATTATCTGCAATTTTCGCTAACTGAGGTAACTCTGGCAACATATCACCCATAGCTACTAAGAGTCATACTGTCCTTGTACAGAGATATTTTATTACATTTACTAGGATTCTAAATGCCTTCTTTTGCACTTCCCTTATGGAAGAAAACACATTTCTTATTTATTTAGAGAACTGATACTCTCCTTCATGGTGGTATATATCAGTCTTTTTCAACCTGATGCCCACTAACGCATCCCCAGCTATCACAATGGCTTAGGTGATGGGAGTTAGTCTTACACACCAGAAGGGGATACATACCCCACAATTTAAAACAAGTACAGCCATCAATATGTAATACAAGTGAGACCTACAACAAAATATTGCAGCATGTTGTCACATCCCAGCAACGGTCCTGTATGTGCGGGGTCCAAACATTCAGTCTGATGTGCCTTTCTTCAGGACCCTCCAGCCTATTACCACCTCTGTTTCCCATTTTTAAGTGATACTCAATATTCTGTACTACTGAGCATAATCAGTCTTCACTGGGCTATTTTGCCCAACCCTATAGCACACTATGCTAATATCACTTTTAAGAAATAACACAATCAGGGACAGTGTAATAACATTAAATGAATAAGTAATAGTTACTTTTTGATCCTAAATTGCTGTCCACTGTTATATTTTTAACTATATATTTTTTAAACATAACTAAAATGTATCATTCAGAGACCCATATTAGTTTGGAATATCAGTATGGAAAGTATGCAAAGAGATCTTGTACCACTTTTGAGACCTGGTTCCAGTTCATTCCATCCATCTGAGGAAGTAAACCAAGTTTACAAAAGCTTATGCTACAACTTCTTTAATTCTGTTATTGTCAAAGGGGCTACAAGATCCCTTTCCATACATAAGAAGTAATATGTCACTAAAATCAAATAAGCCACTCTTATAATG
>CM034708.1:9182652-9195805 GCA_020142125.1 Phrynosoma platyrhinos | reverse complement strand
TGTAAGCCTTCAACGATGCCCTCAATAAAAGTCAGTATCTTGCAAGTGATCTACATGAATTTCCCTGTCCTGTTTACAACAAGAAGGGGGATTTTTATTTCAAGATATCAAAAGAGAACTGGGGCTAGCAGAAATAAGTTCTGTTGTTACTTCTGCTATCCATATCGACACAGTCCACCCTTGGACTTCACCACTTGTGATTACTGTCTTAGTGGTTCATATGCTTTACTCAAATATAAAGAAAGCATTGTGGCCCTGAACAGTCATTTATGGCTCAGATCTTAATCCAGGAAATGAGAGTGTGTGATGTAGTAATCAAATTTTCTGGGGGGGAAAATCGAAGGCTCATTGGGAGGAGTAGGGCACCCTATCAAGTCACCACCTCATTAATTTTATGATGGTACATATTTTTATTTACTGTGTGTTTTGTGGATTTGAGAATCTTTCCAGCAAGCCCTTCAGAAATTATAATTCAACAAAACAAATGTAGCCTATTCAACGCATATTATGACTTGCCACATATGCTTCCATCTCATTTGGAAAGCTGAGCATGGTTGGCCTTGGCTAGTACAAGGTGCATCAAGCTTCAACAAATGTCCTATGAACTGGTGAAGTTGAAGTGGGAGCAGAGCATGGAAAAATTAATAGTAGCTATGATGTCTGTGTGTTTCTTTAAGTTGTGGCTCAAATACTAACTTTTCCAAGTTCTGGATAAAGATTGGAGTTGATTTGCCCACAGAAGCTGAAAAGAGATCTTAAAAATAAAGTATGCATTTCAAAAAAAGAAAGAATGGATATTTCAGATGTCTTTCATTATTGGACAGTGCATTCCTGACTCACAGATACACTGGAGACTTTAATAATGGGCACAAAGACACTTCTACCAGCAGGAATGCCCTTCTGCTTCAGAACAATACTCATCTGCTGGACAATCTTGGAGCTCTGGCAATGTGTCAATCTGTCAACAGAATTGCTCTGATGACTAAGACCTGCAAGAAGATGGGCAAAAGAGAGGGTGATAAAGGGATGAGGTGAGGGAGGAGCCAAGTTCCACACCTCCTCCATGTAGGGGCCAAGCAGCAATGCACACACAAAGTTATGCCAGTGCCAGTATAATCCTAAATAATTTCCAACATTCCTGAATTAAGGCTGTTTGAATTCAGCATATTCAGATCAGCTAGCTCTTGGACACTGGTTTATTAGGCGTTACACTCTTAGTCTCCCAAGATATTTGACCTGTTTCATCTTTAAGTACTGCATTGTTAAGTTGCCAGTGCAGCTAGACAAGCATTCTTGACAAAGTGGCAAAAAGAGGTCTTACTGTTTTCAGCCTCCCTGCCTGTAGCTGTCTTTGATGAACACAGCCCACCCTCTGTTTATCTTCTGAACACGTTTAGCAATTTTATCAGGTGTTGCCTGGGAATTTCAACTGTTATTCCTCAAAATGCATTGCTGCATTTCTTCTTAATTGCTTTCTTCCATCCATCTGTTCCATATTAAAAAGCCATTGGCAACCTAGAGTAAATAACACATCTTCCAATTGTCATTATTAATGTTTTGGGCACTGTCAACATGCTGGAACACATGAAGTGCTGGAAGCATTGAAAAAGCATGTGTCACTGTAATGGTGGCCATAAGAAGGTTTGCCAAGGAAAATGTTGCAGACTGATCACCATGTGTGGCCCCTGGACTGGTTGGAGATTCCCAGCAGGTTTCCTGTCGTGTGACTCTAGTGTGTCGATCAGTTGTAGGGAAAAGAATGAAACACAGCACCAGACAGGGCTATCTGGGGGACAGAGAGTCCCCCAGCCTGGCTGATGAAGGATTACCCCAAAGACTCCATTAGGGATGGGAAGAAATGCCTCCTGGGAAAATGTCCCATGCTTTAATTGTATTAATTGTTCCAGGATTTGAATTTTGGCTTAGACTATACAAATTGTGTTCCAAAGTTCTGCATTCTCAATGAAAAGGGGGGAAAGGGAGGGATTGAACCAGCAGAGGGATGAGAAAATCTGTCAGTTTTTCCGTCTCTCCAATCTTATTTTTTTTAAAACCCCAAGCTCTTTCTGCCTAGATAAGAAGACATTGGAGCATGTTGATAAATTGTTCAAAGATGAACTGAAGTGTAATTATTTCACATTTGTACTGGCCAAATTCAACAGTGGACTCAGTTTCCTGAACATTATCTGCCAAGTCAGTGTTAAAGGTAAGAACCACTCCTCTCCCCACAAAACGGACACCTTTAATTCAGTACTACCATGGCTGCCTTTACAGGGATATTTATGAGCTAAGCATTCAAAGCTCTAGAACTGGGTGGATGAATTTGATGGTTTCACTTTCTTCCACATTTCATTTTTTTTTTAAAATAATCTCAAGTTCTTTCTATTCCAAATGTTAAAGTATATACCAAAATGTAACCAGAGTCTGAAAGATAATTGTTTATCAGGCAAAGTGTCAGTCCATACAAGAAGCTTTTTACATATTTTCCTGTCTAGGGAGAAACAATGGTTAATCTTGGTGGGAAGAGGCAGTTCAGAGTTGGAAATACCTGAGAAAACTTTGATACCTCTGCCTATATTCCAAACTGCAGTTCTGGTCACCTGGGTTAACTGCAGGGTGCAAACAAACAAACAAACAAACAAACAAAACCAACATACCTTGTATCTCAGTAAGGTCATCAATAAGTTACTGGCAACACAATGCTATAATATGTGTGTGTGTGTTTAGTGATAAGTTATCTATTTTCAGTGGGGTTTACTTTGGTGTAGGTGTGTACAAAGCTCTAGTAGTATGTTCTAATCCACCAAAGAATTAGTATTGTGTAAAAGAAATAGGGGATAAATGCACTAGTACCAACCCTTCAATCATCATCCTCTACATCCTTGTTTCCACAGGTTGGAGAAAAGTGATTTACCATACATGACAACTGGGAGACAGCTGGCTGGGGGACTGTGGGAGTCATAGCTCCCAAAAGTCAGGTTTTCCAAGCACTAGATTTAGAATCCTGTAAAATTAAGATTTTAAATTGGACAAGGAACGTAAATGAGTAGAGCACATTTCCAGTAAGTGGAGGTGGATGGGCAGAGCTAATATGATTGTCCCAATTCTCCTGCTTGCAATTCTAAATGAATGGGAGACAATGGTGGTGGCGCCTTACATGTCCATGGTTCAATGAATCCATTCTGGGATTTACTTTGAATACTTAAGTCCAAGGTGCTGAATCCAAGGTGCTGAACCTATTTTGGGGATAGGTTTCAGAACTTTGGAGGAGTCTTTTAAAGTTAAGTCAGGAGCCTATGTTGAACTGAAACTGGTTCTACTTTGGCTGATTAGACTGCCCAACCAAGGCTTAAAATTCTAGAGTGTGCTTTTGTGTAATGTCTCAATTGACTAATCAATTTGAATATAAAGCCAGTGTCACCTGAATCTTTCCTTGTTGTGCAGCATGGACTTCCAGAAAGTAGAATATAATTCCACCATCAACTTTTTATTAATTTGTAAGAGCAGGTAACAGAAATACTGAAACTGTGGAAACCTAATTTTGCGCTGACCTTAGTTAATGAACCGGTTTAACTGAAGACTTGGCATGGCAGTACTCCCAGTGATTGAAGAATAATCCACTTTATGACATACTTGGAAAGAAGCCAAAAGGCAAGTCACCTACTAGACAACCTGGCCAAACAACTGCTGAGGACACAAGCAACTCCTGTGCACAGCTGAGGCTCAAAGGATTACTTGGTGCTCCAGGATAGGAAACAGCAAACCATCTGCCCATGACTATCAAAGTATTTTTCAGTAATACTACAACAATAGGAAAATGTGTAGCCTAGATTTATTGGCAAGCTTTAATCCCCCAAAGTAATGAATAAGTATAATGACTAAATGATAGTAGTAATCAGGATATCCGTAGTTTGAACTTACCTTCTGAATTCACGGGGAGGACTTTGGCCAGCCCCTGTCCCTCAGCTATCTAAACTATCTACAACAAAGATCTTCAACATGTGTTCTGTGGGATGTAACTGTTTTTGTATCCCTACTGGGGTTCCTGATGTCCCGCCAATGAATTAGGTCACAGTGGCAAAACCTCTTATTTTTTTAAAAAAAGGTGTGAGACATCACATGCCTTCTTTTAAAAGAACTTTACATTTTTGAAGCATCCCACAAATATGATTTTTTCCTTAAAAACAAGAGAAAATTCCATGGATGACAAATCAGTAAAACAAGAAAAATTAGAATGGCAATGAGTAAAATAACCCCTTTTCCAGCATTAGAAAATAACATTTCATGATTGCAACCATAAGTTATAACTCAGAATTTTTTAAAAAAACTCATAAAAAGGTTAATAAATATATCCTAATAATAAGAAAACTATTTCTAAACTAAATAATAAAATGCAAATAAAAATATAAAATTCAAAGGCACCTTGATTTTTGCACCTTTTAGTGAAAAAACAATGAAAAGCTCAATTTTGTTTTGCAAAATAGTCACAGAAAATTCTCAAAATGCAAAAAGAAAATCAATGAAGAATGTGAAAACTTTTTAACAATCTCATTCAGCAGGGAGAAAACTTTTTTTTTCAAATAATGAAGATTTCAGTTTCTAACATATACACCTATGTACTAGTTATTATTGATAATATTTAGTGTGATTTAGTGTAAACACACCAAATTTCACTGCAGCAGTTTTTAAAGAAACCATGGAGCTAATCTGCTTCAATGTAAAAACACAGGGAGAGGAGGGAGAGCGGGGGCAAAGGAGGGAAAGAGCTTTCATGGATCACAATGTACTTCCTCAGATGAATTGATGGACAACAATATTGCAGTGTCCACCATGGTTTTCTTTTTGCTCATCTAAATCAGGAAGAAGGTTCAAGCAATGGTTCATTTCCCTAGTGTGTTCTTTCTGGCTACAACAGGCAAAGTAGAGCAATAGAAATTTGTTTGCTCCCTTCCGTCCCCTCCTGTTTCCCTTTCTTACTTGCTTTGGGTAGTATGTGAAATGCTTCTGATATCTCTTATCTTTGAAAGACAAGAACACTTCCTTTTCCAAGGAAAATTGCAAAATTTGACTCCTCAGAACATTGTCTTAACAATGTATTCCCCCACCCCAATGTGCTCACACAGATACTTTAAATACTTGACAAGGAGTAGAAAATAAGATGTCCTTGAACAAGAACTCTTTCTCTCAAACACAGATTGGTTAGGTCATGCTGTGAGTTTGTGCTGAAATAGTTCTGTACAATCTACGTACATCTACAACCTTTTAAGAGCACTGGTGGACACAAATGTACCTCGCTGGGAGCTACTCCCATGGCACACATAATATTCTCACATGAGTCATTTCCATGGGGACTCCCCATGCCTTTAATTACTATGACATCATATTTGAGAATAGGAAGATGTTCACTCCCCTAGATCATTGGGAAATGGTCTTATGAAAGAATTAAAAAAAACCTTCTAGCAAATAAGTCCCTAGAGAAGAGCTGACAGAGCTTGTGCGTTAAACAAGAAATTAATTCCCAAGAAGGAATATGTGTGGGAATATTGTGCTTAATATAAACATTAGTATGAGATCTATGCAAAAGGTCAAATATGAGATGACAGTTGTTCAAATCATAAAATTCTACTGCTGGAAGAAAACATCAACCTCCTGCCACAGAGGTGGCCCTCCAACCACACTTTAAATGCTTCCATAGATGGAGATTCCACCATGCTGTTCCACTGTTAAAAGGTTCTTACAGTGAAGAAGTTCTTCCTAATGTTTAAGTGGAATCTCTTTTCTTGCAATTTGAATCCACTGTTTTGTATTTAAGTCTTCAGAGCAGCAGAAGATAAGCTTCCTATATGTTCAAAAGACATCCTTTGCCTATTTAAAGAGGGCAATCATATCACCTCTCAGTCTCTCTTCTCCAAACTAAACACACCTGGCTCCCTAAGCCATTCCTCATAAGGCTTGGTTTCCAGAACTTTTGCCATCTTGGTTATTTTCCTCTGGACATGTTCCAGCTTTTCAGTATCATTCTTTGACTCTGCTGCCCAGAACTGGACTCAGGTGAGGTCTGAACAAAGCAGAATAGGCTAGTACATTGTTCATTCTGGACTTGTTGATGATGCTTAGAACTACATTGAATTTTTTGGCTGCTGGGTGGCATCTATCATATTGGAACCATCACAAAAACTGAGAACTTAACTCTGTGCCAAAGGGAAACATGACAACATAAGAAACCTGCATCTCACAGTGAGGTTTCACCATTTCTTTACTTTCAGCACAACATGAATAAAGAAGAAATGGCCAACAAGTAACATAGACCTTGATTCCTCATCTCCACTTCCTATATTCTCTTCATGAAGGAGTAGTATATCTACCTCTACTTCACTACACAGATTATTCAATATGTGCCATTCAAATGTCCTAAAATTTCCCCATGAGCCCCAGCCAGCACAGGTGATGGTCATAATAAGAACTGTGCTATACATCACTTGAAGGACTCAGGTTGCCTACGTCTGATGCAATTGATGAGGCAAAAGACATATCATACTCCAGTTCTTGTAAGAGCCTTGATTAAGATGTATAGCTACTCTTAGAAAACATTTTGGATATGTGTTAATGGCATCTATATCAAAGGAAGGCCAGACAGCTCAGCCTAGATCCAATTTCTTATCTCAACTAGCAATGAGCCTTTTTTGTTGAGATAAGAATTTTCTTGGACACCTATGCTGTGCACCTGAAATTGCTCTTTTCAGGACATTGTGTAAGGGATGACTTTGGCTGAACAGTGTTCCATCAATGTAACTGTTGTAGAAACATCTGATGAAGCAATCTCAGTCTACGGAAGCTTATGCAATAAACGTCTTTCTCTCAGTTAGCCTCAGAGGTGAGGCTGTTGACCATTAAACAATGGAATAGACATCAGCACAATTCAAGTTGAGTGAACAGTTACACAACATTCTAATCCTGTATACAGGTGGCATAGTGCAGCTGCAGTGTACCTGTAGTGGTGCAGACACTGCACTCCCAATGGTAGCCCTTGATATCAACAGGCTACAATCCATGCTAATAATGGAACAAAAAATCATTTTACCAGAGGCATCTCAAACAGTAATAGGAACTGCTGATTACAGGAATTGCCTTAAAAAAAAATCTGTATCCATCAAATGTTATTATACTTAATCATCATCATCACTGGCCAGTCTATTCACATACAACATGGTGAGGAAACAGGAAGTATAAAGCATGGAAAAACTGGAAATCATGCATTATTTTCCCCAGTTTAATCTCAGGACACTATCCAGCAAGTATGAAATTGTCCATCTCTTAACTGCACATTTTGCTGCAGTCATGGGATCTGAATGTATTAGAGAGGCTACAAATTATATTATCAGTAGTTTAGACTCTGTCAAGAGTCTAGTAAAGTAAAGTAATTCTTCCAGTTCCCTCCCTACGTCCCCTTACGTAGAAGGGATGCTCAAAATGTAGACAGTAGACTAAATGGTAGAGTCTTAGAGTGTAGTGGATTTTCCTTCTTTGGAGGTTTTTAAACAGATGCTGGATGGCCATCTGTCAAGAATGCTTCGATTGTGCTTTTCTGCATGACAAGTAGTTGGACTGGATGGCCTTGGTGGTTTCTTCCAACTCTACGATTCTAAGTTGCATCCATCCATTCTCATCAGGTAGGGCTGCACTATTCCAGTCCCTCATATTGAGGCATCTAATTATGCCTATTACTAATTTGCAGCCTGATTATGCAAATTCAGTATATTAATCATTGCACTTTATCTACCATTATGTTTCATCCTCACTACCATGTTAAAAGCTCTTTTTTCCCTCCCCCCCCCCCCCCACTAGGGTAAAGAGAGGGACGCTTCCAAGCAGTCCCAGAGAGTAAAGGGACTTTTGCTGTTTGGTGATTGTGTTCCATTGTACCATGAACATAATCACCAAACAGCAAAAGACCATCTCTGTTTGCCTCCCTTTCTTTACTGCTTTCTGGGCCTGTCAGGGGACGTAGGGAGGGAACTGGAAGAATAAGGTGGCTATGCCTATGCAGTAGCAACCAGAGCTTGCTGGGGGGAGGGATGAGGCCCAGCTGGCTGGGACATTTTTTAGCCCCCTCAATCTGGGATATTCCAGGTTTTCTGGGACAAATGGTAACCCTATTGTCAGGATGTAATGGACACATCAGTAGAAGAAAACTGACAGTTCCAATGATGAGGGTGTTGGAGAAGTGACAGAAGGGAAACTACTGGGCAGAAGCAGTAGTGAGAGATGACCCCAGCAGAGCATCTCTCAGAGACAACAACTGTAGTGGTACTACGCAGAAGCAGATGTTGGTAAATTATCTCTGAATGTCTTCTAGCTTGAAAACCCTATGATGAGACAATCTAAAATGAGATAAAACATACTGAATCTTAGATTAAGGAACTGGACACAAGAATTATGTCTCTCAGATGTAACTGACATGGTTCCTCTCATCATGTAACTGCTTAACAAATTCCCTAGAGGAATATCAGCCAAACTAGTTGGGAATTATTTATATCTTTATTAAAATATAGTATTCAAAGAGCACACATGTTGTATTATAAGTGGAAGAAAATATGCAAAGCTCAGCTAAAATTGTTTTATTTATTTAAAAAAAACTGAATGCTTTTACAATTTTTCAGTCCGTGACAGGAAAGGAAAAAATGCCATCAATGTCTTGAGTGATCCTGTCATCTCTGCTGGCGACAGGAAACTAGCTTTTGGATGCTTTCTGCTGTATGCAAATATTTGCATGTGGAAAAATTATAGTGAGAAACCACAAAATACTACCCGGCTTGTGGCAATGATGCCGCTTTTCTTTTCTGGCACCTGATTCTCTTTTGCCCGCAAATCCCTGTCTACTGGAAAGGAAAAAACAACAACAACAACACCCAAATATTCAAATATTCTAAGAATAGGGATGTTCAAGGATTTAGATGGGTCACTGTTTCAGAGCAAACTGTCAGGATTTACACTTTCCATACTACTGACTACATCAAAATATAGTTTTCCTTCAAGTCTCATACTTCTCTGAATTTTGCAATGCTGGTCTTCACCAAAAAAACCAAAACCCTATCTATCTATCCACACTCTGAGATAAGGTGCATCCAAAAATGCATGTTTTGAAAGAAAATATATCTAGAAATACATGTTTGCTAGTAAAAACATAAAAATGCATTTAAATCTTTAAATATTATTTAAATATATATTTTTAAATTAATACATTTTTTTAAAAAAATCTGTCAAAACTGGACAAAAAAGATCTATGAATGGGCACATGAAAAACTTGTACAGACCAGAAACAGACTGATAATGTTAATACTTAAGGCTTTAGCTATGTCTGCATTATGAATAATTACAAAACTGGAGAACTACAGGCAGGAAGAGGCAGAGACCATCAAATATAGACACATATGTACACATCCAGAAAGAAGCAGGAGAGAGACAGATAAAAATGTTAGGCAAGCCTAAGTACTTTTTTACAATGCTGCATAAGGAGTTATTCAGTATCTCCTTGCACAACAGTTTTTCTTGGCCTAGGCAATGGCAACCGGATGGCACCAGGGCTCAACTCTATCTCCTATTCAAGTAGCTATTGCTTGGCTGTAGAGGGCATCAGGAAATCTCTTTTCCTGGACTGCCATGTGTAAGTACTCTGGTAGAAATTTACTCTCCATCAACATCAAAAAGAATCTCTGTCGATATTTGCCAGTGATATAGCATCTGTCAGTTAGAGAATGAGAGGAACATTCAGCAGACTGTTATTTGGAATATCCTTCTGTCAGACAGATCCACTGCCACTGTGCCCCAGCAGCCAATCTTAAGTAACATTTCAAATATGACTTTTTGTTCAGGCCTCAAAATTGTTTGGAGGGTAGGGCCAACAGAATGTTCAGATAAAGTACATATTGTTTCTCCAATGGTCCTTCAGGTCAGAGAAGAAGATTTGTTTTTCTATGACAACCTTTTCAGTCCCTGCTATTGCATGTAAATAAAGAAGTAGTCAGGATTTGCAAACCTTCTCATTCTCAATTAAGACTTGTGACAAACAGTAAACTCCTACAAGATAGATTTGGGATTTTTTTTTTTACAAAATATTCATTTGTACAAAATTCGTTTGTAGACTAAACTGCATATTTTGTAGTGGGGGGAGGGAGCAGTGTTTTTGGCATGATTTTTAATGGAACAGCCCTGAAATGCTGAATAAAAATATCAAAGTCCTTTTTTGTTGTAGCATGCAAGAACAGAATGAGCAAAACATATGCTGTGATGACATTACACAGTAAATTTCTCCACCCACTAGTGGCTACCCACAAACTGAGCCCAGAAAACTGACACATTACATGTTGTATATAAGTACATTTTGGGAAAGTGGAGGTGAGATTCTATAAGACATTTGGCCACGATGCACGTTACATGTTAAAAGCATCCATGTGGAGTACCTTACATGAAAATATGTTGCATGAATGCAAAGCCAGAAATTGCAATGACTCACTTGCTCATGTATATTTGCCTATCATGTGCAATCCAAAATGAGCAAGTGTTAAGTGCTTTGCAAAAAATGAGCAAAGTAAAGGGACACAGCTGCTCTGCATTTTGCTTCCAAAATCTGCTAATGTCAAGCAAGCAGATCTTTCTCGCAGATAGATTGTAACTGACAGAAATACATTTCTAACTTAGAAGTAATGTGAATTATATGATGGTAATTAATATGCATATGACACTAATGGAAGATGAATAACAGTTTGCAAGGGGGATATTTATCATCATCATGTGGGGAAGGGATAAAAACATGCTCCACACATGTCTTGATTCGCCCACAGCTTCTAGTCAGAATTTTAGAACTAAATACGTGAACTACTATCAAAGCTACTGCACAAAAACAAAAGTGATTCAGACTATACTATCCTGTTATAGTGAGGTAATCATAATTAAGGCTGTAATCTGAAACATACTTTCTAGGGAATAAGTTCCGCACTAGGCAGTGGATTTTGCTTTTCAATAAACATGGAATACTATTGTACTGCAATTCTTTTAGGGCAATGTAGTATTGGTCTTTAGCTTTTGCAAATGTGTATCTGCATTTTATCTATACATTCTGTCTCTCATTGCTGTTGACGTTTCAAATCTCTGCCTTGAGAGATATACATGTGGCACATCTAGTTACATCTTCGGACACTATCCCTCCAAACCACCTTTTAAATGACACGGCACCTGAAACACAACTGTGTCTTTGGAGAATGGAGTTGGGGAAGGATGCTGAAACAGGCAGTTTGTTCAGAAGGGGTTTGCCATTGACTTCCTCTGAGACTGAGAGTATGTGACTTGCCCAAGGTCACCCAGTGGGTTTTGATGGTCAAGCAGGGATTCAAACCCTTTTTTCCAGAGTTTTCATCCAACAGTCAAACCACTATACCATGCTACCTCTCACAGAGAATACAGCATAGCATATTATTAAAAGTTCTTTCCCCAACACTTGAACCACTATGCCACTCTGCTTCTCATTCCAATGACTTACACTACCATAATTCACCAACATTCTCCCCACTCCCAACTAGATTAGAAAAGAGGAAAGGTGGCATGCAATTTTTAAGGCCACAAAGAGACCCCCATCCCCCACACCTTGTAAAATTTGATTATTTTTTTAACAAAAAATGCCCCCCTCCACTCTGTAGCTCCGGAATATACCACAGAAGAGTTTACTGCCATGTATTTAATTAAAGATTGCAAATACTGCAGATTAGACAGTGAAATCAGGTTGATAAATTTCAGTAAATCAATCTGCTAAAATTTGTTTTAAAAATTTTCTCTCTTGGGTGTTTGAAATGGCAGGGGGGGTTGGTTGAGTGTGTGGGTGGGGACATTCAAAATGTGGACTAGTAACTTCAGCTCCTTACTTTTTAAAGCTCAAATAAGAATTAAGCAGACGCTGACAGGAGTGGAGAGCTCAGCCATATGTTTTGACTGAAATCATCTGATTTCTTTCATTGAAAGTTTCTAGGCAAATACTTTCTGTAACTTCCAAGAACAAGTCGACCTGGTGTGACCTTGGGGAGAAACTGGGCTCAGCTCCCACTCAAGTCAGATATTGCTTTCTTGCATTCAGTCTCCATCCAGGCTCCTGATTTTGTTTGTATGTTTGGGGTGTGTTGTCATTCTAGCAAACACTGAATATCTCCCAATGAAGTCAAGTATGCCCGTGCGCTTGCAGTAGAGGGATACTCCTTCTACATTCCCCCTTATGATAAATTTGGTCTGCCTCAACCAGGCTCCCTGCTTATGACTCACTGGCCCTATTTGCTTGGAGCTGTTCCCTATTTATTTACGGACAGGGCTGCCCAGTACTTCAGCTCTGGCTCCTAGCTGGCAGGGAAAGAAATTTCCCTTGAGGACACTTGTTCCCTTACGTGCAGCATCCGACAGACATGCAGGGAAGCAGTTTTGCTTCAGACACTGTTCCTGGCTCAGGTCTTCCTTGCCAGGTTAAACTTGCACGATTTTCTGATGCTTAATGCAGCTCATGGCTTGAGTCAAATGATTAGTACCTAGGTGATCTTTTGAACAAAATGAACTGGGGAGTTATAGAGAAATCCTCCTGCACAACATAGCATCTCTCCAGCACAGTCCTTATTATTCATTTTTGATCAATGGCCACTCTATTTGCTTGCTAGGGGGTGAGGAACTGGAAAGAATCCAACAGGCCATGCCAAAAGAAAGAGAGAGAGAAAGAGAGAGAGAGAAAAAAACTGTTGGCATTTAAGAAAAATTTCCCCATGCTTTTCCTGGCATTTATCAGAGGAATCTGTCTGATAGTTAGACAACAGAACATTCAGCCCTCCATATCCACGGATTCCTTATCCATGGATTCAACCACACACGGCTTGAAAATATTTTAAAAATATCTACATTCCAAAAAGCAAATCTTGATTTTGTCATTTTGTATAAGGGGCAGCATTTTAGTACGCCATTGTATTTTAATGGGATTTAAACATTCACAGATTTGGATACCCACAGGAGGTTCTGGAACCAACCCCCAGTGGATACCAAGGCCCCACTGTACTAGGAACCAGGCACCAGAGTCCACAGCCAGCTGTTATGAATGTTGTAGTCCAAAAAGGAATTTCTCCAACTACTA
>CM034708.1:9170115-9180925 GCA_020142125.1 Phrynosoma platyrhinos | reverse complement strand
CTCCACCATTCATCCACCCACCATAGGCAAGATCTTTCCTCCAGCCTTTGCCCCTTAACAACCATAGTTAAAACTGAACTTGTTACTTCTTCACCACACCCACAAGTTTTGCATTTCTATGTTACCTTCCTGGGTAATGCTTCAGTCCATGCATCTAAGGAAGTAGACCAAGTCTATGAAAGCTAGTCCTACAACTTCCTTCATGCAGTTAGTGTCAAAGGTGCTACAAGAACCCTTTGCATAGTGACGTCTAAAGTAATGGTGGGGACATTATAGCATGCAGACCATATGAGGTCCAGACCTCTAATTGTGTCCTCAAAGCCTCCTTGACATCTTGCATCTTCCTGGGGATGGGGGGGGGCAGAGGAAAGAGAATGATCATTCAAAATTGGCCAGTCGCTACTTCTTGAGGCCTCCAGGAGCAACAGATACCCTAAAGCACATCCAACCTCCAGCATATACCCTATGAGGAAAAATTGCCCAAAAATGGAAACCAGAAGTCCCTTTTAGTTTCCTTTTTGGCCATGTTTCAGTGATGGGATTAACCAGTTGGTGGGTGTAGAATCAGAAATTGCCCCCACTATACTGTCTACAGTTGCCTGCTTCATATTTAGAGGACTACATACTCTCCATTCCTACTTTACATCACTGTCACAGGTAAGAGAACAGGTTGCTTGAGAAGCTTGATATTTGTGAGGCAATGACCTGTAGCCTTTTCACACTGCACAGTTATAGTGCTATGATTCCATTTTAACTGTAGTGGCAACATTCTACAGAATCCCGGGGTTCTCAGTTTAAGGAGGGCTATTTAAACTTTTCTGCTAGAGAGCTCTAGTCCCTTATAAACCTCCAAGATTACATAGGATGCAGCCATGGCTGTTAAAGTGGAATCACAGTGGTAATATTATATATTCAGAAAGGGCCCTTGATCTTGGACTAATCTGCAGATGCGACCAGCTATCCATCCTATTTTGTACTCTGATAGTCCTTGGGAGTGTAAATGATTCAAAATATGTGTTTAAACACATTCCTAGAGAGAACACACTTAAATGTTTTCAGAGGACTTATTTAAAAAACACCTGAAGAAAAATGCAGTGTAATAGAAGAAAATTATGGCTAATGCACACCCATGGTGGAAGGTATGGAAATAGTTTGTCCATCTGCTGATAATCAGTTTTCTCCAATTCTGCTCCACTACTTTTCTTTTCAGTTAAATTTGTAAGATTAATGATATTTACCTCTTTTACAGTTCAGAATAGTTTGAAAATTCAACATAACAGACCGAAACATGCAAAAATGTTCCCTTTTTTTTATTTGTCCCTCCAAGGATCTGAGGATGTGTCTCATTTATTCTCTTATTTATTCTGGCTTTCCCTCCAATTGATATGCCATGTGCTGTCACACAAGCATCATCTACACATGAGGGAGAGATTCAGGGTAGAATCATAGTATCATAGAATCACAGAGTTGGAAGAGACTACAGGAGCCATTGAGTCCAAGCCCATTCTGCCATGCAGGAACACTGTTCAAAGCGCACACACCCCAACAGATGGCCATCCAGACTCTGTTTAAAAACCTCCAAAGAAGGAGACTCCACCACACTCCAAGGGAATATGTTCCATTGTCGAACAGCTCTTACTGTCAGGAAGTTTCTCCTGAGATTTAGGTAGAATCTTTTTTCCTGTAGTTTGAATCCATTGCGCCTTATCCTAGTCCCTGGAGCTATAGAAAACAAGCCTCTTCCCTCTTTGATATGACATCCTGTGAATTATTTGAACATGACTATCATGCCCTCTTAGGGGCTGAACAGACTGGGAGAATATGCCCACTTCCCGGTGTCTTGGAGGCAGGGTGTATGCATGACACATGCCCCCAAGACTTGACTTCCTTAATTACAATACCCAGCATGGCAACCCAAAGGTAAGCCTAGCACTCTACCTTTATAAATAACAATCTCCTTAGAAAGGATTTACCTTTTCAGCTCTTCAAGAAAACCTATGTACATTAAGTGTCTAGCAATAATGAAAAAGCACAGACAAGATTTGTTTCTGAAAGGAGCATGCCACAACTATGTCCTATTCCACAAAAGCAACAATACAGTACAGGTATACCTCACTTAATGAAGTAGATGTGTTCCTGGACTTTACTTCTTTAATGCTGGTACCACAGCAGAAATAATATGGATAGAATAGGGATAGGTCCGTATACCAAAACAGAAAAGAAAAAAGACGAGCAGTTCATTTCAGTAAACTTCATATTCAAAACTAACATTGTTCATATGTGTAATGAAACTACCAGGTTAGGTAAGCCTGGCCTAAGTGAACAAAAACATTTTGAAACTTCTACAGAACACTAAAGATCCTGAAGAGTAAATATATACAACTGAGCACTAAAGTCTGAATCATCCAAGCCATGGTATTCCCAATCAGCATGTACAGATGTGAGAACTGGACAATGAAAACAAATGGTCCATGAACAGATTAAACATGAAATCTCCTTAGAAGACAAGATCATTAGATTGAGATTGTTGTACCTTGGCCACATCATGAGAAGGCATCACTCATTAGAAAAGACAAAAGTGCTGAAGAAGGTAGAAGGTAGTAGAAAGAGAGGAAGACTGCATGCCAGGTGGATAGATTCAATCAGAGAGGAGACAGGCCTGAGTTTGCAGGATCTGAGCAGACCAGTGGAGGATAGAGGGTCTTGGAGATGTTGCATCCACAGGGTTGCCGTGAGTCAGCAACAACAACAACAGAACCCACTTGAAACCCTCTTCCAAAATGTGTCTCTGGATTATTTCTTTCAGTCAACAATCCCCACCAACATTATATTCCATACATCTAATGAACTGGGCTGTACTTGCAAGGGGAAATTTAATTAATTAAATAAATAAACTTACTTAAAATGTTTCCTTTTTCTGTAATCGTTCCTTCTACCACAGGCTTTTTCACCATTTCTTATAAAGCAAACCCATTCCTCATCACAGTCCATGTGAATTATAAAAGTGTGTTAATGGTTAAGGTACCACTGGCCTTTGCTGCTTTTTTCTGCAACAGGCTAACATGCCTACTTCCCCCAATAAAAATTGTAGTATTAAACCATCACCACTGGAAAAATCAGCATTAGAGATGAGAATGTGTGGATCAAACTATGGCTATCTTTAGCATCCTCTTAGCCATGAGGATCAACCAGATATCTTCAGAAGCCAAGATTGTATGAAGGGAAATGGCTCTCCACTCTTCCACTCCTACCCAGCAATTGGCATTTCACAACACTTTACTTCTGAAAAGGTAGGCTTCATTTGGCAATTGCTAAATGGCTGCTGATGGAGCTAACCTCAGTGAAATTGTCTAATTGGTATTCTTCACAGTACATCATAGATTCCTAAGGGCAGAAAGCACCAGTGAAGTCATGTACTCAAACCCCTGCTATGTGTAGGAATCTTGCAACTACACCATCATTCATAGAAGACAGCTATCAAGCTTCTGTTTTAATGCCTCCAGCAAATGAGAGTCTGCCGCCTCTTTAGGTAATCATTTCTACTGTCAGACAACTCTCTCCATTAGGATACTTCTACTAACATTTAACCAAAATCTGCTTTCTTGTCACTTTTTCCATCCAACTGATCAACCCTGCTGTTCAACAGAGAATAAATCTATTCCATCTTCTGTGTGGTAAAGTTTTATTTGACAAACAAGGGAAATCTTAGAAAGGCTGGCCAAGTGAGGATATAATTCCATACATAGTTAGGTGGAAATACTCAATTGAATTTAATGGTACACATCTCTGATCATATCTGTCTAGAGTTGTGCTACAATTTTTATTTGATTTTTTTTTTTAAAAAATAAGAAATTTGTGATGATAAATTCAAGGAAGCATAGTTGAGCTATACCTGTACTTTGGAAGTCAGGGAGCATATCTGTTGGTTCCTTAGCAATTGCTGACCTCCTATAAACCATGTGAAGTCTTCCTCTTTCTTCATCCATTTGTTTCCCTTTCTCCAATGGCTCAATGAAATATTCATCTTCACCTGTTTTTATCATTCCAGCCTAGTAGGAGAAGAAAAGAAAAAGCACAGAAAACAAATGAAGAGTCAGTGCTTCCGATCAGTGCAATAATAAATTCAGCTAGGATCCAGGATACCTAAGGAAGCATCTCCTCCCATATCTACCTAGGAAAACTCTAAGGTCATAATACAAGATCCTCTTCTACATGACCTCAGCTCTATAGTGGTTTGAGTGTTGGACTATGACTTTGGAAATCAGGGTTTGATTTTCCACTCGGCCGTGGAAACCCCCTGGGTGACCTTGAGTGAGTCACACATTCTCAGCCCCAGAAAACCCTATGATAGGTTCGCCTTAGGATCACCATAAGTCAGAAATTACTTGAAGGCATACAACAACTAAAAGTGACAAGGCCTTATCAGGGGAGGCACCATACCTGTGACATGCACTTCTCAGGGACTGCAGGTTCACCTAGTATCTCCTTCAATGTTGCTGGTCATTTAACTATGGTTATTTTCTGTCCTCTATGCAATATAGCATCTATATGAAACTACTGGGAGAGGTTGTCCATAGTTTTAGTGTCAGATGTCACCAGTATGCTGATACCCATCTCTACTACTCCTTTCCACCTAATTCCAGGGAAGCTGTTCCTGTGCTAAACTGGTGTGTGGCAGTTGTGAAGGACTGGAAACAAATGTGCCCATTCCTGAAGCAGGTTGCAGTAACACATGCCTTGGTTACATTCTGTTTGGATTACTGTAACACACTCTACATGGGGCTGCCTTTGAAAAGTGTTCAGAAACTTCAGTTGACCCAAATGACTGCAGACAGGTTACTAACTGGAGCTGACTTCAGGGAGCATATGACACATTTGTTGCAACAGCTCTATTGGTTGCTAGTCTGTTTCTAGGTACAATCCAAAGGGCTGATGATTACTTATAAAGTCATATACAGCTTGGGTCCAGGGTATTTAAAGAACCGTGTATCCTTTCATGAGCTCTTTACAGCTGTACAATCATATGGAGAAGTCCTTTTCTCTGTCCCATCACCTTTTCAGGCTTACTTGGTGGGAACAAGGGAGACCACCCTCTCCATAGCTGCTCCCAGACTTTGACACTCCCTCCTTAGACAGGTCAGGATGGTTCCATCCTTGTTGCCCTTGTGACAGCAAGTTAAGACATTGTATGCCATCAGGCTCTTGGAAACTGACTAGGGTGGACTTTTAATGCTGTGCACTGCTGTTTTTAATGTCACCTGTCTGCAGTTACATAGGTTAATTGATCTGAAGAGGTTACCCATGTCTTCAAATTTCATGCATTTGTGTAAGCATTCTCATACATATATATACAGAAAGAGGAAGAGAGAGGTTTCCCAATACAAGTCAAAGTGAGACCTGAATTTTCAAATTTCTGAATATCAGTTCAGATTAGGAACTGAACTAGGTTGAGTTGGGTCCTTATCAGTCAGAATAAAATCTGTGCTCAGTCAAAATCACAGAATGGGCAGAAGGCTCTTCTACAGTCCTCACAATACATCTTTGATTCTAGAAATTGAAATCTCAAACATATTGATAACCAGGGTTGCCTCACCCATTATTTATAAAAGTTTGTTGCTTTTCTGTACTATGTTTTCCTTTCAAGCAACAGCTCTAAGTGATGATTTTTCAGTTTAAAATCATTGAAATGTCTTTTCATAAAATAAAATGAAAGCCATTGTAATTTGACTGAACTATCAAAGCTATTTTTAAGATAGGAATTGGCTAAAAGTGAATGTCTTTCCAAGATGTGCTATTTAAGGTCTTTCTCACTGTACATGATGGAACAGAAATGAGGTGAGTCTCCAGTACCGCAAAGCAAAAGACTGGAAAAATTGCTTTAGGACTACAACTCCCAGCATTTTGCAGGAAGCATGGCCAGGATTCTGGGAGCTGCAGTTCCAAAGGAGTACATTCTCCAAGTCCTGATGCAAAGTATCTGCATGCTGCAGCAGAAGTGCTCTGTCTTTAACAGAGTTAAAAGTCATTTTTAGTTCAAGTCAGTCCACTTAGAATCATATGTTCATTTTTTCCTCTTCCATATGGCCAAGAAGCATTATTAGACTGGCAACCCATGAGTCTCCTGGCATATTAATTGACTGTTTTCTTGCCATTTGAAAAAGGGGTGAGAGGGAATTTGTGCCTTCAGTTGCTATACTCCTGACGTCAGATCTTATCTTGGCACTTAAACTTTGTTTAAATATCCCGTTTTCAAGGCCTTCAGTTTAAAAGTAGCTGTGTCCAGGGTGGTTTTCCTTCCTTGTCTTTAAAAGAAATATATAAAGAAAGAATGAAAATAATCCTGTCCAAAAGAGAAATGGAGTTGCCCTTTCCCAGATAGTCTCTCTCATTTCCCCCCTGAATTTATGGTCAAAATACCAGAGTAATAGAAGGGTGATGTTTTTGTTATTATTCATAAATGATAAATATTTTGCATTGAGGAGGATTGTTTGAAGGAACTAGATGCTATTTCTACTTCCCTTTTCCGTTCTAGCCAAAAACAAAAGTAAAACCATAGCACTCTGGCAGGGATGCACACATATGAGACATATATATTTATTTCCCATTTATTGTTGTTGTATGCCTTCAACTAACTGTATGCCAAAAGTTTCCAACTTTTGGAGATCCTAACGCAACTCTGTCATGGGGTTTGGAGCGTGGAATTGTCCAAGGTCACCTTGTAGGTTTCCCTGGCTGAGCAGGGATTTGAACCCTGGATATCAGAGTTCTAGTCCAGGGGTAGGCAACCTTTCCCCTTTTAAGGGCCGAGGGATTTCAGCTCCCAGAAGCCTCAGCCATGTTGGCCAATAGTCCCATGTTGGCCAATAGCCCCTGGGATTCTGGGAGCTGAAGTCCCTCGGCCCTTAAAGGGGAAAAGTTGCCTACCGCTGTTCTAGTCCAACATTCTAACCACTACACCACACTGTCATTCTTCTACTTATTTCACAATATTATACAGTTGCCCCTCAGTTTTTGTGACGGATCTGTTCTGGACCCCCTCCCTTGTGAAAACAAAAACCCACAAATATTCAAGCCTTATTGGCCCTGGGTGAGCGCACGCCATTTTATCCTTCCTTGCTTGACAGTCTGTGAAGGACCAAGACCGCAGACTCAAAATCCGCAAATGGGGAGGGACGACTGTATAGCAATATTGCCTGTCCTTTCCTTCAAAATGTGCAATTTTGGCTTCATTTTTAAATATAGCAACTGCATATTAGTTTATATTTTAGTTTGTGGATAAACATTGGCTAAGTCTGGATCAAAATGCAAACCTCACAAAATCCTAATCCAGCCCTAGAAGGTGCCAGTAAAAAAGACAAGAAGCCAAATAAGAATCCAAGCAAATGAGTGGATTCATAATGGCCCTGGATTCAGCCATTAATGCTCTCCAAGCTATCCAAATTGCCAAGTGTATTATGAGAACAGGGTTTAGCACCCAGAACAGCTCATATAGCAGGTTCACTGCTCCTTCTGATATATACTATCAGCTGCTAATAACTGTTGTTGTCATTACCCCACAACCAAAGCAATTGTTTGAAGAAGAGCTATAAAACTGAGATTCAGTTTCTCCAAAACTGGGACTCGAAACCTATGAGACAAAATCCTTGTATTTTACAATAAATTTTGCAAGCTAACATCCCTTCTGGGCTTCTCCATTCTACTTCTGTTCCAATAAGGTGGGAGCATTTTAAAATGTGAGGCTTCTATCCCTTAGCAGCCTTTACTGTGTTATTGACATCAGGGGTGGAGGATTTTGGTTCATGGGCCGAATGTAACCCCAAGTGTCTGTTATTATGGCCCCTAGGGTTACCCTAAGACAGCTAATATGGTATAGAAGTTTAAATGTAGGACTAGGACATTGGGAGATCTGGGTTAGAATCCTGCTCAGCCATGGAAACTCTATGGGTGATCTTTGGTAAATCACATTCTCTCAGCCTAGGAAGAGGGCAATGGCAAACATCCTCTGAACAAATCTTGCCATGAAAACCCCTTGATATGGTCACCTTAGGGTCACCGTAAGTCAAAATGACTTGAAGACACACAACACAAACACAGCCTTACTCTGAACCCTTAGCACCTGCAGTCCCCACCCCATCCCTGGGGCAAAAACTCTTCCCAAGCAAATTAAAAATTACCAGTAGCTAGTCCTGGAAACCTCCAGGGATGATGGTTTGCTTTCCAATAGGCCAACAACCAATCCCACCCCAGTTCCCCAAAATTGACTAAAACCACAGAAATCAAAGCGGGAGGTGACTTCTGGCCACAGTTTCTGGCTGGTTTGGGAGTACTGTGGCCCACCTGAGGTCCACTGAGCCACAATTGTTCTGTCCACACTTGTTTTAAGTAATTGCTCACCCCAATTTATTCAAATGACTATAGTTTTTCACATTCACACCTTGGTTCAATTCAGAAATAGGTCACAATCATTTTTAGAAAATTCTCAAGTTGTGTTCCCAAAAAGTAATTCTTCCAAGTTCTAACTAAACTAGACATACAATGGATACAACTCATGCTATAATCAACTTATGAGGCTTAAATCCAATTGTCCACTCCAATTAGAATAAAGCCCCTAAATCAATAGGAACTTGGTAAATCAACCGATAAATTCTACAAATTCCATGGATCTCACTGGATTGGATAGGATTGGTTTTAGACCTATGTCTTTAAAGGTGTCAGAGGACCTTTTATTGGTTTTGCTGCTAGAGATGAAGACATTTTGGAATTTGATATGCAGCCTGCAATGATGTATCTTGTTTTTTCTTTAAAAAATACATAAAACATTAAATTTGAGATACTTCAAAGGAATGCTTTGTGCTTACCTATGCACTCTCCTGCCTGACTGGAACAACTGGCAAAAATCGGACAGTGACATTCTTGTCAAGTTTTACAATTTCCCACCATTCTAAACCATTTCTATTGTGGGTTGCACTTTTGCTCATGGAAATTTGCAGGCAGTTTTGTACACATTTTCCGTAAAATGAACACATGCCCAGTGTGCAATTTTCTAATTGTGGGAGGGGAATTCACAACAGAATATTCTGTACATTTATTTTTTAAAATGTAGTCACTACTAGTATACAAGGTATGAACTGTTTTCTGTTCAGCCTTTTCCTTCAAAAGCACACTGCAGCTCTCACAAATGTATGGATTTCTGAGGCAAGAAGGCCTTCATTCCATTAGCAGTTTTGGGAGGCATGAAACTGATATTTCTGTAAGAAACTGTGCATATAACAAACTTCTTTTCCACCCCAGTAACAACTAGAAAGCACTGCAGAAGGAGAGATCCAACCAAAAAGCAACAGTCTCCATTGATTATTATTCTGAAATTAGAGTAGACCCTGATTAACTTCACAGTAAAAAGGTAGTTGGGAAAAAAGCCAATTTTTTTCTGCAGAATAAGTGATTGCTTCCAGCATCACAGAGATATTGCATTACTGCTTTCTGTGTGTTCGTAACACCATACCTGAATTCCTGTACTTTCTGACCTTAAAAAAAAAAATAGAACTGCAAGGCAATAAGAATGTGTTTTGAAGGGCACTTCCAGCAATTTCATATGGTGCTACCCTACTGCAGCTTTCAGGTGAAAAGGTGTTAAGTGCGTGACTCTGGATTCATATCTCTTATATTTGATCTGTAAAAATGGTTATCCTTTGACCTTAGTGTCTTAAGTATGCCCTAAAGCAACATATTTTTAATTTTGCTTATATTTTTAATTATATTTTTAACATATAGGATGTTGATATCTAACAAACTAAGGGCCTTTGCAGACTGCTAGAAATAGTGCAAATTGAGTCCACTTTAACTGCCCTGGCTCAGTGCTAGGGAATCATGGGAATTGTATTTTTTTCTGAGACATTGAGCCTTCTCTGCCAGAGAGCTCTGGTGTCACAATAAACTACAGTTCCCATGATTCCCTAGCACTGAGTCAGGGTAGTTAAAGTGGACTCAATTTGCACTATTTCTGGCAGTCTGCAAAGGCCCTAAGTCTGTTGTCTGGTATAATTACAATTTACTTTGTTTGGTGGCTGCATCAAGTGAACCATTAAGCTCATTGTGCCACTACTACCACCTATTAAAACAAGAGCCTAGAAAAATCTAATTCTGTGCTAAGATCACTATGTAGTATTCAACTTTCCATTCACTTTTATTTGCTTTAAAGTAAGCCCAGAAGGCCCTGATCTGTTACACACATGGAAAGGAAATTGAAAATTTTTCACAACTGTTTATTTATCAGTCTTCCCACAAGGGAGTTAAAACTGGGGGGTGGGACTGGTGGCCAAAATCTCCATTGGTGGCCAAAATCTGCATTTCCATCAACACCAAAGTATCTAGGGCCATGGCTTACTCTACTCGGTGTCATTTCTGTTTTTTGACACACAGATAGATAAACCAGATATAACAGTCTGGATATGTAAACTCCTGTGTGTACTGCCTAGGGGAGGGGGGGGGAGACTAACAGAAGCAGTATGATGCACAATATTATTTACAAGCTCAGATTATTTGTGTACCAAAGTCTTCAAAGAGCAGTTTAAAAAATTAACATGCTCCTTCTCTCTGCCTCTTTCCACAGTGACCCAAGAGAAATTCTTTCACCTAGAGATGAAACAGAAAAGAGATCCCAAACTTTGTCAATTTCATATTTACAAAGAAGAGCCTTTTCTAAATTCACTGTAGATGGAGGAAGAAAGTTTGTTTCATCTGTGCTTTCTGGAGCATTTGCTTAGGGAATAGATATAATGCAGAATAAATGCTGAAGCTTTGAGGATTGGTA
>CM034708.1:9148589-9164120 GCA_020142125.1 Phrynosoma platyrhinos | reverse complement strand
ATATCACTTTCTTGCCACTTTTGAGAGCAGCGTGTGATAAGGTCCTTACAGAAGTTGTTAGATGACAACTCCCATCAGCCCCAGATAACATGGGCAATGGGCAAAGATGTTGGGAGTTATACTCCAATATCATCTGCAGAGCAAAAGGATTCCTGACCCTATTCTAGGGGTAGAAAGCTGACACCCACACATCTGGGCTGGCTGTTTTCAGGGGATCCCAAAGCACAGAAATGCCATGTGCTGACACTACAGCCCTGTTCAGAGAACTAATGTAGCATACATGAGTGTGCACGAGGTGGGTGATGATTGTGGCATCAGCTCCTTCCTGCAATTTATGTGCATTTAATAGTATTAAAATATACTGGCTTGAATCATGTTGGTGTCCCTGGGGAAGCGATTGCATGTGTTTATCTGGTGAAGAATGTCAATGTCCAGTTCAATGTTGGGAAAGTGTAGTTACACATGGGGTACCTTTGCACATGGATGCACATGATGTGTAGATGTGCACACACTTTTTTTGTTTATTTTATATGTCACCTTTCTCCAGGAGTGGGACCCAAGGCAACTTACAGACCATCACTGGCACAGGCTTTTGATTGTGCATTCAGTTGCAAATTTGGTCTCTTGGTTCAGTTGTGCAACACTGCACAACTGAATTCATTTTCAGGGCTGTGTAGCACAATGGACACATAACTTCACAAGCTGAAATTTACAATGCTATACAACCCCAATGCAGAATCTCAGCTACTGTGTGCATAAGCTTTCCATGTACAACTAGAAGCCTTGAAAAAAATCATGAGATCTGGTCTGGAAAAGAAGAGAATGCATATAAGTCAGAGGTTGACTTCCATGGCCCCACTGTCACACTGCACATGCTTATTTTGAATCGGTGGCATGGATAAGATTTAAGTTTTTTATAGCAACTTTTTCATTATGGAAACTCAGGTAGTAATCACCAATAAAAAGTGAGAAGAAAAGTAGACAAAACAATTCAGGCTACAATGTCAGAGAGATTAAAAATGAACAAACTATGATGGAGGAAATTTGTTTTCTTTTTCTACAGGAGGCAAGAGCCAAAACAATGAGTTCACCTGACAAGAAATTATTTCAACCAAATGAGAACTTCCTGATAGTATGAGAACAGCTTATCATCCAACCGCCTCTACTCCATTAGAGGTTTTTAACTGAGGCTTCATTCTATCTATCAAGGCTGCTATAGCATCAGATTTTTGGGCCTGAAAGAGGCAAGGCTACAGCACCTCTTCCACAGTTGAAAAACTTGTATCTTCTTAGCTCAAACTTTGTGCCTCAGTCTTTGATTCATTCATACTGAAAGTGTGCAGGGCCCCAGAAACTACATTTTAACACTTCTCTTTAAACCTGAGCATAACTTTCATTGAAATGTCTGGACAGAATCTAGTAGGGTTGTTCCATTGATGGCAAAGCTTCTGCAAATGGGATCAGAATGGCCTTGATCTCACGCTTCCGCTTCCTTTCAAACAATATTTTCTTAAAGTGTGCTCAGGGGGACCTGGGAAACTCTATGGAGCAAGTTTTCAAGGGATGCTAAAGGCTGGAGGAAAGGGCATGAAAGCCCTGTTATGCTAGCAACATGTTGGATTTAGACTACTATGACTGCATGTTGTGAAACAAAGAAGACTATTCTTACAACATATGGACAATTCCTCTACACTTAGCTTTCTTAGCAGTGATTTACAGCATTCAAATGCATGGAGAAAAGCCCTCTCTACAGAGAGTTTTTACACACAAGATTTCTCTAGGATTGGATAAATCCATCTATCTCCAGCCCACGCCATCTGAACATATGTAATATTTTAACTTGAAAATGTTAAGACAGTCTTCCTAAACAGTAAGATCTGTTTGACAGTGGAGCAGGTAATGGTGTCCCTTTGTCTGCTAGAGGTATTTAAGCAGAGGGCAGATGGCCAGCTATCAAGGATACTTGGATTGTAAGATTGCTACACTAAGCAAGGGAGTTGATTGAATGATCTCTAAAGTCTTTTCCATCTGTGATGAAGCAAACCTATGCAAAAGAACTTTTTGCCCCATTTTTAATTAATATCCTTTAAACAAAACCCTCCAACAACATTTATATTTAGACATTATTCCCAAGACTATTTCTCTCTTAAATTATTAATTTCAAAACATATTAGCTGAGATCCTACGTTGTGCTTACATAGTATAAATCTACATACATGTGTTTAAGACAGGTGGCTGATTTACACCATCCTTCTACAGCCAGATACCCTTCTGTTGCTATCTTGACAAATGTGCTTGTTATTTCTCCAGTCCCAGTGAATCAAGCGGTGCACTGAAGGCACTGATTGTACACTATCAAAGAAAGCACAAGTGCATATGCAACAGTTACAACATTTAGAACTCTACTTATGTGAGTTGAATTACTTCATGACTCAAAAATTACATCCATGTGCATAAGGGAAATATGTCTGCCTAAAAAAAAACCAACAGGACACCAGCCACAGTAAAGAAAGGGAAGTTTCTTTTATGTAAGTTTGCATATGTGGTATTTGTTAGTATTAGATGTATGTATTTATGTATAGATAATTAGTATGTCCTATGTCTATATGTGAATTTTAATATGTGGAAATAAAAAAATTAAAAAAAAAACTTTCAGTCTTGATGGCTCAGGATACAAAAAAAAGAGTATTTTAAGTGTGTGTGTGTGTGTTTAAGCTACAAACCTCACTGGAATGTTGAGGAAGCATAAAAGGTGGTAGACAACTAAGGATGATTCCAGATGTGATCTCTACTGAGCAATTGCTCTATCATATCCAGAGAATTTTTCCAGGGATCCAAATGATGGGGTCCTCTATGTGTACCTTCTGTGATTTTTCGGTGCTTTTTTCATGCTGTTTTCTTCCCCCTGAAAATCCATTTCAGAGAACAAGACAGAATGGCTCCACAATGTCATTTGTCTGGCCCAGAAGTGTTCAACTGACAAAACCCTGCATTCTTTATCTACTCAGAGAGGTATGGATCTGGCCAATTTGTAGCAGAATTCCCTAAAGATTAAACTCTCCATCATCTCTAGGGTTTGCTGCACATTTTCTAATGACATCACATGCAACAATGCCAAGCTTGATGCTGCGGGATTAGCATTCCCATCCACTCCACATAAATCTATCAATCAATCAATCTCAGACACCGAAGGGGTGGACAATACTTGCCCAATGGGCCACCTGCAGCCCCACTACCTATCTTTGCAGACCCTGGATGACTCCAGTAACTAGACCTTGGACTTCGCAAACCTCCCCAACCCTGGAATAAAGAAAGAGGATCTATGAAAACATGGCTTGAACCCTACTATTAGTTTGAACCAGAGCAGACCCACTGAATCATGGCAATTTTTTTACATGTTGCGTTACCTTCAACAACTGGTTTAATTGGTCTGCCATAAATGGAAGTAAACCACAGAATTCGTGGCAGTGTGTGTATGTTTTCCTGGACTGAATACTATGAACTTGTAGGCTTTGGGGAGGGGGAAAAACTGAATATTTAATTGCAACAGTTCATATCTCCTATTTCAGGAAAATAACTGAGAAATTTTAAAAGATCTCCCTTTTTTATTACCATTACTATTCAAGTAATGCCCTTAAGCATGTGCTTACCTTTAGACACTTGCCATAATGTGAAGCACATGCTAAATGCTTTTTCTGCAAAGGAGCTGAGACCACAATGCCACAACACACACATGAACACAATTAAAATGCAGTTGCTTGAAATGAAATGCAGAGCGACGTGCTTTGCCGAATTTCCGGCCCTGATATGGTACAAGTCCCCTTCCAAAAGGTTAAAACTCTCCTAGTTGTGTGAACTCAAAGTGGCATAGCAAAATGTCTGCAAATGCATACAAAAGTTAAATTAGATCAAGAAAGGTTTCTGTTTGGTTTGGCGGGGAACTGTTCTGAAGCCACAACTTGAAGGGACAGGTTGATATTTAACTAAAAACACTGTAAATTAAAAGAACTCCTTCTTCATTCTTCCATCATGGCCAAGCAGACTTGGAGTCCAAAGGTTACTTTTTCTCTCCTCCTCTTTCATGTTTTAGGTCCTGAGAATATTGATGTATTTAACACCAAGTTAGGTTGTAACTCCTAACTTGTTTATCTTTGCATTAATTAAAATCTTCCTGTTCCCTGAGAGATTTTGTTCATTTTCTGTTGCCTTGTTGGATGGATAGGTAAAAGTAGTAGCACTGGATGGATTCCTTGTACCTTTGTGATCAATCACAGTTTTGTGCTAGCTGTTTCTTTCTGCTCACTTTAAGAAAGGGAAAAGGTGCTCATTTTGTGTTGAGAAATTCTGCACACAATGGGATAAACAAGAAGGGGAAATACTTGGTACATTGGCCTTGTGTTGACAGCAAGATATCTTGTGGGGAATGAAGGATCCTCAACAGCAGTGGTTCTGAAATGTTGGGGTGTGATCTCTGGGGGATACGAGAGTTGCTCAAGGCAGGAGGCAAGAGACTTAAAGGCCCTGATCCCTCTTCCTCTTCCTAAACCATTTATGTCTAAAATTCACACATGCATTGAGTTAAATATTGAATTTACTTAAATAAAACTATTCTAATTTGAACAATGTTGTTTCCTTATAAAATGCTAAAATATGAATATACATGAATGTGTGGATAAAAATATGCACACTAAATAAACAAAATATTTTTATTCATATACTACATCAAGTGTATGTGTGGGTGGGGGGGAACCTAACATCTGAATGTAGGAGAAAAGGGTGGTCTCAAGGGTAAAAATTCTGACTACCACTGCTTAACAGGATTTCTGTGTGTTCCAGTATGGTCTATTTCAAACAAAATCTCAACAAAAATGAGACTTCATTCACATCTGTACTGAGTTGAGCCTCTGCCTCCAGACAGATAGGGATTTCGATTCCCATCTGGGGATAGTCTGGGTAGAGGTGGTCTGTAGGCTAATTTCACCATTGGCTGTGATGGGATGCTGAATACCACCAGTGAAATGTCTGGAATACTTCACTGCTGTGTACCATCTCCAGCATCATTTGCCACCAATAAAATTTGTGCTATACCAAAAATGCATGTTAATATTTGACACCAAAGGGATTCTTGGGGAGACATGTATCAATACTCAGTTCTGGCACAGATGAGCATCCCTAGATATTGGGCATTGGGATTTTTAAAAAAGACAACTGGATTACAGCCAAGACCAATGGAGGGCTCTCGGGTTCAACAAAAACAAGGATGATTTTTATTTATTTATTTATTTATTTATTTATTTGCAACTACTCTCTTTCTCTTGCAATTGTGAAATCACCCTGTGATGTTCAATAAAAACAACCAACTCTTTAGGGCAGATCATTTTTTCTGTGAGGGATGCAGGAGAATGTACAGAGGGGTGGGGGAATTATCAAAAAAATCCATGCACACAAACCATTACCAGATAAAACAAATAAACAGGAGGTCACTCCTAGATGCAACTCATTACAATAAGAATATTAACAGTGGTTATGCATGTCTGGTTAGACTCTATGCCAAAGACTCAGGTTAGCTGACCACCTCACCAACAAACAGTCTGATGGCATTTTCAAGACAAAGCAATTTCATCTTGCCAACAAAAGTGTTTTCCAGTCTTTAAGATTCTTTCTTTTTGATGCAGCAAATTAAAACAGCCACACCCCTGACAATATATTAGTTATTTTCAATGTTCTTAACCAACATAGGGCAGACCTCAAGCTTATAAGATCTGCTTTGGTTTTTCTACTAAAGCCTTGGAGTCCACTAATTAGAGGCTGATGCAAAATGGAAGCACTTTGAATTAAAGGATTGTGGGCCTAGAAATTTCTTCTGATTATCAGAACTGAACAGAGGCCACCTTCCTTCCACACACAAAGTCCAACTCCTTGGCAATGCCCCTTACATAAGGTTAACATATGAAAAACAAGACAAGGCTCCTGTATGATTAATAGTTGAACAGAGGAGGGAATTTCTGCAGGGAGAGCTTGCATGATAAACAGCAACAACTGAAATTCCCTCTTCTATACAACCATTAAAAGGTACAGGAGCCCTGTCCCATTTTTCATCTGGCAATCCCAGACTCCTTTCATTTGTTCATTTTGGCAGTATAACTTGCATATGGGACTCACTTTGTTCTTATCATTGTTAGACAAGTAAGTGTCAGTTATCTGCATCAATTTATTTCAGATTACCCAGAAATATGTCCTAGCAGACCTCAGTCTATCAATGCAATCTAGCGGTTTCCACATCAGTAGTCCAATGTATCTGCTCTAGATTTTAAGAAGAAATTTAAAGGCACTAGCCAAAGAGATGAGTATCTTTTGGGTATTAGCCTCAGCACTGTGGATAGCTCCTTTAAAATCTGGACTTTAATTCCAGAGGGAATTCACTGCTCCAGGCAAAGAAACCACCAGTCACCACTCCTTTTGCCCATAAGGTTAACATATGAAAAACCTTCGATGTGAACAGGGGGCACCAGCAACAGTTCATCAACATGTGAAAAGAGTAACAATTAGCAACAGTTGAACAATTTAATATCTAAAACCATAATAAATAGTATGTAAAGGGATCTTCTAGCACCTTTGAGAGTTTGAGACAACCATTAAAGATCATGAGCAATCTCAAGTTTTCAATCTAGGACTAGTTACAGAAACAGTTCCTTTCAAACTTGTAATTATCTGGTGGACTCACCTAGTTCATTGCCTCCTGTCTAACTAATGCCTTAAACTGGGAAGGCCCTAAGTGTGAAAAATCATCAACTGAAATTTTCTTATTTTTATAAACAGATACACACAAGCACAAACACACATTGGCTGCTATGTTGTTAGCGATGTATATGTGCATAAGTCATGCTACACATGCAGTTATTTACCACAGCACAACATACATTCTGCTGACAGTGGCAGAAGCCAAGTTGTGCCTACAGCAATGTTGTGTATTGCAGGTGTGCATCATGCATCATGTATATGGCCACATGTGTAGATGTATGCTACACTGAGGGGATGTTGGATTGCAGCCACTGTCTGCACACAGATAAGAAAACGGTTCTGTTGTTGTTGTTGTTGTTGTTGTTGTTGTTAAAGCCAGTATTATATTTATCATTCATCTACTGTGCCAGTAACTTACCATTCACTTCATTTTTGGTCAGTAGAATATAAAAACCTAATACATTGATTGTCTGAAGTTCTGTGTAGGCACATTATAGAGCTAAGATGGTGAAGGGACATGAAAGTGGACATATATCTCCCCAGTGTCATAGGCACATAAGACAATGGTTTCCATTGTGCTGAACTATTAGTCCATTTAGCACCATACTGTGTGAAATGACTGGCAACAATTCTCTGGCATTTCTAATAGGTTTTTCCCCAACGTTATCTGGAGATCCCAGGGATTGCATTTAGCATTTCCTGCATGCAAGATATGCTACACCACTGAGCTGTGGTGCTTCTCTTCCTAAACATCCCTGCACACTTGGCTATTATTTCGAACCTAATGGGTTCGGCACAAAAGAGACAAGTATTGCATTTGGTATGTTAATACATTTCCCATAATTAGAAACTCTGCAGTAAAGAGATATGTTTATGTTACTGTCAAGCTATAATCAAAGAAATTTTCAAACATCACTCAGCTTTAATAAAATCTCTATGGGAAGATGTCAACCCAAACTGAAAGAACTATAGATGACATTCATCAGTAGAAAATAGTTAAAACTGAACTTGTCACCTCATCATCATGCCCACAAGTTTGGCATTTCTATGGCTATTCATACAGTCTGATTATAAAGGTCTTTCCTGGGCATTAGTTTACTCAAACTGAGGTTGCATATGCGTGGCAGAAATAAAGCAGTTTGACACCACTTTAACTATCATGGCAGTTATGATAAATCACACATTTCAGCATAGCATTGTGGTTTGAGTTCTGGACTGCAACTCTGGAGACCAGGGTTCGATTCCCAGCTCAACCATGAAACTTGCTGCGTGACACTGGAAAAGTCATATGCTCTCAGCATCAAGGGAAGGCAATGGCAAACCTCCTCTGAACAAATCTTGCCAAGAAAAACCCATGATAAATAGGTTCATGTTGTTGTTGTTGTTGTTGTTGTTGTTGCTGTTGTTGTGTGTCATGTTTCAAGTTGTTTCCAACTTATGGCAACCCTATCACAGTTTTCTTGGCAAGTTTTTTCAGAGGGGGTTGGCCATTGCCATCCCCTGAGTTGGAAACGACTTGCGCGAAGATATACAACAACAACAGCAAAGATGCAGCCCAAGTCTATGAAAGATTATCTTTCAGACAGTTAGTCTCAAAGGTGCTACACGATCCCTTTGCATACAAATATTCCAAGTTAACATGACTATGGCTCTGAATTGGTAGAAAATGCTAAGCTTTGAAAGTGTCCATGAATCTGTATGGGGTTTCATGCGTTATTGTTCATTTCTTTGTGTACTCTCTCTCTCTCTCACACACACACACTCTTCATGTGCTACTTCTGGCTCTTATCAAGAGAACTTCTGCCTCCTCAATCCATAGGGAGGGAGGAGGGAGAAGCGTAAGAACAAAGAAACTGACTGAAACCACCTGAAGACGTTTAAGATCACAAAGCCAAGAGTATAGCCCTCTCTCATATCACACTTTATCATAATAAAAGAGGATTATATGTCAGGAAGTGAAATAATAGAATTCTTTTGGTGATTTTTATGGCTGCAGATTTATTAGAATCACAACTGAAAAATGGCCACTTCCAGATTGCAACATGCTGGTTTCTAGAAGAGAAAACTCTTAAAGAACAACAGAATAAACAGAGAATCTGGCTGGCTAGAAGAGTTAGGAAGCAGGGATATGCCAGATGGGCATTTGGTGCACTGGGCTCTAGGAGCCAGGGTTCAATCCCTCGTTTGGCCATGGAAACCCACTGGGTGACCATAGGCAAGTCACATACTCTCAGCCCCAGAAAACTCTTTAAGATCGTCATAAGTCAAAAATGATTTGAAGGCACACAACAAGAAGTAAGTAGTGGATGAGGACACACCATTGCTAGCATGTCCCTCCAAAGTAATTGCCTAGACTCCATTCAGCCAGTCATATACACACAGAACATTCATTCCAGCTCCTGAAAATGCCCCCCATGCTATAAGTAGAATTATTTTTGTTTTTGCTCAGAGAACATCCTTCTTATTTGCATATACTTGACAATTAAAGAGGGCTACATTTTCATTGGAGCTTTTTATAAACTGTTATTTGCCAAAGTACTAGTCTAAACTAAAACAATAAAGTGATAAAAAAACTAAACAAGCAAACATATCCTTATATTAAACTAAATAAATTAAAAGAAAACATTTTCAGAAAAGTAGTTGTCTGGGGGGGGGTTGCAGACTGCTAGAAATAGTGCAAATTGAATCCACTTTTAGGGTTAGGGTTAGTGCTAGGGAATCATGGGAATTGTTTTTTTTTTCCTGAGACATTGAGCCTTCTCTGTCAGGTGCCACAATAAACTACAGTTCCCATGATTCCCTAACCCTAACCCTAAAGTGGACTGAATTTGCACTATTTCTGGCAGTTTGCAACCCCCCTTAGTCTCTTGCCACATAAAAAAGGAAGGAAGTGACTGGGAAGGGGAAAAAGGAATGTAGCAGCACCTTTAAGAGTAATTGATTTTTATGTTTGCATGAAATTTTAAGGACATAAACCCGCTTTTAAACTAACATATAAACCTGTTAGCATTAAAGGTGATACTATATTCCTTTTCTCCCCTCTCTCTTTCCTTCCTTCTTTCTATACACAAAGGAAAAGTGTTTTTATTAGTTCTGGTGAAAATACAATCAGAATTTGGAAAGCTGGAATTGTACTGGAATTGTTGCTGTTGTGACAGTTTATGTTGCCCTCATTGAACCCCACAGTAGACATCTGGACCTAAGACCTGCTGAAGTTTTCCATCCCTCCATTACTTCCTAATGGTAATAACTTCCTCTTCTCTGGAGGCATTTAAGTAGTTGCTTGATTGTTATGCAGAGGGGCGAGATAGAAATTATTATTATTATTATTATTATTATTATTATTATTATTATTATTATATAATTGTTATAGTTATTGTACTGTGCTGGACTACATGACATCCAACATATATTCCTATCATATAGCCTTGATCAAAGTACAGTACACTCTTTCTGTCTGGGATATTCGTCCTCTTCCACTGAGTGCAACTTCAGGAGGGTGCTCATGGAGGAAGGAAGGAGACAGCTGCCTATTCAGCAAGATCAGCTGAATCAACCCAATCAATGGGGTTGCAACAAGATTGCTTTCACATCCACACAGAATCATAGAGTTGGAAGAGAACCTGAGGGCTATCCAGTCCAAGCCCTTGCCATGTAGGAACACCAATCAAACCATGCCCAAAAGATGTCCATCCAGCCTCTGTTTAAAGACCTCTATAGGAGGAGACTCCACCACATTCCAAGAGAGTGTGTTTCACTGTTGGACAACTCTTACTGTCAGGACGTTCATCCCAAAGTTGAGCAGGAATCTCTTTTTCTCTAGTTTGAATCCATTGCTAGGGCTCCTATTTTCCATACCTTTCTAGTTCATTTTTTAAAAATAATTTTTATTAAACATATTAAAACATAAACATCATTCATAAAAATACATACAAACATATCAGCATATCAACATGAAAACATATATACTTACAAATATATGACATGCACATTGCTAACATTCATCTATATTTCCTTATCTTACAACTGCAATCAGTATTGGTCTTTCAATTACTCTCTTCCACTTCTTATCCTTCAACTTTATACTCTTTCATCTACCCCATCTATCTTTAAATTTCACTTTCCTTTCTACTTATCTAATACCTTCATTATCTTCCCTTCTTTTCTCTTTCCTCCATTTCCCATTCTTACTTCCCTTTCAGTCAATTCTCCTCCCTTTTCTAGTTCTCTACATTTCTAGTTCCATAGCAGTTTGACTAGAACAGTACTATTCAAAATGGTGGTCCAAGTTTCCAAGAGAGAAAGAAACACTTGACTAATGGGCACAAATACTGACCTGGTCCCTAGCACATTGGGAAGAAAGTCCTGCCAGTCCCCCACATGAGATAGCTAAGGAACTACTGGACTAGAAGACCTTCAATGTACCTTCTAGATCTGTAATTTAATCAGTCTATGAATCTACTCATGACTGGTTGTATGAACAGTGCTATGAACAGTCCTGGTTCTTTGAGACTTACACACAGGGATCCTGACATATGATCTAGACATGGCAGGGTCAAAGACAAATCTGAGAGTTGACTCCAAATTGTATGTATGTCTACAAGTAAGTCCATCTGAACTGGGCCTTCTGTTGCTGCAGCTACTCCTCCTGGTCAGGCCAGAAGAAAACTTCTCTTAGTTGGAGCACCATCAGTGCAGGATACTGGTTAGATTCCATCAAATCAGCACACTGTAAGCAGTGATGTTAATAACAGAGGATTCAAGAAACAGATGCCACCTTTGCTAACAAAAGCAGAAATCCAGAAGGAAAATTACTTGTCAAATTGCCCAGACTGGACTGTTTTGGTTTGGTTTTTTGTTCATATATGAGTGTGTGTGTATGTGTGTGTGTGTATCGCCAAGCTAGAAGGTGCGATTCAACAACAGTTCCAAAGTACATACCTAAAGAGCATCCAACCAACACCTACTTCTTCCATTCACCCTCTTTTTAACATCCCCCCCCCAACCATTCTCTTTTCAGGAAGTCAATTTTATTATTTCCTTCCTACCACCCAGGAAAAAAAAAGACAAACTGCATTCCACAAGGCATGCAGCAAACGTAAAACATCTTAAGAACCTTTTGAATTGCTTTTTCTCCCTTAACACCTTGGTATTTGGTGCAGATTTTTAAAACTTTGACACAGAGAACTACATCAAGTATGTATCACAGTCTATAGAGACCTGGCCTGAAGAAGATCTGCAGTATGAGCTATTTTCACCTTTTCCTTTCTCCTGAAGTTCTCAGAAGTCAAGATTAAGCACTTTCTTGTCCCCATTATTTCCTGCTGCCCCCCCCCCCGATAAGTGCACTTAACATTGAATACACTGAAATGTGTCCAACAATTACATTCAGTCGGATACCCACCAGCACTGATCATACGGAATACCAGCTATAGCGCTATGGTATAGCACATGCTTTGCATGCAAAAACTCCCAGGTTCCATTTCTAGCACTACACTCATGATATCAGCCAGTGAAGGACTTCTGCTGGAGATCTAGGAAAGCCTCTGACATGTCAAGGATAAACATGACTGAGCTACATAGACCAATATTGATCTGATGGAGTATAGAGCAGCACATAAATACATAATCCCAGTCCATCCTGGTATTGCATGCACTGATGGAAATAGATTATAATGTACCTTTCCCAAATAGTTTCCCTTGGCCTTTTATTTACAATGTCTTCTCATGTATGTGTGTGTGTATTATATACCTAATTAGTTTTATTAACATCTAAATGCTAGTTAATTTGATTCCAAGTCTTCTAAAAACCAATGCAGCTCACACATTTAAATTAAACAAATTAACAATAAAATGCAGAATGAGAAATAAAACAAATTACTCCCAGCTTGCATAGTGTGGTACATTTAAAGAAAGTTTAAATAACAGTGAACATAAGGATGTAAAGAGAACTATGTTGGATCAGACCAAAGATCTGCCTAGTCCAATGAGTTACCGTTAAGAAGCCCACAAATAGGAGATGATGACAATCTCATCCAAGGGATGCAATTCTTCACTAAATTTCTTCTCAAAGGTGGTGATGAGTAACTTCAGAAATTTTCTTCTCATTGCAAGAATTTCTTCAAAAACCATGTTGTTTTTGAAGGCTATTCACAACCTGGAACTTATTCCGCACAAATTTTGCATGTGGTTGTTTTGCACATAAAACAACATTTTCTGCAGATAAAACATTTTCTGTATAGAATGCAGAAATATTAATTCCTGTGCAGAAAAAGCTACTTTCTGCACAGAAAATGCTGTTATCTATACAAATCAAACATATGTGAATTCTTTTCATAACAAGTCTCCAATTACAGCTTTTTTTCTGCAAAGAAAACCACATTTTAACTGCAAACGTACATAAAATGCCTGTCTTGAACCACTGATCATCACAGCCAGTTACTGGAATAAAGATTCATTTAAGCCTCTAGGGTCCAAAACACACTGCAAAATAATCCAGTTTGGGACTGCTTTAACTGCACAGGCTCAATGCTAGATACTGGGAACTTAAGTTTTGTGAGCCATTTAGCCTTCTCTGTCAGAGAGCTCCAGGGCCACAATAAAGTACAATTCTCAGGATTCCCTAGCACTGAGGCAGGGCAGTTAAAGCGGTCTCAAACTGGATTATTTCTCTAGTGTGTTTTGGATCAGTGCTAGATCTCATTCAATCAACCACTCCTGACAAGGGAAGGGGAGAGAATTATACCAAACCAGATCCATCCCTCTCAGTCAGCTCCTAGAAAATTTGGTTCCTAAATTACCCAAAATGCATTGCAGGGTAACTAGCCACAGAGGTGCTACAGTATCCCACCAAACACTATGCTGTATTATTGCCAGTGGCATACATCAGAAAGATGCCTTATTACTAATTCTGAAAGATATTTTTGCAAGGTATGCTCTGCATCCGGGCCCAGTACAAGGTGTTGGTTATTACCTATAAAGCCCTAAATGGCTTGGGCTCAACCTACCTTCGAGACCACCTCCTCCCGTATAATCCGCCCTGTGCACTCCAGTCCTCTGGGTGGAATCTGCTACAGGTGAATACATTTAGATTGACGGCTACTTCCCGGAAGGCCTTTTCAATGACTGCTCCCAGACTATGGAACGGCCTGCCGGACGAGATCTGTCATTTACCATCTTTAGACAGCTTTAAAAGGGCAGCCAAGATGGATCTCTTCCAGCAGGCCTTTCCTGATTAGTCTGCCCAGTCAGAGAACCTGTCTCTGGTATCTTTGTTTCTCTACCTCTCTTTCCCCCCCATTCCAGCTGTTATTATATTCTCCCCACCGTAATATAGTAATTGGGAATCTTTTGGGTAAATTGTAGTAACTGTTTTTAAATTAGATGTTTGTTTAATAAATTTTTAAGGGTTGGGAGGATTGGGGCTGAGGGTTGATTTTATTGTATTGTATTTTTATGTTGGAAGCCGCCTCTATTGCTATGCAGAGGGGCGGGGTATATTATTATTATTACACTCCATGGTCCATCCAGCCTACCACTGCCAACTCTGGCAATCACTCTTCAGGGTTTTAAGAAAGATTCTTTCCTAGCCATACCTGGAGACCACTAGTATTCAATAACAGTCTCCCATCCAGATACTAACCAAGCCCAACTCTACTTAGTTTCTAAAATTCAAGAAGACTGAATGTAAACTATTCAGGATAGGGTGGTGGTACAGATGGAACCTATGGAAAAATAAAAGCCACTGGAATAAACCAAAAGTAAATTGTTGCAGGAAAGGGGAATAGACTGAAGAATATAAAGGCCCACTACATTCAAAGAGACTTAACTCCAGAGAAGTGCAGTTCTCAGCTTTTTTATGAAGGGCTCATGTAAGCATACACAAGCCAGGGCAAGCCAGGTCCCGGCTTAGTATCATAGCATGTGAGGTTGCTGGTTACTCTGCAAAGCCAAGAGAAGCAAAAATTCCATCCTGCTCAGAAGAGCCAAGACAGGTATGAGTAGATGCCGAGCATGTTGTTTTTAAAAAGGCATCAGTTGTTGCAACACTCATTTTCCTAATCCACAGCCAGGGCTGTCCTCCAACATTCAGATGGACGACTGCAATATTTAATACAACTTGTTTCTCATAATTGAGGCCTTGTTACCTTTTGGCAAAGCTTCATCTCCACAGACAGAATTGTCCTGGCAACTTGTACCTACCGTAGTTATTCGTATATGTGTATGCTGACATAGCTTTTTTAAAGATGGTGTATTAAAAACATTTTAAAAATGAGTCACAATGACCTACAACAAACATGCCCTTTGTTTTAGAACAGTTTAAGCTAAAAGCAACAGGAAAAAAAAATGGGTGCTTGAATAAAAAAAATAAATTGGAGTCCATTTGTTCTGCCGAGATCTGGTATGATACCAATACCACTTGAGAATCGAATATTTTAATTGTGGTTTTGTTTCTTTATAGTGTGATACCAGGGAATATTGGGAATGGAGCATATGTAGCTGTCTTGTTAGACTGTGATAGTAATCATTTTTTAGCAATGACCTTACTGACTGAAGTTGATGGGAGCTGCAGTTCAACAATATCTGGAGGGCAACATGTTCCCTTCCTTGGTGTACATGGTGTTCAGTTCTCTTACAAAGCAAAAGCAGCTTCATTTATATACCGATTCATATCACGCATGGGATGTCTAAGCGGTTTACAACTGTGAGCTGATTTACACAGGCAACAACAACAACAACAACAATAATAATAATAAAATTTATTTTTACCCCGCCCAATGGTAATCCAAT
>CM034708.1:9131584-9148489 GCA_020142125.1 Phrynosoma platyrhinos | reverse complement strand
CTCGGTACTCACAGATTGCCACTATGAGTACCGAGGAGGATGTGGACAAGCTGCAACACCATCAGGTCCCTGCTTTCATGTCATTTATAATACTGAAAATGGCAACATGAAAACAACACAGGGAGGGCATAATGTGAACAAATGTCATTATATATATTTAACTTTTGTTTACACTTTAGAAAAAAATAAGATAAAAATCCATGCATCTCAATATCATAGCACTTGATTTTACACAAAAAGACCCAGGTATACTTGCTGAAATTTGCAGGTGGGCCTTCTAATTCCACTGACACTGCCAGTCTGTGTAGGAAGAATTGGCATAAAGGAATCAGTGACTGGGTTTCTACATGGCAGCTTCATATATTCATATGTTCAAAAGGTGGGCTTTGTGGGTGGATATAAAGGGAAGCAAGAAATCAGCTAATGAGCTGGAGAGATGGTGGACTACTCTAGCTTAAAAGTATTGGGATGTTCCATTACTAGATCCATTGCATTCATTAGAGAGCTGAGCTACAAGGCCAACTCTACTATTTTAGATGGCACCTCCAGGGAGACAGATCCACTAAAGGGTTGCAGCATGGGAATAAGGATGTCAGGGATGCTTTGATTGGGAGTTCCTGCATGGCAGGGGGTTGGACTGGATGGCCCTTGTGGTCCCTTCCAACTCTATGATTCTATGATTCTAAGGATGATGTAACTTAAAGAGACAGGAGGGCTGTGGTCAGCTAAGAAACTGAAAAGGTGCAGCCCAATGACAGGATAACATTAGAACAGAGGTAGGCAACCTTTCTCCTTTAAGGGCTGAGGGACTTCAGCTCCCAGAAACCTCAGCCATGATGGCCAATAGTCCCATGTTGGCCAATAGCTCCTGGGATTCTGGGAGCTGAAGTCCCTCGGCCCTTAAAGGGAAAGGTTGCCTACCCCTGCATTAGAAACTGGGAAAATATGTTCAAAGAAGAAAAGGCGGGGGAGTAGCATTATATGTCAAAGAGAAATTCACTTGTCACTACAGAAATCCACATGAGTGATCAAATTAGACCAGTGGGGAAAACGTGGGTAAAAGTAAATGGAGAAAAAAAATAAAAATAACACTGCAGTAGAAGTTTAATACAGGCCTCCAAACCAAGACAAGGTCCTGGGGCAGATACTCTTCAATATTTTTATCAATGATTTTAAAAATGAGATGGAAGAGATCCTTATCAAATTTGTGGATGATACAAAACTGGAAAGGGTAGCTAACCTGTCGGAAGACAGCAAAATTAAAAAAGACTGTTGATAAACTAGAAAACTGGGCTGAAATTAATTAAATGAAATTCAAAAGAGACAAATGCAAAATTATACATTTAGAACACAAAAACCAAATGCACAGATAGGATGGGAGATACTTACCCCACTTGGTACAACATGTGAAAAAGTCCTTGGGATTATGTTGATCATAAGTTGAGCATGAGCCAGTAGCATGATCATTTAGCAAAGGATGCAAATAGTGTCTTAGTCTGCATTAATAGGACCATAGTTTCCAAGTCAAGGGAAGTAATAGTCCCTGTCTATTCTGCACTAATCAAGCGTCATTTGGAGTACTGTCTATAGTTCTCATTTTAAGAAGGATATAGACACACTAGAGCAGTTCAGAGAAAGGCAATGGGGATGATACGAGATATGGCGAGCAACACATATGAGGAGAGGTTCAAGGAGCTGGGCATGTTCAGTTTGATGAGAAGACTAAAGGTTGGCATGACTGCAATCTTTAAATACCTCAAGGGCTGCCATAAAGAGGAGCAGGCAGGGCTGTTCTCTGCTGCCCCAGAGAGTAGCACTAAGTCTAATGGTTTCAGGTAAATTTTGATTGTACATTTGCGTAAACTTCTTGACAGTGAGAGAGCACTGGAACCAACTGCCTTGAGAGGTGGTTGGGTCCCTGTCTCTGGACATCTTCAGACAGAGGCTGGACAGCTCCCTGCTGGGGATGCTCCACCTGGGGATCCTGCATTGAGTAGGGGGATGGACCTGGTAGCTCATAGGGCCCCTTCCAACTCTATGATTCTTTGATTCAATGTGATAGGGCAAAATCAGGAATAGCTGGTGAGTAAGAGAAGGGAGCTTGTAGAAAGGGGTGCGTAGCCTGTGAAGGAATTTCGATATGAAAGGAATTATAAATAATTTTGCTAGAAATATTTCATTTATACTCTAATGAAATTGTCTGTGGCAAAGAAATTATGGCAGAGAAGTGATGTATAATGCTAAAACTACTGAGAAAGGAACTACTGAGGAAGGTTAGACAGTATGTCTTAGATATTATCGTACGGAATATGTAGAGATTTAAATTTGTTTGAAAAATGTAAATGGAGAAAGCCATTTGTGGTTTTGAGTCATGTTTGTGTTAAATCTTAGCTTTGGCTTAGATTCAGCTTTGTATGATAGCAAAGATAGAGCTGCATTCCTTGAAATGCTTAGTACTTTTCTTTCCTTGAATCTAGGAATAGATGTTTGACACTTGCATTACAAAATTCATCACTTCCTAATCATGTGGGAAGTGGATGTGAACAGTCTCCCTTGGAATGCAAGTTGAAATAGACTTGGAAAATATTGATTCCACTATCGCCCCTGGGATCCTCTCTGTGGGGAAAGGAAATCTGGACCTCCTCCCACCTGTAGCTTCCTAGTTAGGCACAGGCAGAGACATCAAATATACTTCTACAAACCTCCATATTCCCCCAAGACTGTTCTATACTAGTTCTGTGCAGATCTTTTTTAAAAATGGAAAAAAATCCATAATTCTGATAAAAAAAATCTAAACTCCATAATTTTGTGCTCGTTTTTCAACTGGATCTATTAACAGATACATGTCTCTATTGACTAGTCTCCCTTTTCTAAATGTTTGTATTCTATCAAACACATTTCAGATCCCAGAATGTACTGGAAGCCAGGCAATGTAAAGATTTCCAGCCTCATATTGCAGTCATTTCTGTGTTTTATTTGGTAAGTTCAGATTAGACAAATCCATAAAGAAAAATACACAAATGTGACTGAGAATTTTCATATGTCTCTATTCCATTCTTGTTGTTTGTTGTTATCTGGCCTCGAGTCATCCCCCTTGGATGAGATGCCTCCAATTCTGCTTAGGTCCTGTAAATTCATACCCATGACCTCCCTAATTGAGTCCACCCATCTAGTGTTCCTCTTTCTACAACCCTCCACCTTCCCTAGCATTATTGTCTTTTCTAATGAGTCAAGACTTCTCATGATGTGGACAAAGTACAACAAGATTGATCATCTTGGCTTCCAGGGAGATTTCTGGCTTGATCTGTTCAAGGATTCAAACTAGAGGAAAAGAGATTCCAGCTCAACATTAGGAGAAACTTCCTGACAGTAAGAGCTGTTCAACAGTGGAACATGCTCCCTCAGTGTGGGGGAGTCTCCTTCTTTGGTGGTTTTAAAACAGAGGATAGATGGCCATCTGTCAGGGGTGCTTTGATTGGGGTTCAACTCGATGGCCCTTGAGGTTTTCTCCAGCTCTATGATTCTAGGATCCATTTGTTTGTCTTTTTGGCTGTCCACGGCAACTTCAGCACTCTTCTCCAGCATTACATCTTAAATGAATTTATTTTCCTCTTATTAGCTTTCTTCACTACCCAGCTCTCACATCCATACATTGTGATGGGGAATACAATAGTTTGCATGATTCTAACTTTAGCGTCCAGTTGTTTATCTTTACTCTTTAGAATCTTTTCAAGTTCTTTCATAGCTGCCCTTCCCATTCCTAGTCTTCTTCCGATTTCTTGACTGCAGTCTCTGTTCTGATCAATGTTTGATCCAAGGTATGTGAACTCTTTAAATTTTTCAATTTCCTGATTGACTAGGTTGAATTCATGTAGACCCTCCATGGACATTATTTTTGTTTTCTTTTATGGTCAGTGGTAAGCCTGCTTCATTGTCCTACCTTAATAATTGTTCCAAATCTGTGATGTTTTCCACTAATAGGACAATGTCATCCAAATATATTAATGGTAGGTAAAGGTATTCCCCATTGACAAGGTTGTCAAGTCGTGTCAAGGGGGTGATGCTCATCTCTGTCACTAAGCTAAAGAGCCAGTGTTGTCAGAGACTACTCTGTGATCATGTGGCCAGAATGATTGCAAAGAAGACTGTTACCTTCCCACCAAAGTGGTACCTATTTATCTACTTGCATTTGCATGCTTTCTAACTGCTATGTTGGCAGAAGCTGGAACTAGTGACAGGAGCTAACCCCATCATGCAGCACCCGGGCCTTGAACTGCCAATCTTGCAATAATAGAGCCAATGTCATAACCACTTGAGCCACTGCATCCCTCTAAATATATTAATTGTCGATACTCCTTCCTCCTATTTTCACTCCTCCTTTTTCTGAGTCTAAATCTGATCTTTGTATGATATTTTCAGCATACAAGTTGAACAAGGATGTTGATGTTGATGTTGATTATTATTATTATTATTATTTCTATTCCACTTTCCCCCCAAAATTGGGGCTCAGAGTGGCTTACAGTCAAAAAGCACAGTACAATTAAAAACTTACAAAAGTGACAATGAAGTGACAATTGCAAAATGCAATTGTAATGCAAAGGTGGCCTTGATATTTGAATGCAAAGGTAACCCTTCCGAAGGCTACAAGGAAAAGGGGAGGATCACACTAATTTTAAACTGTAGCTACACATTTAAGCAAAAATTATTACTCGTCTGATGTGAACATTTGCTCACAGCCACAATGCTATTTCAGTTCTTCCTAACAAACTTGCCTTGATCTCCAGAAGTATCTTCAATGCAATTTGCTGTATGCATCCACCAAAAATGCTATGCTATACAGCTGCTCCTATTTGGCTTAGTGACTACAAATGAAGTTCCAGGCCACTCTACTTTGTGTGTCAATTCAGTTTTTCCTATGACCAAAGAAGACGGAAATGTACCCCCTTTGGAAAAGCTATTATTGATGAAGGTTGACTTGGGGCTGATGAATCACGCTTCCTCCAAAAATAAATAAAAAATAGATGAACTATATAACAGAGAAAATATGTATGCAATTATTTTAGTCAGTACAATAGCACATAGTTCAAATAAGATGAGCCTTGTTGCTATTATGTTCTATATTATCCTACCTCTGACAAGCGATTTTCATGTAACCAAAATGGTACATAAACAGGGAATTCTTTTAAGATTTGCAGAAATACACCCAAGAAGTATTTTTGGAAAAAACATAGCAGGGGGACCCTTAAAACACACCAATAACAACAGAACATGCATTTATGAAAATCTGATGAGGCAGGAGATGGACTCCCTAGAAGGAAGGGGATGCAATGGAGTAGCCTGGATGGTTGGCACAGTGGTGAAAAGTGCATTTTATTGTGCACTTCTTGGTAAAATCAGTATGTAAAGAGATCTTGTAGCACCTTTGAAACGAAGTTAAAGAAGTTGGCAGCATGAGCTTTTGTAGACTTCAATCTACTTCCTCAGATGCATTTGGTGATACCAAATTTGGCAGCACCAAATGCATCTGAGGAAGCAGACTGATGTCTATGGAAGCTCATGTTACCAACTTCTTTCTTTCAGTTAGTCTCAAAGGTACTACAAGATCTCTTCATACTGATTTTACAGACTAACATGGCTATAGCATTGAATTCTACTTCTTGGTAAAATTATTTCAAGGAGGTTTGCCACTGCCTTCTTCTGAAGCTGAAGAATATGCCTTGACCAAGGACACTCAGTGGGTTTCCATGGCTGAGCAATGATTCAACTCGTTTTTCTGACTAATCACAGGCTACTTCAATACTCAAAGCACTACGCCAAACTCAGTTGAGCTGTCATGCAGTGGTGTCATCACCACTGATTTTACCCAGTGAGGGGGCTGCCAAGGGCTGGGGTCGAAAGTGTGGGCTTGGCCTTCTCCTTTGCCCCAGCAGTGGAAGTCTTCTCATGAGGAGGCCTCTGCCACCATGACAAAGATGGGATGGGAAGGGTGCAGGAAGAGATACTGACCAGGCATCGCCCCTCTTCTGGGTGTCACCTGGTGTGGGCAGCATCCCCCAGTGAACCCACTGCTGCTATGGTTGCACATATATTAACTATTTTTTTAAAAAATATTTCTTTTACATGAAATATTACAAATATAACAGCTAACAAATAGGTTAGGTCCAAAACACACTGCAGAAATAGTCCAGTTTGAGATTGTTTTAACTGCCCTGGCTCAGTCCTAGGGAATTCTGGGAATTGTAACTTGTTGTGACACCAGAATTCTCTGACAGAGAAGGATAAATGTTTCACAAAACTACAGTTCCCAGAATCCCCTAGTGTATTGAGTCAGGGCAGTTACAGTGGTCTCAGACTGGATTATTTCTGCACTGTGTTTTGGACCCTAGTAAAATAATGAACAAATTGAAATAAAAATAAAAGGTGAAGATGGATGCTAATGGATAGAGTTATAAAGATGAAATCAACTATGGTAGACATTGCTGAGAATCAAAACCTTGTTGAAATATCCTATAAGACATTCCAAAGTTTCAGATTATTAATTACATTATTAGATATAACTAATTTTGTTTTATGTTGGTATTTAGACAGAGGTTGATGTCCTACCTATTTTTGTTCAAATTTGTGACTAGCTAGCAAAGTTCATCTTTTTTGGATGAAGGAATTTATAGATTGTCCCATTTTGCATGTAATGTGCTGTGAAACAAATGTTAAGGATTTTAGGTATTACTATTCAAACTTTAGTTTCACTGAAATCTTAAGTGAAATCATTGCCATCAAACCAAGCAAATGCTGGGTAAATTTTATGGTCCCTTGAAATGTTAAGGCAAATCAGTTTTCTTGAAAATTGGTTTTCTCCTATGCAGAGTGCAGTATCTGTGCGTCATGAAAGATGAGGCCAGCTAGGCCGCCTCTTAAAAGAATGTTTTAGAAGAAAACCAAAAAGAGAAGGGAGCTTTTTAAGAAGAGAAGAAAAGGGAGGTGGATTTGGCATAAAGAGTCAGGGATCCCTTCCAAGCGTAGGAAGAAGCAGGCATGGCAAGAAAGAAAAGGAAGGTCAGTGAAGGCCAAGAACAAGAGACGGCACAGAAGTGATCAGGGAGAATTCCCCATTTAGCTTGAAAGGAAGTAGGTTTGTGCCCAGAGAGAACAGTTTACACGGGACAAAACCACAAAGCCTCTAAACTGACTGAAGGACAGAATCAGAGGAGTGATGTGGAGAGATGTTTAGACTGATATGTGACCTGCCATGGCAAGGAAGTTCTTGGCTGAACCTTAGTCTGTCTTAAAGCCTATTTACACATCCACTTTGACAAGTGGTAGCTGAAGGGGAACCCAGAGTGTGCTGGCCTGTAGTGTGTTTCATGCAAATATTGTGAATGTTATCTGGATTTCATCACATGCTGGAAACTGACATTTTCCAAGTGCTCCTTGAAGCACAATTAAAAACTATATCCAGCAAATGGAGCCAGATACACATAACCAGCTAATCAAATGTGACTATCCAAGACTCCTAGGTTCTTTAAATCCATGTGCTTGGAGTTTACCGAACACACTTAATCTATGTTTATATTTGACCAGTCAAAAAGAAACTAAACACAATGTTGATCAAATGATTAGACAAATGTTTGTCAAAACTGATTTGGTAAAAGGAAACAAAACAAAAAACTTGAATACAGGAACTGAAGGGAAGTGAACAAGATTAGGATCGTGCCCCTTTCATTCATCTCCTGCTTTTGCTCTTTAAAGTCATATTTGCAATCAAATGAGAATCTGACCACCAACTAGAAGAAAATAATGGCACATAACAGAACAAGGGAAAGACAAGAAATTATTTTCTTTATGATTTATATAGGCTGAAGAATTGTGTGCATTATAACTCACTTGCTGAAACAGAAAGTGGCAAATCAAAAGTCAACTACTATTTGCAGTCTTTGCAGTATCAAACTACCATGCCAAACTATCATGTGGGCAACAAGAACATCTGCCAGCCCACTTAGGTTTCCCAATTCTCTGTGAGATTCATTGCAACCTTCACAGTTGCTGTAGGGAAAGAAGTTATAACAGCAACAATATATTGCTGTGCATTATGCCTGCGGCATAATGAGATGGCTTAGTCCTGAATGAAAAATTAAGACCCTCTAGAAAGCCAGCACGGGTTACTGGTTTGAATGGTGGACTACAACTCTGAAAATCAGGGTTCAGCTCCCCACTCGAGCATAAAAACCCACTGGGTGATCTTGGACAAGTCATACTCTTTCAGCCTCAGAGGGTGGCAATGGCAACCCCCCTTTGAAGAAACTTGTCAAGAAAGCCCTATGATAGGTTTACCTTAGGGTTGCCATGTCAAAAAATAACTTGGAGAAACACAACAACCAGAACTACAACCACAACAACAACAACAACCACAAGCTTTACAAAAGAGCTGCTCCTGCAGAGATGAATGCTAAAATTCTATTTGAATATCCTACTGAACACTGTTTATCCCGCCCCTCTGCAAATGCAACCGGGACGGCTTACAACATTAAAATATCGTAAAGGTACAGTACAAATCCCAAGGACCCACCCACCCCTTAAAATAGTATTAAACACTATGACAATTTAAAAAATACTTAAAATAAGTAGCAGTGACACAGAACAAACAAACAACAATAAATGCGGCAAAGAATGGGGAAAATGTGGACTAACTCTTGCGGCCGGGATATCTATTCAGGAAAGGCCTGCTGGAAGAGATATGTCTTAACAGGTTTTTTTAAAGCTGTTTAAGGTGGTGATATGACAGATCTCGTCCAACAGGCCATTCCATAATCTGAGAGCGGTAGCTGAGAAGGCCCTCTGGGAGGTTGCAGACAGCCTCATTTTTATAGGTTGTAGCAAATTCCTCCCAGAGGACCGAAGTGCGCAGGAAGGATTATATGGGAGGAGGCAGTCTTGGAGACAGGTTGGACACAAGCCATTTAGGGCTTTAAAGGTAATAACCAACACCTTGTACTGTGTCCAGAAACTAATGGGCAGCTAGTGAAGTGACTTTAAAACTGGCATTATATGGTCTCTTCTAGTTGTCCCCAAGACCAACCTGGCTGCCATATTCTGTACTAATTGGAGTTTCCGAACGAAGCATGAGGGTAGCCCCATGTAGAGTGCATTACAGAAATCAAGACGGGAAGTTACTATGCATGCACCACAGTTTTAACTTCCAGGAAAGGGTGTGTTTGGCGTATCAGCTGAAGTTGATAACAGGCACTCCAAACCGTCACATTTACTTGATTAGTCATCTGAAGCGACAGATCCAGGAGCACCCCTAGACTGCGAACACAGTCCTTAGAGGAGAGTGTGACCCCATCCAGGACTGGAGGTTGTATCCCAATACTTGCTTTCGGGGCCGCTACTGTAAGTACCTCCATTTTATCTGGACTCAGTCTCAATCTGTTTTTCCTCATTCAGTCCATTACTGCTTTAAGACAATCACTGAGAGGAGAGATGCCATCTGAAGTCAAAGCTGAGGACCAAGATATGGAGAAATATATCTGGGTGTCATCAGCATACTGGTAACACCCTGCCCCATGTCTCCTGATGATCTCCCCCAGAGGCTTCATATATATATTAAATAGCATCAGGGACAGGATGGCGCCTTGAGGAATGCCACAATTAAGCTCCTTCCTTGTAGAGCAACTGTCTCTGAGCATCACCATCTGGAATCTGCCTGAGAGGAAGGAACAGAACCACTGCAATGCAGTGCCTTCAATTCCTAACCTACTCAGGCGATTCAAGAGGATGTTATGATCTATTGTACCAAAAGCCGCTGAGAGGTCTAGGAGCACCCGCAGGGTCACACTACCGCTGTCAATGCTCAGACGAATGTCATCACTCAAGGCAACCATGGCAGTCTCAACTCCAAATCCTGTCCTAAAGCCAGTTTGAAATGGATCTAGATAATCGGTTTCATCCAAGACAGCTTGGAGTTGAAAAGCTACTGCCTTCTCAATCACTTTGCTCAAAAAAGGTAGTAAAGAGACCAGCCTATAGCTGCTCATATCCAGGGGGTCCAGGGAAAGTTTTTTCAGAAGCGGCCTAACCCTGCTTCCCCCAAACAAGATGGAACATGACCTTCCCTGAGGGATGCATTGATGATGTCCCTAAGGAACATCCTCAAGGCATCCCACCCTGGATGGCCAGCCATGATGGGCAAGGATCAAGAGGGCAGGTTGTTTTCCTCACTCTACCAAGGAGCTTGTCCACATCATTGGTACTCACAGATTGAAACTGAGCCAGTATAATTTCATTAACAGAGTTGCTGGACACCTCATCAACTGATTCTGTTACAACACTGGCATCTAAGTTAGCTCTTATCTGAGAGATTTTATCGCAAAGAAGTTGTTAAACGCATCACAGCAGGCGGTTGTCAGGTTAAGCAGTGGGTTCTGCACAAGTGAAACCTGTGTCAGTTCCCCCACCACCCTAAACAACTCTGCTGGACGGGACTCTGCGGACACAATACATGCAGGGAAGAAAGATTTCTGCGCTGCACGTATTGCCTCTCGATAGGAACAAAGAAATTTCCTATGACAAGTTTTATCAGATAAGAGTCAAGTTTTTCACCAGATGCACTCTAGTCGTTGTCCAACCCACTTCATCTTCCTAAGCTCTTTTGTGTACCATAGTTAACGGTTAGAAGCAGGCTGGAAAGGACACTTGGGAGTGATTGTGTCGATAGCCTTGGAGAGATTGGTGTTCCAGGTATTAACCAAAACTTTGACAGAATGACCGGCATTACCAATCATTAAACCCTCAAAGGCTTTCTGGAATCCAATGGGTCCACCACCCCTGGTGGGGCAGACAGTGGTTCTTAGTTCAGCCTTGATCAGGAAATGATCCATCCATGACAATGCGGTGGTTTTAATAACCTCCGCCCATGGATATTCCTGTTCCGTACTGAAGACTGCATTGAGGGTATGACCCACACAATGAGTGGTCCCAATGACCAATTGGGATAGGCCCATGTTTGTCATGGATTCCATGAACTCCCAAGCTGCATCTGTTAGATTTGACAAACTAGCCTCGAGTGGAATGTTGAAGTCGCCCAAAACTAGAAGTCTGGGGGACTCCAACAGCAACTCTGAGAGTCAGCTCAGTTAGGGAGTCTGTTAGACAACGGGGTGGCTGGTATACTAACAGAATCCCCAAACTATCCTTAGACCTCAGGCTCAGGTACATACACTCGAAGTGGACTGTGTTCCGAACAGGTATCCTGGTCAAGGTCAGGTTGCTCTTATGAACCAAAGCTAGTCCGCCCCCCCACTTCCCCTTACCTGCTCACTAATCGAGTACGCAGCTGGGAGGACCTGCATCCAAGTTATAGCGCTGCCTTCTCCCAGCCAGGTCTCTGTAAAACAAGCCAGATCAGCATCCTCATCTAAGAGGAGGTCATAAATAATCTGAGCCTTATTGTTAACTGACCTGGCATTGCAAAGGAGCAGAGTAAGGTTCTGTGGAATGATTGGTACATTCTCCAATCCATTCTGGGAAACAGGGTGAACTGAAGGTGGGATAGCTTTCAAACATCGATCCCGCCTTCTTTTGTAACAGCCCTTCACTCTGTTCCCACCATTAGAGCACAAAGCTCCACTAGCTTGCTTAAACAGAGGCCAAGAAGGGTGATGGCTGCCACCTAGATGATAGTGCAATGGCACTTCCATCATGCAGCCCTTCAGCCAATGAGTGACTGCTTGGATCAGGTGGGTGGAGCTGTGCTAGGGACCATCCAGCTGTTGTAATGCATCTCCCTGGTGCAAAAAAACATAGCACAAGAAGGTACTGGATACTTTGTTATATAACATTCGAAGTAGTACTACTCCTGGTCCAAACCTCAGCTATGCCAGCCTAAGTCACCAATGGTATTTGCCCCAAAACTCCTAGAACTACTGTGGTGCTTGGGAATGACTGCCACAATAAGCCCTGGTGACGCAGTGGTTAAATGCCTGTACTGCAGCCACTCACTCATAGACCACAAGGTTGCGAGTTCAATACCAGCCAGGGCTGAGGCTCGACTCAGGCCTGCATCCTTCTGAGGTCACTAAAATGAGTACCCAGCTTGTTGGGGGGCGATCAGCTCACAGTTGTAAACTGCTTAGACATCCCATAGCGTGATATGAAGCGGTATATAAATAAGCTGCTTTTAAGTGCCTATGTTCTGAAATTTACTAATATACCACTTTGATTAGTAATCATATGGGCCTATCAGATGCAAAAAGGAATCCACAGAAAAAGCAGTACATCAGTGTTCATTTGGATGCAAGCCAAGTTATCTGTTCCCCATTCATGTTCTTCAGTGAAAATGGGCAACCTTCTATTACAAATGAAAGTGGAAAAGTGAGTCTCTATCTACTGTCTTGGATTGTGTTCAATTATTTCTGGAACAAGACCAATGAATCTAAGAAGCTACTGGCTTCTAACCACCCCACGCACACACATGCACACACAAATTTGTTAGAGATCAGTAAATGCTATCATCATTCTCAAGTGTCTTCTTTGGTTCTTACAGAGGGTATATCTATCAGTGAGGATTGTACCTTGTAACTAAGGTGAAATTCAGTGTCTGAAGGCAGTATAACTCAGAATAATAGGGCTGGCATGAAATGACAGTGGCTAGCTATTGACTTCATACTTTGCTTCAGGATCTGATCCAGCATAACAATTCTTGTGTTGCTAAATAAAAGAAGTTTAATAGTCATGTTGGCAGGTGTGTTTTCAGTGTTATCGTCCAAAGAAGAGCTTTTCTTTGATCTGGATAATTCTTCTGTGATGTTGGATACTACTACAACAAATGGACCTTGAAAAGTTCTCTCAGTGCTCAAGCTTATGACAGATATAAACATACAGAAGTAACTTATCATCTGTGTTTCCATTATTCCAGAGTATTTACCTAACTCCACTTGCCTGGATTCTTTGGAACTGATGCTCCTGCCTGCAGTCTGACCCTTGTTTTCTCTCACATAACCTCATCCACCCTCTGTTTTATGTCTTCTTTAGGACAGCACTGATTTCTTACATTATGAGTTTCCCAAATGTTTGTGTGCTGCCAAGAGTCCACTTTCTCATACCAAGGTATTGCTTAAGTACAGAATGCATGTGTATAACCTCTGGTGACAGGATTAGCATTTGGTTTTAAAAAGCTTGCATAAATCAACAAGTGAGCAAACCCTGGGTCTTGCAAAGCATTCTGCTGGTTGCAACACAAGGTCTGGAATCTTGCGGGTGAGCCTGGAGTGAGGAATTGCAATCGCCATCCAGCAACCCACACCTATAGAAAAAAGAGACTGGGCTTTGCAGACCAGATGGGTTCACTTAAGGTTGCTGAGATAACCAAGGCTGACCTGAACAGTCAAGGAATTAACAACCTTGTTCAGTGTCTGCAGCTGTCATTCTGGATATACAAAATCCAAGAGTGAGACACACTCACCATTAAGACTGAAAGCCTTGAACAGGAATGGGAAAAGTGCAGTCAATGGGCTGTGCATGCCTCCCTCCCTAGTAGCTCCAGGGTTGCTCCTTAGCCCCAAGTATATTATTTTTTAAAAAACAAAAACTATTTAATTTCTCTCAGGCTTTTCTCCTAATAATTTATATTTTAACTTTAAATATGCATTCAAGCGAAATACAGTTAAAACAATGAATAATACCAAAGTTGAAAGAGTAAGATAAGGCTGCTGCCGCATTGCAGAATTAATGCAGTTTGGCATTGCTTTAACTATTATGGTTCCATTCTGTGGAATCGTGAGATTTGTAGTTTGTTGTGGCACCAGAGCTCTCTGACAGAAAAGGCCAAATAGCTCACAAAACTATAAATCCCTGAATTCCATAATATTGAGTCATGGCAGCCAAACTGAATTAATTCTGCAGTGTAGGTGCAACCTCAGCAAATCCCCTCCTTGAAAGGGGGATCTTGAAGACACTGCCCCCACAGCAGCAGCCACTATGGAGAGTCCTGTGCAGCTGCTGGGCAAGTGGGAAAGCACACTTTCTCACTCATTCAGTAGCCATGTCAGCCCCTCCAGACACATCAGCCCACTGGGAGACACGTCCCCATGGGGTGTCACCTGGTGAGGTCCACATCCCCCGCAGCCCTCTAGTGATACCACTGCAACCACATCAAATAAACCTTGCATAAATAAACCAAAACATTTTGAGTCTTCTAGAGACCATTGAAAGCTTCCAAAATGCATCCTGGGATGATTTTTGTTTTTTCAACAGCTTCCGCTTTTCTTATAATTTCTAATTTAGTGGTGAAAATCACATATCTGTACTTTTTCAACATGGCAGAGTAACTAGTAAGCAGGCTAATCTATTGTCCTGTTTTCTTTCTGTTTTGCTCTTCACACATGCTCAGTACATGATTCTGGAGGCAACTGTTTACCTTGCCTGCTTTATGTATGCACACACAGCTACAGTGGGATCACCTAGAGTAGAATCCCGTTCTTTTCCTGATCAAGTTTTATTGAATTATTTAATGTAGACATACTACTGTAACCCAACAGTGAAAGCCTGTCTTTCTCTAGTCCTCTTTCACCTCCCAATGCCAATGCTGCAAAAAAAAGGTCCAGCTTGACAGAGAACAAGGATAGAAGGGGCTGGGTTGGACTCTTGTAAAGAGATGTCGTAAAAAGTAGTTTCTTTATCAGAGGCATATTGTTAACTGAAGTATTAACAAATGAATCCCATTGTGGGAGAAAGGCAGGATATAAATCTTTGAAAATAAATAAATAAATGTGCTATAAAATCCTTTTGCATAGTGATCTTACAGACTAACAAGCTATCTCTCTGAATTCAACTTCCAACCGTGCTCACCTTGGGCTACACTGGCTAGGCTGATGGGAGCTGCAGTTCAGCAACATCTGGAGGGCTGCATTTTGCCTTACACTTGTTTCAAAGGTCAAAGTAGGACAATGCTGGAATGGGAAAGGTTACTAATCTCTAACTGATGGTGAGGAAGCAGAAGACTGAACAGAAAAACTGACCGGTGCCTGGCTGAAGAAAACAACAACAACAACCCACACATTTAAAAGAAACAGTTTTCCATGGTGCCACTGTAGTAGTGTCCAAAAAGGTCCAGTGTGGGATGTCTCCTGCTGCCCAAAGCCCTCAAGGCACGGGCAAAGAGACACACACTCCTTTCAGGCACAGAAGACTTTGCACCAATTTGTGGGCTTCTGCTCTGTAAAAGATTTGGAATGTTGTACTCTTTGGGCATAGAACTAATGGGTGTTTTCTCCTGAAAGAAGAGCTACCTTTCATCCACATGCTTATATACCAGGGATTCCTCATTTTTGTCACAGTTCAAATGCTCTGCTATTTGCCAGCACTTCTTTAAGGACGCCCAGGCCTTCTGTCTTAAATACTAGATCTCACACAGACGTCCAGCTTGTCAACCACATATGCCTTGTCTCCCCACCCCCACCATGCATCTCCTTGCAGTCTGTTCTACTGACTGCATACCTTAAGCCAAATCTTGTTTAATCGCATTTGCTGTCTCTTTCATCATTACTAGAGTTACAGGTGAGGAATGAAGTCAGAATTTAAGTCAGGATTCTTCAATGAGAATACGAATCGGCAAGTTTCTTCTGAAAAACTTCTGGAAATTGTAACATTTAACCACCTCTGCATATGTATTCTGATGGAATTAACATAAAATATAGGTCCCCATCCTTGGTCTTTACTTATAACTAGGGAAGGAGTGGGACAGAGGCATTTGGCGGGCCCCATGTCAGTAAAGCCGCTCCAGATTTCAGACCAAACTTTAAACGAACAATTTGAAACTATTTGTAGCAAGCCGTTCAGCATTTTAGATAACTCTTTTAAAATTTGGACTAAGATCTGGAGTGGATTTAGCACCCCACTGGCATGGAAACCAACAAAAACCACTGTTGTAGGGGGTCTCCAGCCCACAAACCTAATCCAGGTCACTCCAATTCCAACCCCCTGTCCCTACCCTTTCTAGTGTTCCTCTAAATTTTGCTTGCTATAGGGGAAATATTCTCTGATTATCTCCAGCTCCGAGTTCACACAGCAAAAAAACCCACCAAAAAAATAAATACACAAGAACACTTAAAAACAGCCCCACACAGAAGAAAATATCATGTTCTTGAAATTATTTTTTCTTCTAGCCAAAACCATTGTATGTTTCTAACACACACTGAAGTTTTCAGACAGGTAACCCAGTGGTCAATGAATTCTTATGAAAAAGCGAAGTCAAAAGAATATCTGCAAGAAAACATATCTTACCAGGCCATCACAGTTGCTAACAGCGACAGAAGCTCCTGGTATATCCACAAGGTCTCCAACATATGCACAGTTGGTTTGGAGCAATTCCTTTTTCCATATCCTATCTGTGATAGTCTCAGTCTGACCATCAGTTCCATTTTTCAATTCCACAGTATCTTCATACCACTCCACCACTGCTCCAGGAGCTATTAAATATGTGTTAGGCCTGAGTCTGAGGTGGAATTCCTTTCCAAAAGCAGATACGTTAAAGTACAGCTGCTTGGGCCTTGGAGAGACATCCCTTATGGATCTCCTTGAATGGCTTGCAGAAACAGTATTGGAGATATAACTTCCATCTGCACTGGTGCTGACTGGGATTGCTAGAACATAGTGCTTTAATTTGCTTTTTGATATTCCTGCAGAGGGAGGCAGAAGAAACAGCAAAATTTAGAGATACAAATGCATATATTAGACTGGGATTCAGTTGGGTCAAGTGGCATAGTTACATCAGTGGCTACTAGTGTACAAAGCTTTGGAGAGGCAGGGGCATTGCCTTCAAGTCAACAGTCACTTCTTTACTTCCCCAGTACCTTCCCACATCATCTGCTGGGATGGAATTCAGAGACTATAGCCATGTTAGTCTGGAATAAC
>CM034708.1:9098674-9110188 GCA_020142125.1 Phrynosoma platyrhinos | reverse complement strand
TTCCTTCCTTCCTTCCTTCCTTCCTTCCTTCCTTCCTTCCTCACTCCCTCCCTTCCTTCCTTCCTTCATCTTTCTTTCTTTCTCCCCTCCCCTCTCTCCCTCCCTCCCTCTCTTCCTTCCTTTCTCTCTCTCTCTCTTCAGTTTCTTGTTGTGTGCCTTCACATCATTTCTTCCAACTTCTGGCCAGTGCAGTCACTTTGGTTGGTGTCATCCAGTGAGGTAACTCATTGTGTCACCCACCCACACACTCCATTTTTAAATTAAATTTTTAAATAATTTTTACATAATCAAAACAACATAAATACATACGTAACAAACAGTCATCATATAGCCATGTTAATCTAGAATCAGTATGTAGAGAGATCTTGTAGCACCTTTGAGACTCACTGAAAGAAAGAAGTTGGCAGCATGAGCTTTCCTAGACTAAAGTCACCAAATGCACCTGAGGAAGTAGGCTTAAGTCTACAAAAGCTCATGCTGCCAACTTCTTTATTTCAGTTATTCTACCTACAAATAGTCAACATATAAAGACATACATATAGTACATATAACACATAAAGACTTACCTATAATTAAAATCAGTTTCATTCATATCCACGCTTTTGTCTCCATTAATTTTCTAAAGCAAATAATGTCCTCAGTTTCCAAAACTGATTATCATCCATCCACATTCAGTTCCTTCCTTTTCTTCAGCTCTCCTATTTTCTTTTCAAGCTTTAAAGGTAAATTATCTTTTTACCCAAAAATAAACTTGTTTATCCTAAAATTTTGTGTGCATTGTTATCCCCTGTATTCTCCCTTTAAACAAAATTACAATGCCTCTGGTTATCATCTCAGATTTTATTAATACCTCTAAAGAAATTTTATTTTCAGTTTTATCATTTTATTATTTTTTTATTGTTGTTGTTTATACACTTGCCCCTTCCAATTTGCAGGGGATCCATTCTGGACACACACAACCCCCGTGAATTAGAAATATTGCAAATACGGTACTAGAGTCCGATTGGTTAGAATGGGTGCACACTGTTGCGCACAAGGCTATGTGCGCACCTCAAGCATGCACACCATTTTGTCCCTCACTGCTTGCCATCTGTGAAAGACTGAGACTGCGGCCAGCACATCCATGAACGGCAAGGGACGAGTGTATATTCATTTTTGTTTGTTTTTTATTTACTATTACTATTACTATTTTAATTTTAATTTATTTTATTTCAGTCTTTTTCTTACATTACTATGTGTGGGATGGGATGGAAGGAAGTCCATGGCAGGAGGTGACACAATAAAGAAACAATAAAGTTTATGTCACCTCCACTATTGACTTCTTCCTATCCCACTCCATGCAGAATCCTTAGTCACTTTTTTATACTAATATTACTCATAAATCAGAATTCCTGCATATCTGCAGCCCTGGTGGCACAGTGGTTAAATGCCTGTACTGCAGCCACTCACTCATAAACCACAAGGTTGCGAGTTCAATACAGAGTGATGCAGAGTGAGTTTAGAGTGCAAAAGTAACTTGCACTCAAGGGAGCAGGGGGGAGAGCAAAGGGAGGGGTGGATCTTGGCCTTCCCAGTTGATTCCAGCAAAAGCAAACTGCTGCGGTCTCCCCTGACCTGTGTGTTCTTCATTAATAATTGTTGCCATCTTGGTCACACTGCTGTTGCTTGACCACATGTGCCCCAGTTTAAACTGTGGAATGTTGTTGGGTATGTTAAGACTAAGCAATTTATTTCCACCAAACTATCACCCAGTTACTTATGTTGAAATAACTCCTTATGTCTTAATTCCTTTTTTCTTTCTCTTTTCATACTGGAACAGACTAACACGGTGCTCTGCAAATTGTGTAGTTTAGATATATTTTAAGTACCACTTATGGGCTTAGGCTGCACTCTTATCCAGGTCTACCAGGAACATGGGACTTTCCTGAGCAAACATTTTGGTATGCCAACTCTGAGCACTTTTGACACATTTCCCCACATCTGACCTACATGTCTGAAAACAGGCAGTGTGTGCCATGAAATGTGTTTGTCAGATTATGACATCAACTGATGGTTATAAGGGAAGCTGATGCACAACCACACTCCAACTTTCCTAACTGTTTTTGTCGCCTGTGAACAGAAGTGTTGCCCTATCTGAAGTGCTGTTTTGGAGGTCTGGAAGAGATTACACTGGTAAAATTAGAAAAGGCTTTCTCCAGCTCATGTCAGTTTCAGACTTAGCATGATGACAAAGCAACTGCTTTGCATGCATAACATCCTTCGTTCAATCCCTGGCATCTCCAGGCAGGTTTAGGAAAGGATTCTGTTGGAAGCTGTGGAAAGACATCAATAGTATTGATGCACTCCTGAGCTAAACAGACTCACTCAATATAAGGTGGTGGGCAAAGTGAAACCTTGGGGCCACATGTGAATGCCCCCATGGTTTTCATAGAACCATAGGGTTGGAAAGGGCCACAATAGCTATCTAATCCAACCCCCTGCCATGCAGGAATGCACAGCTTAAAGCATTCCTGAAAGATGTCTATCCAACCTCTGGTCTAAAGTTCTTCAAAGATGGAGAGTCCCCCACTATCTGAGGCAGTCCATTCCACTATTGAACAACTCTAAGTCAATATGCAAAGGGATCTTGCAGTATCTTTGCAACTGCGTGAAAGAATTGTAACATGAGCTTTCATAGGACCTTATCACACGGGGTCCCAAGCAGAAGGTATCCAAAGGCAATCCAAAGCTAAAACGTTTTTCCTTTCCTTGTGTCCACACATAATCCAAAGGCAATCCAAAGCTAAAACGTTTTTTTCCTCGTGAACTGAAGTCAAAGGGGATTTTTTGACATTCGGTTTTTTGGGGAAGTAAGGCCTGGAAAGTGTCGGAGGGAGGGCGAGGAACCCCCGCCGCCGCCTCCTCCGAGGCCGGAGAAGCCTCTCAGCCGGTGCCTTGGGCCGGCTGGAGGCCTGGAAGGGAGGGCGAGGTGCGGGAGGGAATCCCCGCCACCGCCTCCTCCGAGGCCGGAAGCATTGCGCAATGGCCGCGCAGGCGAAACAGATTCCTTTCGGAATCTGTCTCCTTCGGGTATTTTTTGCTTGCTTTTCGCCTGCTGGCCAGCGTTTGATAAGGCCCATAGACTTGGTCTATGACCAAGTCTATGAAAGCTATGCTACAACTTCTTTTACACAATTAGTCTCAAAGGCGCTGCTAGATCTTTTTGCATACTGATATTCCAGACTAACATGACTATACCTCTGAGCTCTTAGTCAAGTTCTTCTTGATGTTTAGTTGGAATCACTTTTCTTATCATTTGAATCCATTGGTTCATTTTCTAGTCTCTGGAACAGCAGAAAACAATCTTGCTCCTTCCTGTATCTGAGTTTCTTGAATCTTCCAGACTCCCCTGACCACCCTCTCTGATGGAAGAAAGCCTTCTCCGCTGTGACAACCCACTTATGGAATACCTTCTTCTCAGAGGTATAAATGCTGCCACAGTGATGTTGCTTCACTTTAACACCAGGTGAAAACATGATTGTTTTCAAAAGTATTTGCTTGGTTTGTACGGATCCACACAAACACTTGGTTTTTGAATTATTTTAAAGTATTTTAATTGGTTTTAATTAATTTTCTAACTTGTTCAATTGTTTAATATGTTTTTAGCCTTTTAACAAATTGCAGTGTGTTGAATTGATTATCTTGATTTTATTGTATACTGTCTAGAGATCATTAGATAGAGGGTGGGATAAAACTATTTAAGTAAGTAAAACAAATGAATAAGAAAGGTTATGTGTGAATTATCTCACCTAGAAGCCTCTAGGAAAGGCAGTACATTTTGGATGACCCTCCTTTACCATCTAATCTCAAAGAAGTACATGCATTTCAAAATCAAAAGTAGAGTTCTGGCAATTTCTTGTGTTTCTCCATCTTTGCTGTAGACATTTGAGATTGCAAACATTCTCACAAGGTCGGGGTGGGGTGGGGTGAAATGCCTTGCTAAATAAGTGTGGTGTTGCATGAAGAAAAGTTCAAACGTTTGATGATGTGACAGTAGGATGGAAAAAATATTTGAAACTATTTGGAAAATGTTGAAAAATAATTGTCAGGAAATCCTGATGAGGAAAGCAAAATATTCCAAGTCTGTGACTTATCCTGCATGAAAAAAAGGCAAGTGGGTTTTGTGTATGTGCACACAGAGAAAACAGCATTTTCTGCACAGAAAACACGTTTCCTGTAAAGAAAAAGAGTAGTTTTGCACAGAAAACATTTTTGCACAGAATACGTGTTTCCTACAGAAAACGCTGTTTCCTCCGAAAAAGCAATAAAGAAATAAATACTGTTTTCTGTACTCCAAATGTTTTCTGCATAGACAATGTTGTTTTCTGCACACAAAAAAAGTGCATTTTCTTACATGGAATAAGTCCCAAACTGTAACGAGCCTTCAAAACCTGTGTAGTTTTCAATGCTTTTCTCACTGGAAGGAGAAACGAGCTGCATTCCAAGGAGCTTCCACATGACTTTATTCATACACATAACTGTCAAGGAAGGGTCCAACTGATGATGTCCTCCATTTGTAACCTAGCCTTTTCCCACCAGTCTTGCTATCTTTTTTGTCCTTGTCCAGAAAATCCATTAAGGAAGGAATGACTCTGGATTCTGGATAGAATAATGATAGATCTGGAATGATAGAATAATAACAGCATAATAATTCTTGTTTGGAAGTACTAAACATGTTCTACATGGAATTGGCACAGATACAAGTTCCAGTTAGTGGCTTCCATTCCAGTGGGACAAGGATCAGCTTTGGCTTTTAGGCTAAACTTTAAAGGACCTAGCCAGGGTGCTGAACCATCTCCCAAAAATTGGTTCCACATCAGCATAAAGTGCAGTGGCTTCCTCTGCGGCTGAGAGTATGTGATTTGCCAACGGCAATCCAGGTGCTTTCCATGGCTGAGACGGTATTCAAACCCTGGGGTCCCAGAATCTTAATCTAGCACTTAAACCATCGCATTATGTTGGCTGTAGTTAAAATATAATTAAAGTATCAACCAGATTAAAAGGAATATAGAAGCATACCCATTCAGGAAACACATACAGACAGCACAGAACTTTCCTCATGAGCAGTCAGTTCCTTAAGACCTGCCAAAATTTAAAAGGCTTTGCCCATGACAGGATGGACATTGTGAAAGGTGCCAAGCTTAATCATGTGCTCCTTTTATCAGTGCTGAATCTGCCAGCATTCTACTTTAATGGATAGCTCCAGGTTCCAGTATTTAGTAAAGAAGAGAAAAAAGCTTCTGTATGATCACTTTTTGCACACCATGAATAATTTTTAAACACCCCGTCATGTTGCCCATGGTGGCTCACAACTTTCATGGCAGTAAGGCAGTAAATCTTTGGGTTTTAATGTGAATTTTAAAGAAAATGTCCAAGGTCCTGAACCTCTTTTGCCATTATGGTTCAGCACTTTGAACAGAATTATAGAATCATAGATTTGGAAAAGTCCTCAAGGATCATCCAGACCAACCTCTTGCCATGCAGGAAGACACCATCAAAGCACTCCCAACAGATGGCCATCCGGCCTTTGTTTAAAGGCCACCAAAGAAAGAAACTTAACCACACTCTGAGGCAACATATTCTATTGCTGAATAGCTCTTTCCCATCAAAACGTTTTCCCCTCTTTTCCTGCAACTTGAATCCATTATTCTGTGTCCTCGTCTCTGGAGCAGCAGAAAACAAGTTTGCTCCATCCACAATGTGACATCTCTTCAAATATTTAAACATGGCTATAATGTCACTCCTTAACTTTCTCTTCTCCAGGCTAAACTTACCCAGCTCCCTGTCTCTCCTCATAGGGCATGGTTTCCAGACATTTCACCATTTTGGCTGCCCTCCTCTGGACACATTCAGCTTATCAAAAAGTTTCTTAAAAGTCTGGACTAAACCCCAGAATGGACATAGTACTTCACTGACAACCAGGCAACTACCCAACACTGCATGATCACCACTTTCTTCAGCTTTATTTTACACTTGAATGATTCTGGACTCCCCTGGATATGCTGGGAAAAATGTGGGACCCTAAATTCTGTTGTCTCTAATTGTGGCGAAATGTGCATGCAGCTGCTAGCATAGCCATATGCACCTGCCGCCAGTGGGGACAATGGGGCTTGCCGTGTGCAAATGCTCAAATCCACTGATGGCAAGCTCATGGACATTGAAGTCCCACTGTACTAAGCTAAACAGTTACAATATTTCCTTATAGAGAAGTTTTTCAAGTGTAATGTCCTACCTAGAGGAGTATTTCTTGGATGAAGAAAGGGAAGAGCCAGGATGGCAGGACCCATTTGGAGCCAGAGGAGGCTGGCAATCCTGGCATTGCACTGGCAGAGGCAGAGCATGGTCCATCCCATACCACAGCTACAGAAGAAGAATAGACAGAGGCACTTCACCCTCTTGGGTGACGCATTAAAGCGCAGGGAGCAAAAGGTCAGGCAATGCCCTGCTTCACTTTAAATACAGGATGCCAAGCAAATGGGGCCATACATTTTTGTGGGTTTTTTGGGCTGTGAGGGAGGATATGCGAGGGGGATTAGTGTCTATTTAATTAGGGGTCTATTGTCTGCTAGACTAGTTCACTCCATGCATCTGATGAAGTAGACTTAAGTCTACAAAAGCTTATCCTATCAAGTTCTTTCTTTCTTTCTTTAGGACTTTATTACACGGGCAAAAGAAACGGGATAATAATGGGATAATAGCACTATGCTCCCATCAATATTGCACAATAATGGGATGATTTTCACACAATGTCATGTGACGTTGCCATTATCACACTATTATCCCATCAATAAAGTGGCAAAATTACTCCACTTTTTATTCACAGGAAAATCCCATGAATAAAAAGCTGTCCAATTTTGCCACTTAATAATAATAATAATAATAATAATAATAATAATAATAATAATAATAATAATAATAATAATTTTTTATTTATAGCCCGCCCCTCTGCTGAGCAATCGGGGTGGGAAACAACAAAATTTAAAATAGAACATAATTAAAAACATTCCCTTTCCCCACAGACCCATCCTACCCCCGCCCCATCCCCTTAAAATAAGATTAAACCATAAACTGATTTAAAAATACAATATAATTCAATTAATAAATTAAATGACAAATTATAACATAAGGAGTCAGACAATGGGGCCCATTATTGAGGGGATAATGGTGTGATAATGGTGATATCATATGAAAATCATCCCATTATTGCATGATATTGACAGGAGCATAGCACTATTATCCCATCTCTTTTGCCCTTGTGATAAAGTCCTTAGTCTCAAAGGTGCTACAATAACACTTTGCGTACCTTTAATATAGATATAATGCAGTGCCTTGGACAGCCTAATTAAAGTTTGGACAAAAACCCAGAGCCAATACACCAGTCCACTGACATGGAAACCACCAATCATAATTGCCCACAATGAAAAAGAAGATATAGTCTACACTACATTCAGTGCTTCTCTCCTCTGAGGTGGGGAACAATTTGTGAGGCTACTTTAAGCACATTTTACGATCTCAGCCAACCCTCATTTACGATAGATATTCTTAATGAAGCAGTATCTTTTTTTGGGGGGGGGGCTTACAAGTGCATTAGAAATAGTTGACAATATTATATTACACCAGCCAAACATAATTGCTTTAAAAGATGTTAGCAGTGCTTTCAGGCAAGAGCACGAAATTGAGAAATTTGGTAGCCTTATTCTTTCTGAATGACAGAGCACAGTATTTATGGCAAAGATTTAACAGCAAGACGTGTGAAACTGAATTTTAAGCCTGGTATTAGAGGGAAGGGATTTTTCCTTCCTTTTTCTTAAGAATGAGGGCTGTTTAAACTCTTTCATGACAGCTATGCAAAAAGCAATCAACTGGTACTGAAGTGACATGCAACTACTGTTGTTGTTTCTTTTAAAGGTACAATGGTTACTTTTTTTGGAAAAATCAAATAGGAGGACAGTGTTGCTTGCTAATGGGAGCTGGGTGGAAAATCATTATTAAAATAAATGGATAGATCATTTATATGCCATAGTTAGAACTTTTTATGAGCTCCTCAGTTCTGTGTTGTAAAAATTTCATTTTTCTGTCTCTCACGCAGCCGTTAGAGTGCTTAGATAATCAGACATTGCTTTCTAGTTGGCCATTTCAGGGAGACATTGCTGATCACCAAGACACTTTAATATCTTTTTGTCAAGTCCCTCATGACTCATTCGTCATGATCAAAGCAACAGGGCTAACACCATTAGCTTATCAAACTAATGAGAAATTTCCTAGGATCCTTTTTTTGCCACACAATTATAATGTTATGTTCCACTTTAATTGTCAGAGCAGCATCCTATAGAATCCTGTCATTTGTAGCTGGTGAGGCACTAGAGCTCTCTCGGTACTGCTGTTGTATTGTGTGCCGTCAAGTCATTTCTGGCTTATGACAACCTATCATGGGGTTGTCTTGGCAAGATTTATTCAGGGAAGGTTTGCTATTGCTTTCCCCTGAGGATGAGGGCATGTAACTTGCCAAAGATCACCTAGTGGATTTCATGAATGAGCGGGGAATCAAACCTGGATTCCAGTAATAGTCAAACACTCAAACCATTATGCCACCCTGGCTCTCTGATATCCTTTTCTAAAAAACAAAAAGATTCCAGAAAATGTTGCTATCACAGTTATTAGAGCGAACTATAATACTATAATTATGTGATGTGGTAGAGCTCCTAGGTAAGTGGACATTGCACCACTAGGGGTCCAAGGGAGTGGAAGAGAAGGAAAGGAACCAGAGTAACTTTGAACTGAGCTGAATAAAAATGGGCAAAATGGTAAAAATTACAATTATTGGTTTTGGTGAAGCACAGGATCCAGCCTGCAGTGAACTATTTGCCACCAGATTCACTAGAGTAGTGACTAGCACCTTCTGTGTCAGTGGAGTGATAAATTTGATCTAGTTCTTAAGCCAGTGTTTAAAGGAGCTATCTGATATTTTGGATCACAAAAGCTAGCAACCCCATGATGGTAAGTGGCTCTGATGTCAATGGGTGTGGTGAATTCACTGTGGGATCATCATAGTAGGTTTTGAATTTATTTGAGGGATAGTTTCAGCATCTGGGATAGCCCTTGGAATTCAACACTCCAGTGACATGGATGCCACTACTACAGGACACACAGAGAGAGCTAGTCCAAGTGCTGGAGAACCACTAGAATGACAGAAAATGGGAGCACGATCTATGTAGGTCCCTCCTGTTTTGGAAGACGAGTCTGGCAAAACAAATTGGTTATTAGCCTAGAAGCCTATGTGGGCTGGACCAGTTACACTCATGTACAGAATTGGTTCCTAGTTCCAAGAAACATCAAAATAGAGCTTCCACAGCCATACATCACTGCAACTTGGGAAGCTGCATTGCGTGAATCTGATCCTGCAGCTAAGCCAAGCATTCTATTCTGCTGTGGTCAGACATAATCTGGAAGACTGTGTCCAGTTCTGGGTACCACAATTCAAGAAGGATATTGACAAGCTGGAACATGTCCAGAGGAGAGTGATCAAAATGGTGAAAGCTCTGGAAACCATGCCCAGTACTAAAATAAATTTTAAATAGTTTTAATGCTATAAATTACTTGTTTGTTTTACTCTGAGAGAACACCTCTCTAGGAATCTCTAGGTTCCCCAGAGCAACTCTGTGGTCTATGATTCTATGAACTTCTGGTAAAGGTTGACCATAGAATCATGCCTAAAAATGCCTAGAGATGTGTTCTCTCTCAGAATCTCTAGGTTCTCCAGGAGAAAAAGTTGACCATAAAATCGTGATGGAAGACCTAGAGATTGCTAAAAAGAATATATTTATCAAATCCACAAAAGTCAAAGCTGCAAATGTGGAGGGCTGATTGTACGTGGTTAATGATAGAATTATAGAGTTGCAAGGGGCCTCTTAGCCTTACTCAGTGCAGGATCTCCAGCTAAAGCATCCCCAGTAGGTTGCTATCCAATACAGAAAAAGAGATCTCACCACCTCTCTAGGCAATTGGTTCCATTGCTGAACCACACTTATTGTCAAGAGGTTCCTTCTCGTGTTAAATTGAAATCTACCCTCTTGTAATTTCCACCCATTAGATCTGGGCAGCAGAAAATAGGCCTGTCCCCTCTCCTCTGAAACAACCCTTGAAGTATTTACCGTCTTTCCTTTTATGATTTGTTTTCCATAGCAGTGTTCTCCTGTGTGGGGCTGTGCTCAAGCCAATATGGATGAGGGGGTATTCTACAGTTTCCTTTCTTGTTCACATTACTTCTTTCTCTTGATGCAGATTCAGACTTCCCTCCCCAGTCTGTGCTGGCCAGTTTTACTTATCTGTCAGTCCATATATGTAATTCTGTTCCTGAACCCAGATAAATTAGCCACAGAAGTCAATGCACTGTTAACTTCCTGATTAAATTTCTGTAATGTATTCTACATGGGATTACTTTTGAAGATGACTACAGCTGGTACAAAATGCAGCAGAAGGATTGCAGACCAATATAGACAATACATAACTCCGGTCTTAAAAGAACTATACTGGCTGCCAGTATGTTTCTGACCTGAACTCAAGGAGCTGGTGATGACATTTAATGGTTTTGGGCCTTGATACATGAAATTCCTCTAGGGAATGTGGTGTAATAGTTTGACAATTGGACTATGAATCTGGGGATCATGGTTCGAATCCCTGCTTGGCCATGGAAACCCACTTGATAGCCTTGGGCAAGTCACATTCTCTCAGTCTCAGAGGATGGCGATGGCAAAGCATTCTGATGAAATTTGCCAAGAAAGCTCCATGTTTAGGGTCACCATAATTTGGAAGTGATTGAAGGCACACAACACACACTTCTATGCCTGCCTGAGGACTGAGATCTGCCAGAGGGGGCAGAAAACATAGGAGAGGGGCTTCTCAGCTGTGGCACCCCAACTGTGGAATGCCCACCCCTTGGAGGTCTGATTGACGCCAACATTGGTTTCCTTCTGGTGGCAACCAAAGGCACTTTTTAATAAATAAATAAATAAAGACTTTTGGGCTTAATTTACTTTTCATGATTTTTAATTGTTATAGACTTTCACACTATTTTAACATTGTCAGGTTCTGTATATTTTCACCCTGCTTAAGCTTTTTCATTGATATAATCTGGAACTGTTTTAAATTGTTTATTGTTTTACCAGACCATTTGCTGCCACTGCTAAAATGAATGTCACAGTGACAGGGGGAAAGTGGGAGGAGGAGAGAGAACTGGGGACATTTTAGAAGCTGTTGGAAAAATGGGATGACAGAAGATTAATCAGGACTGTGGTTGCCAAACCAAGACAGTTGGAGGATATGGAGAAAAGTCCGAGTGATGGAGAAATATGATTCATTTGTAGTAACAGTGTATTTGCAACCAGTTTGGACTATTGTGTCACAAAATGCTCTCCAGGGAGAAATTCAATTACTCATTGGCAGTCAGAACTTGGAAGGTTTTTCTTGGGGGGGGGG
>CM034708.1:9079786-9092327 GCA_020142125.1 Phrynosoma platyrhinos | reverse complement strand
CTGTCCTCTGCTCCATTATACTTAGGTTGAGCACCCTTTGCCTTTTCCTGGGGTTACAATAAGTCGATAAGCGACTTAAAGGCACATGCAGACACAAAGAATGTTCACATCCCTAGGACAAGTTGGGTAACCTAATGACTTTGGCAAAGTATAAGGATGTCTGAATGCATTCTCCATCATGGGAACGAGAGGGGAGGTTGTAGGTGGCAGTGCTAATAAAGAAGAAACATCATAGAACCATTGTATGATCATAGTGCTGGAAGGGACCCCAGTAACCAGAAGCCTCAGCCATGTTGGCCAATAGTCCCATGTTGGCCAATAGCTCCTGGGATTCTGGGAGCTGAAGTCCCTCGGCCCTTAAAGGGGAAAGGTTGCCTACCCCTGTAGTGACTAGCTGAAAGATAGAAATTGGTAGCATGAGTTTTCATAGACTTAATAATAATAATAATGCATTTGGTCTAGTAGGATCAAGTCTATGAAAACTCATGCTACCAACTTCTATCTTTCAGTTAGTCTCAAAGGTGTCACAAGATCTCTTTGCGTACTGATTTTCCAGATTAATATGGCTATGTCTTTGAATGCTGTCAGTGGAGGAATCCATCATAAAAATCCACTGCATTCAACCCATTCATTGCATGAGGATTTGTGCAGCTCAAGATTTAGGAAGGTACTGAAATTTGGCAAACAAATATCACTTATTGGCGGGCCGCCATTTGTTCAAGAGAGAAACAAGAAAATCTGTCCACTACTCAAGATCAACATACCTATCCCCTAATTCAGAACAGCTGCTAAGCAAATACATGCAACCCCCCACACATGTGCATGTGAGACCTGAGCTCCTGTTGAAACAATAATCTTCCAAGGAGAGTTGACACTGCATTTGAAGAGTTAAGAGCATGGATTTTTACAGGCAGCACAAAAACCTGCAAGGGGAGGGTGTAATATTAACAATATTATTTTTAAATTTTGTGATATATTTCCATCCTTGTCAGTCTTGCCTTCCTCTTAGATGCAATAAAGTGTTTTTGCTGGGTTCTCAAGCAGGATGGAATTACTGGTAGCTCTTTTTGTCCACAATGATGAGCAGCATTGCTCCTGGTTCACTCCAGAGCCATTCATCCTCATCCACCTATTCACCATGGCTATGTAGCAGCTTTCCAAGCCAAAACAGCCCAACATAACAAATCACAATGCCAACCAACAACAGCCAGGGGATGACTGAACATGCACATTAGATTCTGGAAGAGAAAAAGGAAAAGGAGAAACTGGATGCATGGGAGAACTACTGGATTCATGTCAACTCTGATTTATGAGAACCCTATAGCAGATTTTTGTGGCAAGATTTATTCAGAGGAGGTTTGCCATTGCCTTCTTTTGAGACTGAGTGTGACTTGTCCAAGATCACCCAGTGGATTTCTGTGGCTGAGTATGGATCTGAAACCTGGTCTTCCAGAGTCCAGTTTGATACTATACTCTTGAACTGGCACAATTTGGCTGGGACAGTCCCAATTAATTCTCTATCCTCCCACATTTATCCCTGCCTTTAAAATGTCTCAGTTTCTTTCTCCTCCTTCCACTTTCGTCCTTTGCCCTCTACTTACTTCAGTTGCTGCAAACTCATTTCAAAGTGCAAAATTAGTTTGCACCTGGAGTGCATCTACACTATAGAAATAATGCAGTTTGACACCACTTTATGTGCTGTAGCTCCATCCCCTGGCATTCTGGGATATGTAGTTTTATAATTAGCCTTCTTTGCTAAAGAGTGCTGGTACAACTAATTCCAGGATCCTGTAGGATGGAGCCATGGCAGTTAAAATGGTATCAAACTGCATTATTTCTACAGTGTAGATGCATGTTCAGTTAATTCAGCTGTGAGCCAGTGGAAGGTGGAGGCAGAATTTTGCTCTTTGCAAAAGATTCAGACAAAAGGAAGCTCCTAGCTTGTGTGTTCTCCCTCATTAATAACTTTTGCTATCTCTGATGTTGCTTGATCTGTCAAATGTTGGAGGGTATGTACGCAAACCACTGCACCACACCGATTCTCTCTCCTCTCCCCCTTTAACTCTTATGAATGTGGTGGTAAAGTTGAAGGTAGAATTTTGGCACAGTAATAGTAAAAAGCTGATTCATCAGATTCTGGGATTAATTTCTAGACTGAAGCCTGCTGCATCAATAATGTTAAGCAGCAACCCTGGCTCCTGGCTGGAGAGCTGGCAGAAGATCAAGGGCAAAGCTTTCATTTTGAGCTCCACTCTCCAGCATCTCTGGGGGAATCACCAGCCTCTTTTCTGGGCTGGGCACAAGACATCTTACTTACTTGATGAGGTGATAGGAATACAGAAAATTTGTTTTTTAATGCCAGTGGAGATCCCCCTCTATTGTTCACTTCCATGTGGGGAGATTTTAGCAAGCAAACAGCTTCAGAAAGGTTTAAATCTCCCCTCCTTGTGTGCACCAGTTCTTCAGACCCAGGCCACATCTACACTGCAAAATTCATACAATTTGATACCACTTTGCCTGCAGGGTGACCTGATGTCCTCCTTTCTCAAGACATGTCCTACATTTCAATCTCCTGTCCAGGAGGAATTCCAAAATGTCCTCTACTTTGAGCATTGCATTTTTACATTTTTAAAAATCCCTGGCTTGTTCTTCATTATAATGGAGCTCAAATGAGGGAAATCACCATGTAAAACCAAACATCAGGAGGACGGTCTCTCATTCTAACTCAGGGATAGGCAACCTTTCCCCTTTAAGGGCCGAGGGACTTCAGCTCCCAGAATCCCAGGAGCTATTGGCCAACTGGGACTATTGGCCAACATGTCTGAGGCTTCTGGGAGCTGAAGTCCCTTGGCCCTTAAAGGGGAAAGGTTGCCTACCCTGTAATACTTATTTAAAAGACATGCCCAGAGGGCTGCAGTGCTTGCAGGGCATGTGGATGCCATTAAGGCGAATACTTGCAATACTTCCAAGGCCAGGACAAATTCAAGCTTATATGGATGTGTTGCAAGTTTAGGCAACTGTGGGAGGCTTGTGGAGGGCACGTTACCCCCCTAGGAGACATTGGAGGGCCACACTCTCCACTGCCAAAAACTAAAACTAATACTATTTTTTTTTTTTTTTATTTATACATGCTACCTTCCTCCTGAAATGGGACTTATGGTAGCTCACAGATAAAACTGGTTGACAACTTAACAATAAAAAAATAAAATAATTAAAACCATCTAATTAAAACAGTATAAAATGACATTTAAAATACAGAAGTCTCCTGTAGAAGAGAGTTCCAGAAAGTGGGAGCAGCCACCAAGAAGGCTCTCTCTCATGTTTTCCACAAGAGAAATGTGATGGTGACGGAGCCAAGAGAAAGCCTTTGGACCTTCGCAAGTTTGTGTAGGGAGATACAGTCTTTCAGATAGTCTGGACTTAAGTTGTATAGGGCTTTATAGGTCATGACCAGCACTTCCAATGGTGCCCAGAACTGAACCAGTAGCCAGAGAAGCTCTTTCAACAAGGGAGTTATATGCTTCCTATAACTGGTCCCGGACATCATTCTGGCCACCACATTTTGAACCTGCTGAACAATCCCCAAATGTCTCCGCAACACACCACCTGTGATGTAGGGGGCATTTTCACCATTTTTAAGGGGACAGCTGGGCCATTTTAGGTCCAGGAGAGGTCTTTTATTTTTATTTTTTAAAAAGGAAGTGACTGGAAGCAACTTCTAGTTTATTTCTGGTTTTTAAAAAGGCCTCCCCTGTGGACTGGTGGAGGGACAAAATCTAGTGAAAATGTCTTCCAAGGCTCCTGGAGAATATTTGCTCACCCCTGAAGTACCACTAAACAGGAAGTCATTGCTCTATGAACAATTTTTATTCCTTTGAAAAGTCAAAGACATTTTACAAAGTGGCGTCTGGAGGCTCCCATGTCAGTGAGTCAATTAATCAGCTCCAGATTTTTAGCCTGGTCCAAGACACTGAACTCTCTATCCCCAAAATGTTGTTGCTGTTTGTGTCTTCAAGTCATTTCTGGTTTAGTGTGACTGGAAGGTGAAACTATCGTGGGATTTTCTCGGCAAGTTTCTTCGGAAGGGTTTTTCCTTTGCCATTGCTGTCCTCTGAGGCTGAGAGCATGCAACATGTCCAAGATCACCCAAAGGGTTTACATAGCTGAGCCGGGATTCAAACTCTGATCTGCACAGTCATAGTCCAAAATTCAAACCACTACACCACACTGGGTCTCACCCCCCAAATAGGCTCAGCATATTGAAACGCCAATGTGGAGTAGTGGTTTGAGTGTTGAACCTGAATTCCAGACACTTATGGTTCAAATCCCCACTCAGACATTGAAACCCATTGGGTGATCTTGGGCAAGCCACCCTCTCAGCCTTGAGGAAGGCAGTTGCAAACCTCCTCTGAATACATTTTGCAAAGAAAACCCCATGATAGATTATCTCCAAGTTGCATCTCCAAGTGAATGCAACAGCTCTTGACAATAGCAAGGTAGGAAAGAACCCTGGTGATTAGATGTAGCCATAAGGTTGGGAGTTCAATCTCAGGGCTCCAAGGCTGACAGCCTTCCATCTTTTTGTAGGTCGGTAAAATAAGTACACAGCTTGTTGGGGGCAATTGGCTTACAGATTGTAAATCACTTAGAGAGTGCTGAGTTCATGGATAAGTAGTATAGAAATGTACATGCTATTGCTATTGCTAGGTGCCTTTAAAGTTTGGACAAAAACCCAGAGTGGATTCACTGGCACATTGATATGGCAGCCACCATTGTGCTCTGGAAAAAACAAAAACAGGAGGAACCCAGCAAGAGACATTTTATTATCTGCTTTTGATTAGGCAAACCTGAATTGCATCAACTGTTGAAGCACAGACTTGATTGTATCCAAACATTGATCACAATCTTCAACTTTATCAAGCTGAGATCTGTGGGGCCCCTGTGCCAGAACTTGTATAGCTAGATGGGTGCATGTTTGCCCTACAAATGACTGTTCTTCTTGTCTAGGTATGTCTGTTTGCATTACGATCATGTGATCTAGCTATTTGCTCATAAAAGTCCAAGAGTATTTTGAGAAGCTGGGGAATGGGATGCCATGTATCTCTGATCATCTGTTGGGAGAATTTTTATGACAGCAACCAAAAACAGGGTCAGGAAACTAGACGGGCCCAGCCACGTTTATGGGAGTAACTTCAATAGAACTATGTGGAGCCCTGACAAAGGCAAAGATGGGTCATGAGAACAGCGCACAGATATTTGGGTCCATACTTTCAAAGCTATCCACGGTCTTATCCGAATCCTATTTTGCTGCCCTTGATTCTTGCATCCTTACTCATGACCTTCTTTCTGCTCTCGCTATATCCTCAGATGACTCAAGGTCTCCTACTTTGATAAATGGCTCCATCCATACTTCCATGCTGTTTATTACAAATCAATAGACACATAGGCATCATCTGCACTGAAAAAAATAATGCTGCTTGACATTGCTTTCACTGTTATGGCTCAATGCTATGGAATTCTGGAATTTGTAGTTTTACAAGGTCTTTAGCCTTCTCTGTCAAAGAACTCTGGTGCCATAGCAAGCTACAAATCCCAGGATTCCATAGGATGGAACCATAGCAGTTAAATTGGTGTCAAACTGTATTTTTTTTCTGCAGTGCAGATGATGCCATATATGTCCCCCCATTCGATCCTCAAAATTTACCTTTTTTGGTAGGTGTATGGGCCTGCATGGAGCAGTGGTTTGAGTGCTGGAATAAGACTCTGGGAGACCAGTGTCCCTGTTCTGCCATGGTGACCGTGGGCTAATCCTTGCTCTGCCATGGAAACTCACTGGGTGACCTTGGACAAGTCACACTCTCTCAGAGGAAGCAAAAAGGAACCCCCTCTGAACAAATCTTACAAGAAAACCTCATGATAGCATTGTAGAGTGTTAGAGTGTTACTAAGGGGAATTTATAATTAGCTCAAATTATGAGAGGGGCCACTACAACAGCCCTGCCGATATCACCTCCTGATATGTATACCAAGCAGACCAGGGGATCTGAGAAACCGAGCAGAGACAAGCTTCTCCAATTAATATCCTAAGTTATTAATAACAATGGCAACATGCACAATGTCCTAGAAAGCTGGTGAATGAGCTGATTGCCAAGGCAAGGAAAAGTCCTAAACAAAGTCCTAGTTACCAATCCGAAGGGGCAACCAGCAAAAAGTCAAATACGGTCTGTAAGTCGAGGGTTTCAAGGCAGTCCTAGGTTCAGGGATGCAGAAGTCTGAGAGTCATCAGTGGTCCGAAGGTCAAGGATACTGGGAGTCCAGGATAGTCAAGAGCCAAGGTTCAAGGCAAGAAACAAGGAGGCCTCTGAAAGGAATGAAATGCTGGAAAGTTTTAACACCAGAAATTCTTAGAGACAGATTGACCTTTTGAAGGACTGCTGCATTAAGACACCAGAGTGGTATATAGCAGCCATAATAAAGCACTGATAGGAAGACCAAGGCACTCTGTGCAAAGGGGCCCATGGTACCATCTTCTGAGATAAGGGGCATTGGAATGTGGCCAGATGTGCATTAAGTAGATTATAATGTATTCTGAAATCTTTACTCTTATTGCTTGAGATTCCATATGTTTAGGTTTGAAATATCCAATGAAGTGTAAGAACTAGATTTCTTTGTTTGGAGTTGTACAAACGTAACCATTTTTCTTCTGTTTGGGGCCCAAAACTCTGGAATGCTAATTCCTTTTGGGACTGTTGACATAATAAACCTGTGTTTACAAATTGACTTTGCTCCCTTCTCTTGCTTTTGCTCTGCCAGTAACTGAAGATGCTGCGGGCTGATAGTTCACAGAATGGTTCTTTCTATTACATTATTTCTTTGGTGGCGGCATGACTTAACTTCATTCCAACTGCCACTTCTGTGGCCTTATATGGAGAGAAGAGTTTCTGTGGCCTTATATGGAGAGAAGAGTAGCCAGGCAAAGCGCCATCATGCCTTGACCTAGCAAGTGATAGAAGGCCGTCCTTCCATCCCAACTGGCAATTATGGGCTTCTCACCCAGCCAAAGGTCTCCTCCTCCTTGGCTTGGCTTCATCATTTTTCTCTTACTGCCCCTTTTTTGTGGAATTGTCTTCCTGTAAACTTGCTGACTGCTCCTTTCTTTGCTGTTTTAAATTCTAAATTGAAAACTTTTTTGTTTTCTAAAACTTTGGGAATTTCAGATTAATGCTTTATATCAGGGGTAGGCAACCTTTCTTAGCTGATCCCCCAAAGTCCTACCTTCTGGCGAGCCTGGGGGGGGGATGGTGTCGTGCGCACTCATGCGTGCGTGCACAACCCCCACTGCTGTGCGTGACCCCCCGCGCACTGCCGCTGCCGCTGCTGCCACTGCCGCGTGAACTGCCACAGCCGTCTCCGCGCATGTCGTGGCCGCCATTTTGGAAAACAAAATGTTTTCCAAACATTTACTAAATTTACTAAATTATAGTAAATGTTAGGGTGATCAGCATGAATATCTCAGACAATGGAAATCTTGCACTCCTTGCTGGAGTGTCCTTTGTCTGGGTATGTACACTCACCTTCTTTGACCATGATCCCATCATCACCCTTCATAGACAAAAGGGGATTAGCTGATGCCTTGGGTGATCTAATTGTGGTGGGTTCCCTTGCTTCCTCCCTTGCTAAAGCCAACCAGATCTCCAAATGTGGTATGGTTGGGTTTCTGCCTTGGGGCTGCCTTTCCAAGTCAGTCACTGGTCACTCACTCCGGCATCCCTTTTAAAGAGAAGAAATTGATATGAAATATGAGAGGTGATTGGGGGCCTGGTCTTGGGGTAACAATAGAATACCTTGGAACAAGGCATGGTCAAGCTGTGTGGATGTATACCTGAAGAGGTGTAGTCCACATTGCAACATGCAGACCCCATCTTGGGAGAACATTTCTTTTCTCCACTTCAGGGCTCTTTAACCAAAGGCCTGCCTGTTTGCAGTGCAGTGAATGAAAGTCCCGAAATCGTCTTTGCAAAGGTATGCCATCCCTCTCTTGAAGATACCTCCTGAGAGCTAATGCTAGGTGATGGAGAGTCACGGTCAATTTCATTACCTGCTTTGCTACTTCAGCGAAACTTCAAGTAGAAATTCAATGTGTGTGCTAAACCAGATAGCTAAGTATGCTGAGCCAGCACAGAAGCCTGCAATGGGTTGGATGGAATCTGTGTGTGGTGTGTGGTGGTGAGGGGGAGCGGATTGAAACATTCAATACTGAGGTAAAAGATTGAATGCTTAAGCTGCCTTTGGACCATTTCAGTGTGACTCATGCCTTCCATTAAGCCATAAGGACACTTCAAGATGCCCTAGACGAGATCTGAATAAATTGTACAATGCTTGTAGAAGACTTATGTAGTAGACCAAAGATTGCTCTTTCCACAGCACATACAAATCTCAGACAAATGCAAGCAGAAAGGAGGGTTAAAAAAAGACATTATTTTAAAGCTGGCTGGTATTCTTCCACATGCCATTCTCTTCCCACAGCCCTGTCTGTATTAAATTTCCTCAAATGCTGGTTGACGTTAACAGCGTGGTGACGCCAGGTCTTCCTACAAAGGAATTTATTGGTGGGAAATGTCTGGAGGAAATGGAAATGGCCTTTTTTTCCCTCTCAGAGAAGCAGATGTTATATTCTATACTGACCAGCAGTATCACGGCTGTGCCTAGAGATGAATTTCTACTGCAAGGACTGAAGAAAAACCTGCTAGAGGTGACCAACTGCCCACATAATCCAGGATTCTTGTTTGCAAGAGGGGTAAGTAGACAGACATCTCTGGGAAGAGACATAAGAAAGGCATGAAGGAAAGAAAGGATCATTCCTGTGGCTTGTGCAAGAGACAGTTCTACAGTTATGAAGGCTGAAGCCACTGTCTCAGGTATAGGGTTGCCAGGATGGGATTATCCCAAGACTTTAGATTTCAGGGCCAAAACCTGGGACCTGGAGATAACTCTTGTTATGTCAGAAGAGACAGGATGTGGTGATTTACAAAGAGTATCACCTGGAGAAGTCATTAAACATGATAAATTAAACATCAATCACAATTAGACAAAGGACACCATTCAATTTTTGCTTCCCCCCCCCCCCATTGCCAAGTCTAAGTAATGAGGAACACATGTATGTGCATATATGCACTTTTCAAGACAGTGTTCTCCCCTTGCAATTCTCCCTCTTCACCCTGAGAACTGGAGAAGATGGGTTCTGAGAGCCTATTTAGACAACAGATGCTGAAGAAGCAAACAGGTCTTGGAGGTTTGAGTGTGAATGTCTTCATCATCTACTTTAAAGTTATGCAAATCATATGTGTCAACATTTTTGTTAATACCCAACTGTTAACCTGCCTTTGCACTCTCTTTCTTGGCTGCCTTCAGTAACTGTTCAAGGACCTTATCCCACGGGGCCAAAAGCAGCAAGAATCGGCTAAGAATCAGGCGCTATTGCGCTATAGTTTTCCGGGTGATCCCACGACGTCGCTCGGAATCCGCTAAGAATCAGGCGCTATTGCGCTATAGTTTTCCGGGTGATCCCACGACGTCGCGCGGAATCCGCTAAGAATCAGGCGCTATTGCGCTATAGTTTTCCGGGTGATCCCACGACGTCGCTCAGAATACAACAAGAAACCGCTCGGAATGCAGCATCATTCGGGTTCTTTTGTATTCCTGTTTTCATCGGGCATTGCAATAGCGCTAGCTTATCCATAGCGCTATTATAGCGCTAGCGCCATATTATACTAGCGCTATAGTACTGCAATGATGCTCATACGGTTTCTTGCCACTTTTGAGAGCAGCGTGGGATAAGGTCCCTAGTCTTTACTGTTTTCTGCTAGTAGTATAGTGTCATCTACATATCTTTCATTGTTAATGTTCCTTCCTCCAATTTTCACACCTCCTTCCACCAAGACTAGTCGTGCTTTACATATGTTACATTCAGCGTACAAGTTAAACAGATAGGGTGATAAATGAACTGTTGCCTAACCCTCTTGCCATTCTGTTTCTCTATATTCTGTACAGAGTGGCCTCTTGTCCTGAGTACAAGGTGTACAAGGTGGCCTCTTGTCCTAAATTCTGTACAAGGGGACCTCCTGTCCTGAGTACAGGTAACACACCAGGACAATCAAATGTTGTGGTTCTTTAAGACCAAACTATAGTTTTTCATGCTCTACACAATCAAAGGCTTTGCTAAAATTTATGGGGTTGTACCACTCCAAGTGTACAAAATATTTTTAGTTGCTAGACTTCTTAGCTGGTACGATTGTTGCTGCTTCTGCTGATGTGGTTGTTATTATTACTATTGCCACAGAGAGGAGTATGAATACTTTAGATGCAGCTTTATAAAGTCAAATAAGTAGAGAACAGCTGTACCTATGGAACTTGGATGGTGAAAATGGGGGAAAATGTTCATTAAGGGGCTTTTTTGTTTTGTTTTTGTACTTGTAGTTATTTCTTTTTTAATAAAGTATAATAATAAAAAAGTAAAATAAAAACTTACCCAAATCCAAAAAAAATCTTCATATATTAAATGAAAAGAATTTGAGGTTTGTAAAAATGAAACTGAATAGCACAGATGCAAAACAGACAGAACATTCTTTCTATGGACATATTATTATTTCAGCAAATAACCTTTCTAGGTAAAGGTAAAGGTAAAGGTAAAGGTAAAGGTAAAGGTAAAGGTAAAGGTAAAGGTATTCCTCGTTGACAAGGTTGTCAAGTCATGTCCGACCATAGGGGGTGGTACTTGTCTCCATTACTAAGCCAAAGAGCCAGCGTTGTCAGAGACTACTCTGTGATCATGTGGCCAGCATGATTGCACAGAATGCTGTTTACCTTCCCACCAAAGTGGTACCTATTTGTCTACTTGCATTTGCATGCTTGCGAACTGCTAGGTTGGCAGAAGCTGGGACTATTGACAGGAGCTCACCTCATCATGCAGCATATGGGCTTTGAGCTGTCAACCTGCCGATCTTGCAGTCAACAAAGTCAGCATCTTAACTATTTGAGCCACTTGGGAATTTAACTTTAGTGGTGGCTGACCTATTGGAAACCACTTGCCAGAAGGAGAGAGACAAAAAATATTTTTTTTTAAAAAAAAAATGCCTTTTGTGACCCTCCACCCTCTTCCACATCCATCTGAAACAGAAAAAAAAAAGTCTCATTTACTCTCACAAGTTTTCTCATTCAGCAGCAAAGTTGGGTTAAAGGCTCCTGGAGGACTAAAACAACAACAGTGGCTTGGGTCCATCCTATCTTTGGGACCATCTCCTTCCATATAACCCAACCCGCACACTCTGGTCCTCTGGGAGGAACCTATTTCAGCCTGTGAAAACTAGACTAACCTCCCAGAGGGCCTTTTCGGCAACGGCTCCCAGATTATGGAATGGCCTGCCAGACGAGATCCATCAGATTACCAATTTAAACAGCTGTAAAAAAGCTGTGAAGACGGATCTCTTCCGGGAGGCCTTTCCTGATTAGTTCCCTGTCAAGGAGTGAGTTTATCTTTTTCCCCACTCGCTACCACATCTATTGCTGATGGCCTGCTTACTGTTTTTAATCTTTTGATGTTTAATACTATTTTAAGGGGTGGGCGGGTTTGGGGGTGTACATTGTGGTATTTTATTGTTGTAAGCCGCTTCTGCAGAGGGGCGGGATAGAAATAATAATAATTATTACAAAACTACAGAACCATGGAGACTTCAGAAGTGTCTGAAACCATGTTAGTTTCCATCATGATGTCCCTGTGGTGGATTTGGGTGGTGATGGACATCAGAGACTCATAGAACCCATGGGTTTCCCACCTTTGATGTGATGGAACTAATAGCTATTTGGAGATTATTCTCATGGCAGCATCTTATGAAAACTGAGAAGGCTTGTCCATGCATCTGTCTCAATGTTCTGAGTGAAATGCAATTCCATTGAAACAGGTAGCCTTCACTAATCACATCACATAAGTTCATAAGTCATACCTTTGGCCTGTCTCTTCAGCCTCATCTGGAAAAAGAAACAAAACTGTTCAACAAGTGTACTTCCTGGAAATGTTCTCTGTTTACAAGCCTGAGAAACCTGATATTTGAGTAGGAACACTAGTTTTCTTTCTGTTTGTTGACATTCTGGTCATGGAATGCTAAACCCAACTGAAGCAGGATGTGCTGCTTAAGTGAAGTTATAAGCTTGGGCTACATCTTCCATAAGTAAGTGTGTGTGTGTGTGTGTGTGTGTGTGCACCACCAAAGGATACATGACTTTAGTAGTGGTAACTAGAGATCAATTGGATTCTTTCAGGATTAAAATGTAGTACCCAGAAGCCTCTAAAGATATGGAAATCCTATGGCCCTCCAGATTTTTTAGACTGCAATTCTTGTACTTCCTTAGCATCCTGGCTGAAGCTTCTGGAAGTGAAAGACCAAAAATTCTGGAGTAGGGATGTAACATTTCATAAATTGTGCTATTCAATATCTTTATTAATTCAATATCTTTATTAATGACTTGGATGACGGTATTGGGGGCAT
>CM034708.1:9054563-9066893 GCA_020142125.1 Phrynosoma platyrhinos | reverse complement strand
AGTTGAGGTTTCTGAACCCTATTGTCCTGTTCAAAGCCAACAAATGCCAACTGAGCACATTAAGAGTCTACAAGGGGAAAGTTCAGTCCCAAGGCTTATACAGAGTTACAAACAGAAGCATAGTCCAGGCAGTCTAAGGAGAAAGCAATCCGGAGCAGAATCCACAGGTGATAGGGCAGTTGCTGGAAAAATTAATTCAAACATATATACCAAAATTCAGGAAGCCAGAGATGTCACATGGGGTGCATGGAAGTTTGGGAGCTAATGTGCTATGCAGTGATCCCCAAACTTTAGTCCCCTGGGCGTTTTGAACTTCAGCTCCCAAAATTCTTGACTACTGGCCAAGCTCTCTGGAGTTTCTGGGAGCTGAAGTCCAAAACACCTGGATGACCAAAGTTTGGGAATCACTGTTCTACAGCAACAGAATGGCCTGGGCTGAGCTAACTTCTTACCATCAGTCAGGCCAATTGGCTTCATTAGTTCAGCATCCTGTATTTAAAATCGAGCAGGGCACTGTCAGATCTTTTGTTCCTAACACTTTATAATTTATCAAGAAGGCACTCCTTCTTCATCTGAGGAGGCCTCCTCCAGGTAGGACATCAGTTCTATATGGGTACCCCACATAGAATGCATTACAATGAGCCAATTTGGATGTAACTTGTGCATGGGAGACCTCTTTTCTATGTTTTTAATTGTATTGTTCTTTTAATATTGTTTAGCTACTCTGAGTCCCAGTCCTGGGAAAAGAGCAGGATACAAATAAATATAATAATAGTAGTAGTAGTAATAATCTTGTAGAAACTATATGAAACTGGATTTGAAAGAACTATTGATATTTTTTTAAGACTGCCTTCAAAGCACTGTAGTGACATTTAACCACCACCCTCCTTTGTAAATATCTGCATTACCTTTGAGATGTGGATGGGTGGCCCAGGAAGCAGAGGATCGGGGCCATGGCAACTCCAAGCCGCTGCCCCAATCCTCCCTTTTGCCACCCTGAAAGGAGCGGCAAAAGGCCACCCTAAGAGCCGGTGCGCAGCTCTTCCTCGCCCTTTTTGGCACAGTATGTCAGAACACTGTTCTGGGAGGGTGTCCTGATGCCACGCACCATGCGTAATGGCATGTGGTGTCAGGACAGCATCAGCGTGGGGTTGGGGTGGCTGGCGTGTGGCTGTCCTACCCCAACTCTACCTCCAGGCCGGTAGGTCATCCAGGTGTTTTGGACTTCCCTTTGGGCCGGTCTGCAGAGGCCCTTTGTTTTTCAAGCCAAACAAAATTTCTTGTAGCACACAAATGCCATCAGGAATCTTGTAATGCCTTCAAAGGCCACTTTGTCATGTCTTGCAAAACCTCCCTGTCAGAGCATCTGATGACAAGCTAATTGATTGTCATACATAACACTACATTATGCACTATATTATATTCTTTTCTTTTATTGATGCTTTGCCTTTTCCTCCAAAGCTGAGACTCAAGGCAGCTTAAGCAGTAAAAAGAAATACAGGTAAAAAACACATGTTGATAAAAACATTTTTAAAATATTCAAAATGCCATTATGTCCACTTAACTTAAGAGCTAAAAACAGGAGACAATGGCTACATCTGTAATGTGAGTCTTTTTAGCCTTCCCTGTCAAAGAGCTCTGGTGTCACAACAAACCACAAATCCCAGAATTCCATAGCATTGAGCCATGGCAGTTAGAACAATGTCAAGCAGCATAAATTCTGCTGTGCAGATGATCCCCAAAGCCTCTTGGAATAAAAAAAGTCTTCACTTTCTGACAAAAAAGACAGCAGGGAAAGAGGTAATTGAGTCTGCTTAAGAAGGGAGTTAGAATCATACAATCATCAGAAGGGGAACCATGGGCCAGGAGGTCCATCACCCTGCTCAATGCAAGATCTCAACCTAGAGCATCCCCAGCTTTTTTGAGGACACCCAGAGGAGGAGATCCTACCTGCTTGCGAGGAATTTGGTTCCATTTCTGAAATGCTTCCCCAGGCTGAGAGCACTCACAAGCAAGACTCTCTCTTGCATTCCCAAAAGCCAGTGGGATGGAAAGGAGAGCCTCTTCTGAGGAACTCAATATCCAGGCAATTTCATATGGAAGCATACAGTTCTTCAAATAACCTAGATGAGAACCATGTAGGAAATTTTCGGGTTAGTGGATCAAATGTCAAACCCAGAGAATGTCTACACTGTAGAAATAATGCAGTTTGACACCACTTTAAGTGCTGTACCTCTATCCTGTGGATTCCTGGGATTTGTAGTTACACAAGGTCTTTAGCCTTCTCTGCCATAGAGTGATCGTCTCTAACAAAAATACAAATCTCAGGATTTTGCAGGATGGAGCCATGGCCGTTAAAGTGGCATCAAACCACATTATTTCTACAGTTAAATGTACCTTACATAAAGAATAAATACAAACAAGTTTAAAGAATGTTACACAAAAGCAGAACTGGGCAAATACTGGTTTGTGGGGAAAAACAAGGGGGGGGGGAATGGTGGAAGTGGTGTAGTGTGCACTCATCTTTTTAGTTGTGAGCCATTTTGAGTCCCAATTTTGGGGGGAAAGCAGAATACTACTACTACTACTACTACTACTACTACTAATGATAATGATAATGCAATTGTGGCTTCCTTTATTTTTTAAAATAACACTAATTATGAAGCAGGAGATGGATCAAATAGGGAAGTATAAATGGTACTGTCATATTTCATGTACAACAAAGCGAACTCAGGAACTAAAGCCACTGAAGCACAAATGCAGTGATGAAGCAAAAGAGTGTGTTACCATTCTTCTACCTTTCCAAATACAGGAGAAGCTTTCACGCAGAATGAACAGAAACAACTGACCAGAACAATAAACAGCTAAAACATATTTAAACTCTTCAAACATGGAGTGTTGTTGCATTTCCAACAAGGACCTGAGCTTCAATCTTGCGCTTCTCATTCCCTCATTTGTTTGCATCAGGTTGCAAGACTTCCCTGACACACATCCATTTCAAAAATGTTGTACATTTTTCTGTATGCAGCTTCGAAATGTACATATTTATTTGCATGCTGTTTCTAGGCTGCATCGTCAGGAGTATGGTGTGTAGATGGAGAAAAGTAATAGTACCACCTTATTCTGCTTTGGTCAGGCCTCACCTGGAAGACTGTGTCCAGTTCTGGGCACCACAATTCAAGAAGGATGTGAACAAGTTGGAGCATGTCCAGAGGATGGAGACCAAAATGGTGAAAGGAATGGAAATCATGCCCTATGATGGGTGGCTTAAGTTGCTGGGTATGTTTAGCTTGGGGAACAAAAAGGTTAAGGAGTGACATAAGAGCCACATTTAAATATTTGAAAGGATATCATATTGAGGATGAAGCTAGCTTGTTTTCAGGTGCTCCAGAGGTTGGGATATGGAGCAATGGATTCAAGCTACAGGAAAATAGATTCCACCTCAACATTAGGAGGACTTCCTGACAGTGAGAGCTGTTCGACAGTAGAACAGATTCCCTCGGAGAGTGGTGGAGTCTTCTTCTTTGGAGGTCTTTAAACAGAGGCTGGATGGCCATCTGTCAGGGGTGCTTTGATTGTGTGTTCTTGTAGGGCAGAAGGTTGGACTTGATGCCTATCTTGCATTTTTACAGTTTATGCACGGTTTGTGGTGTGTTTCTTCTTCAGGCCATATAAATGGGCCTGAGGTGAAATGTATTTTTTCTTGCAGTGAACTGCAGGAGGTGCAAGATGGATAAGTGCATTCAGAAACACAAAAACACTTGACATTCTTTTACTTCCCCAGTGATTCTGTATACTTCTAGCTTACTGTCTTTTCAAAAGCAAAGCACAGCATTGTTTTTTAACGCAACAAGCTTTTTGCATTCTCAAATCCTGACTTGCTGAATACTCCTCCCAATGCAGATTAAAATAATATAGCTTTATTTCAGAGGAGGTTTTTTTTTAATTTTCACAAGTCTTTCCAACCCTCCCACTCTTTTTCTTTTAATTTTTGGATTCTTTATTTAGCAGCAGTTAACCTTTGCTTGTAACACTCCCTCTACTGGACTGCTTGGGTGGTCCAAGTCCCAGACCAACACTGGGGAAGCCAATTTGGAAGAGGAGGTAGGAAAATGTTATTACTCTATTAATAGACAAATGGCTGCTATTATTGTGCCTATTACAATGGTATTCTGCTTGGAGCCTAACATGCATAGAGGAATGTAGCACCTCCAACTTTCTTCCTCCATCATCCAAAATTTTATTATTTGCTTCAGAGTCCATCTGCTGGCAAAATTAACTCGTGCTCTGAAAATCAAGAAATTCTTCCCGAGCCAGCTTGATGGTTTGAGCATTGGACTGTGACTCTGGAGACCAGGGTTCAAGTCCTGGCTTGGCCATGTAAACCAACTGGGTGATCGTGGGCAAGTTACACTCTGGCAGTCTCAAAAGATGGCAATGACAATTCCCTTCTGAAAATTTTTTGCCAAGAAACTTGTCATGATAGTTTCTCCTTAGAGCCACCATAAGTTGGAAATGACTTGAAGGCATACAACAGCAATAACAAGAAAACGCTATGAAATTCATGGTGTCAAAATAAATTGACAGGTGACTTGACAGCACACACACACAGACAATATCAGCTCTACTGTCATCAGGTAGCTTCCTGGGGCTGGATGCCCCCACACTGCTCCAGGCCCATGTAAAACTGTCTTACAATGGGTCAGACTATTCAGCCCAGGATTGAGTACTCTGACTACCATCATAGAGTTGGAAGGGGCCCCACAGGCCACCAGTTCAACCAGGAAATCAGGCTGGAGCATCCCCAGCAAGTAGCTGTCCAGCCTCTTTTTGAAGACCTCTAGAGAAAGAGACCTTACCATCTCTCTAGATTAATGCTTCTCTAAATAACTGTTTCCACTGCCAAACAAATCTTGTCATCAAGATATTCCTTCTAATGCTCAGTTGAAATCTACCCTCCTGTAAGTTAAAACTGTTAGACCTGGTCCTCTCCTCTAGGACTGCAGAGAACAAATCTTCATCCTCCTCTCTAGAACAGCCCTTTAATATTAAAGTGTATTAAAGAGGATAATCCTGTCACTGCTCAGTCTTCTCTTCAACAGGTTGCACATTTTGTTGTTGTTAACTACCATCAAGTCTGCCTTGATTTATGGCAACCTCATGAATGAGCAACCTCCAGCTCCCCCTATCTTCAACTGCCTTGCTCAGGTCTTGGCTTTTTAAATTGAATCAATCTATCTGGAATGTGGTCTTACTCCAAGTCATTTTTGACTTATTGTGACCCTAAGGTGAACTTATCATAGGGTTTTTTTCTGGCAAGTTTCTTCAGAAGACATGACTCACTAGGCCTTCTCTCTAGACCTTACCAAACATTATTGCTTTTTTTCTAGTGAATCATGTCTTCTCATAGTATGGCCAAAGTACAACAGTCTCAGTTTTGTCATTTTGACTTCCAGGGAATATTCAGTCTTGATTTCCTTCAGGACCCATTTGTTTGTCTTTTTAGCAGTCCACAGGATCCTCAGGATTCTTCTCTAGCACCACCAACTCAAATGAATTGATTCTCTTCCTAGCCATTTTCTTCACTGTCCAGCTTCCACAGTCATACCATAGAGATGAGGAATATGATGGCATGACATGGTGAATCTGCTCCAGGTTCAGACCTTAAAGGAGCTATCCAAAGTGCTGAAGCCTAACCCCCAAATAGATCCAGCACTTTGGACCTGACTGGCATTGGGCCCATCAGCCATGATGGGACCTACTTTGTACATCTGGCCTTCATCCTCTGCAGGAGAAGTTCACCTCAAAAGGCTACCTGACAGCAGGATTGCCAACTTCTCTGGCAAAGACTACCTGACCTGTTCTTGTGCTTGGATACAACTTTGTGTGTATCCAAAACAAACAAAATACAAAAAATCATTAGGTGACTATTTTCATAACACTGGAAGCAAACCTCACTTGCTAATAACTACAAACTGAGCTGCTATTAAAAGACAGAGGATCTGGACCATTATTATTAATATTAGTATCATCATCAGCATATTTGCCTTTCCCCAAGTCCTAGGCTCAAGGCAGTTTATAAAAGTTAGAACAGATACATCTAAAACAACACATATCAAAGAAAAGCTAAACCATAATTAAGTTAACCATAGAGTTCAAATCCCTGCTCAGCCATTAGTGACCTTGGGCACGTCACACACTCTTAGCCTCAGAGGAAGGCAATGGCAAACCCTGTCTGAACAAAGATTGCCAAGAAAATCATGATAGGGTTGCCATAATTCAAAAACAACTTGAAGGCACACTACAACAAAATCAGCCAAAGGTTAAATAAAAATAAAAATAAAAAATCTCAAAACATAGACAGGCTCCTATAGAGAGATTAAGGCTGCCAGTTCAGAATCATACCAAGCCCTGAAGTTTCCAGACCAAAATCTAAGATCTAGGGATGGCCTTTGGTGATGTCATTAAGCATTATGCATTAACTACCAGCCATAGTTGTTCACAGCTTGTCATTCAAACACACAAACAGAGAGAGAGTGAGAATGAGAGGAGGGGGAGAGAAAGAGGATATATTTTCTTGTTTGAAAATTAAGACAAAAGTCTAAAGTGGCAATTTTACAGACCAAGAAGCTAACTAAATATATAGATTCCCTTGGGAGTCTATGCAAGTTGCAGCAAGAAATCAATTAAGCCTTGCAAATTGGAACAAGCTGCTATTCTCTTAACTGACCTGGAGAATTGTAGGGTCATGCCTTGAGATTCAATCCCTCAGAGAAACCAGACCTGAGCTATATAGGTCTTTGCAGGCTGTACCAGCACTTTAAATTGTGCCCAGAAACAGCACTGGCAGCCAGTAGACTTCTTTCAACAGGGAGTTGTGAGTAATTTACTACTTGGCAATGGAATCCTTCCATCTTGACCACTGCTGTGTAGATTTCTAAAATACATATGCATTTAATTCACCCTAACAACTGTCTTTTGACCTTCACTTCTTCCTTGAAGATTGTCGTTTCTTCTTAGCAAGAACAATGTGAATACAACAGCCTCCTAACAGCTTTAACTGTCTGCGCATTATAAAGGAAGAAGAAGAAGAAGAAAAAGTTATGCCAAATTGGATGCTTGTTGGGGGGAATCTATTTTCATCCATTGTAGCCAATGGTCAATCTTCTTTCCAACAAAAACATCAAGTCGTGTGGTTTTCATTAAAATTAGTTGTGGGCCTCCAACACAAATGTTTAATGAGGCTCACCACAAAAGTACACTTTGGCAGGTTATGGCCAGCATACTGGCCCCGATTCTACCTGGAATCAGTGGGAAATCAGTCTATTTATTTACCTCCTAATTTTGTTTATGGACAGCCTTGCTTTTCCTGCAGTGTTATCTCCAGTATTTTATACAAGGCAACATAAGAATCCTTTGCTGTTTTTCCAAGTTGCTTGAATTAGAAAAAATAGGCAGAAATTTATAAGCATGCAGAATGAAACACAATGCTATTTGAACACAGTCCGTGGTTTCCTTGCCAGTGTCAAGACCTCTCTTATTGCTGTTTGCTGAATTTATAATTTGAATGGTAGACTCTCTGTCACCTGGGTCATTACATAACTGACACTAATATTAAAAGAACTCTAAAAGCCAGTAGCCAAAAAATTAGCTAGTTAATACAAATCCTCACTCTGTAAAAGGCATTCTTCTCTTCTTTCCTAACCTCTCCATGCTTAGAAAACGAGGCTGCATCCACACTGCAGAATTAACCCAGTCTGACACACTTTAACTGCCATAGCTCGATCCTATGGAATCTTGGAAATTGTACAGTGACCCCTTGGTATCCATTGGGGTTTGATTCCAGGATGCCTCATAGATACCAAAATCTGGGGGTGTTAAGTCCCATTAAATACAATGGATAGCAAAATAGTGCTCCTTAGATAAAATGTCAAAATCAAGGTTTGCTTTTTGGAATTTATATATTTTAAAAAACACTTTCAAGCCACGGATGTTTGAATCTGTGGATAAAAAGTCAGTGGACATGGAAGGCCAACTGTAGTTTGCTGTAGTACCAGAGCTCTCTGACAGAGAAGGCTAAATGTCTCACAGAACTACAATTCCCAGAATTCAATAGCACTGAGCCATGGCAGTTGGAGTGGTGTCAACTGTATTTTATTGTGGCACCAGAGCTCTCTGACAGAGAAGGCTCAATGTCTTAGAAAAAAAACAATTCCCATGATTCCCTAGTACTAACCCTAACCCTAAAAGTGGACTCAATTTGCACTATTTCTGGCAGTTTGCAACCCCCCTCTGTAACTGCAATACAAAATGTTGTTGCTGTGTGGTTTCAAGTCATTTTGCATTTTTTGTGACCCTAAGGTCTATCATGGAGTTTTCTTGGCAAGGTTTCCCATTGCCTTCCACTGAGGATGAGAGAGTGTGACTTGCCTAAGGCCACCCAGTGGGCTTTCATGGCCAACTGAGGATTTGAACCCTGGTTTCCAGAATCATAGTCTAATACTAAGATCACTACACCACACTGACTCTGTAATAATAAATACTATGCAACAACGGGCCTCTGCAGACGGCACAAAGCACCGTCTTGGAGGCAGGGAAGGGGAGGAACAGCCGCACACCAGCCGCCTCAACCCCTCCCCGAGGACATCATCAGGCCGCTCACTGTTATGCATGATGCGCCCCCTGAATACTTCCTCCCAGTGCAGCATCTTTTTGCGCTGCATCGGAAGAGACGCGGAAGAGCCACACATCAGCTTTTCTGGTGCCCTTTCTGCATCTTGAGAAAGGAGCACTATTTTGGTGCTCTTTTCCCAGGTGCCAAAATAATTAGTTATAAATATAAACTTCCCATGCTTTGGAACTGGCTTCAGTGGTCCTATGTGCACTGCAGAAATAATTCAGTTTGACACTGCTTTAACCATGGATCTATGCTATGGAAGTCTGGGATTTGAATTTTATGAGATATTTAGCTTTCCCTGCAGAGAGCTCTGGTGCCACAAAACTAACAAATCCCAAAATTTCATAAGGTTGAGCCATGACAGTTAAAGTAGTGTCAAATGGAATTAATTCTGCAGTACAGATTAGAACAGTGATGTATCTCTACCACAAACATAATATTGTAAAATCCATTAGCTGAGGTCTAGTTAATAACTTATGCACATATGAGTTCCTTTATACATGTGGTTGTACTCCCCTGCTCGATGACATAACAGCCATATTCAGTTGAAGGTTATGGAAGCAGAGCTAAACATGGAGTGCCGTTGTACATGTTGTGCCATTTCACATTGTACATACAGAAATACATTGTGAATTATGTATTAAGCATGCATACATTCATTATACATTGCAATCATGAATTTCATATTACGTTACATATTTGGTTGTGCAGTGTTGCAATTCACTGCTGCACATCACCACATTACTCTGTGAGTGTAATGTTACACTCTGTCTTCTTGATCTTGGTCATCATTTAGACAAATAGAGATATAGTTGCTAAAGAGATGAATATTTCAGCTTCTAAATTCTGCAAAACAGCAACAGTTTGTTCTCCCACCCCCTCTAAACAGACATTTGTAGATCTCTACAAAGTTTGTATACTTGCATATATTTATGCTGATTTGCCCTGTTTGACTCTTTGTGGAATAAAAAGATCACTATGGAATCATTTGTCATTATCAGTTTTTTTTTAAAAAAACGCAGACATTCCAACTATACAGATTCCTCCACTTCCAAAACAAGCCAAATGAAAAAGGAAGTCTAATTTATTTCTTGTTTACACCTCTTATCAGTGTCCCTTTCTCCACAAGAATCAATAACTCTTACCTACACAGTTCCATTTATGAATCTATTTGACTTCATTTGCTGAATAATCAATGGGTCACGAGCCATTCTAAGTCCCAGTCGTATGACCTTCTCACCAGTGTAATATCCATTTCTGCTGCCTCATCACATTTGTACTGGCAAAATTGCTACTTCCCTAAAGGTGGGCTTTGCCTCCCTTTTTCCAACTCCACATCATCAGTTTTCAATCTGCGCCTTATCTAGCAGTTTATTTGCCATATTCTTCCTTAAAAACATGCCTTCCTCTGCTAAGAAAGCCTTCTAGATTTTCTCAGGCCACAAGATGCAAGGAAAGGGGGTAAGAAATCAAACATTCAGAAGGTTGTCACTCAAAATCCCAAATGGGAGAGCATAACAGTCTTCCAGCACATTCTGTAACAGATGTTTTAAAAGTCACCATATGACAGCAGGCATATTGAAAAGGGAGACTTGGATGCGATGCTGCAGAACTGGTATTCATTAGTAAATATGACACATTTTCAGTTTTGAAAAATCTGAGGAATCTCTCTCTGATGGCAGATGGTAATCATTCCTCCTTGGGTATGTGGGGTACAAGGACAACATGTCCAGAGTTTTCTCTTCACTGTGGGAGAAAACAATATTTCCACATGTTGCTTTTGTTTTGTTTCTGCAGAAAAAAATGATGAAATTTTCACTTTCATAAGCATTTCAGGGAATTATTCTGCAGAAAAATAAACATGAATTGGGGAGTTTTTTGAGAAACAAGCCAAACAGATTTTTCACACTAAAAAGACATTTTTTCCTAGAAAATCCATGAATTTTTAAAGCAGCTTATTTATATACCGCTTCATATCATGCTATGGGATGTCTAAGCGGTTTACAACTGTGAGCTGATCGCCCCCCAACAATCTGGGTACTGATTTTAGCGACTTCGGAAGGATGCAGGCCTGAGTCGAGCCTCAGCCCTGGCTGGTATTGAACTCACAACCTTGTGCTCTATGAGTGAGTGGCTGCAGTACAGGCATTTAACCACTGCGCCACCAGGGCAAAAAAGTTGTATTTCTGTGTCAAATAATTTCCTGAAAATTTCAGGATGTGCAAATACCAAGTGAAAACTGCACATAATTTTTTGCATCTGGGTTATACCTTTTGACCAAGTTTCCTGAGTGGTGGGAAGTGCATTTTTCATCCTAGAAACAAATACAGCTAGCCTTCAGTTTTTGTGGGGATCTGTTCCAGACCCCCCTCCTTGCAAAAATGGAGATTTGTAAATATTCAAGCCCCATAGGCTTGAATGAGGCGTGCCCACAGGGGTGCACCCCATTGATTTAAATGGGGGGTCACCCCTCCATGAATATGCAAAACCTTGGACTTCAAGTCCATTCTTACTAGGCATTAATGCAACTGATCTTATAACAATATTTCCTTACCATCATAGTGCCAGATCTCAGCAGGCCTGCCAAGGCATTTAATTTATTTTTGCATCAAGGCAGAAAATGTCACCTCTCCTCATCCCTGAGAGTAAAAATATAATCAGAAATTACCAACCTTGGAAAAGTCACTGTTCTGGACTACTGTTCTCAGTAGAAGGCTGAGAGATTAGGGGTGGGGGGGGGGAAATTGGAATCTACAAAAGGAATTTTTCCAAGCTCTGGTAATTTAAATAACTAATCATTTGATACCCTTTAGAGACATTAGGGATATGAGTCTTCATTAATTTCATTCTCACATATGAAAACAGAAACTTTCAAATCTTTTCTCCCAGATGGGCAAAATCAGAAGAGTTTTTGAGCATTTTGGGATTATTTTGGGGTGGGGAGGGGATTGATTTTGCAAAGCATTTTCCTCCTGGGAAAAACATATTTTTTGAAAAACACTACTTTTTTGCAGGCTGGCACCCTCTGCAGCAGTTCTGATACTGTAAGCTGGACTTAGGATATTGTAATTGCTGGATATTCATGTTTGGGGTCATAAATGACCAAATGTGACACCAAAGGCCTGCCTTCACAGTATCTCATTATGGATATTGGAGTGCTGGGGAATATCATCTGGATCTGGCTCCCATTTGCGGATTGCTTTGAGAAAAGCAATTGTGGCAGAACCACAAGGGATCTCTCCAACTGCCTGTTCTCAAGGCATTCTCTGATCAGCAGAATATTATGGATGTCATTTCCTAGTGCTCTGGTCTCCAGGGCCTCAGAAACACTTCAGCTAGAGGGCTGCCAGGCTGGAAATATAGGTCCGGGGGGGGGGTGTCATTGTCAATCATGACTGATGAAGGCGCTCCATTATCATACTTTTTATTTTTATTTTATGTTTTATTTTTTATTATTACAAGTAAAATGAAATTGTAAGTCTCTCAGTTACAGATTCCAGAGGATGTTGCTTAGGGACAGCTGCTCTTCAAAAACAGAGCTTAAATGTGGCATCCCTCAGGGCACCATCCTGTCCCCGATGTTGTTCAACATCTATATGAAATTACTGGGGGAGATCATCCGTAGACATGGGGCGGGGTGTTATCAATATGCT
>CM034708.1:8966712-8986297 GCA_020142125.1 Phrynosoma platyrhinos | reverse complement strand
GCTGCCCAGCTGCTCCTCTCCTTCTCCTCTCTCTGGCCGGACTGTTCCTATGCTAGTTCTGTGCCTGCAGTAGGCAAAGTAAAGCCAACTGCTTCTAGAATCCCTTCTGTGAACAAGTAAAACAGAGAGAAAGAGGGAAGTGAATTAGGGTCTATACAGACGGCCCGAAAGGGGCGGCACAGAGCTGCCCCTGGGAGTGGCGGCTTGGGGTCGCGGCAACTGCATGCCATGGCCCTGGTCCTCTTTTTTGCTGCCCCCAAAAGAGCAGCAAAATGCCACTCCTTTTGGGGGTGGCAAAAAGCTGCCCTTTCAGCCTCAGTGGCAGCTTTTTTGTACCCTTTTGGCGCAATGTGTGCGCATACGCTGAAAACATGTGACTTTGTCAAGGTCACCAAGTGGATGTCATGGCTGAGCGAGGTATCAACCCCTGGTCTTCAGAGTCACAGTCCAACACTCAAACCACTGTATCCCACTTGGCTCATTTGTTATCCTACATATATATCTCTGATTTTGGAACTTTAGGGACTGGAAGATAGTATTCATGTCACTTTTCTTCCATTTTTAGAATGAGCTTCTCATTTTTTATTAGTTTTTAATAAAACACTGAAACGTTTAAGAAGGAATTGTTTTAGCAGTGTGCAGTTAATTAGCTCAGATTACTTAGTTAGCTGCTATGAATTATTCACTGATTGACACTTGTTCTAAAACCTTAGTCCATGCCAGGGGAAACATGGATATTCCAGAAGATTGGTAGTCTGTTGTATCACACTTAATATTTTGGCATGCTGGTTTTTAGTGGTAGCTTTGAAAGTGGTCCTGCTTCTAGAAATAATCAAATATATTTTCTAGTCTGAATTTCTGGATATGCCACATGGGGCTTTTTTGCTTCAAAGAAAATAACAGCATTGTCCTTGATTTGGAGCCACTTTGCCAATTGTGAATAACTGCCTGTCTAGATTAGTTGTATGGTAATAGTCTGATGGGATTTTACCCCTTTGGATTGCAGGTTTGTCTATGTGTATGCTTTCCATGTTAAAATAAATCTCTGAATTTAGCTGTTTAGTACTGTATGTTACATCGATTTCAAAAATGTGGTAGATTTTTGAAATTACAGCAGTCCACATGCTTACTGTAGTTTCCACTCATGTCAGTAGGACTTGTTTTCTGTGCCATTTCTCTTCTAGTTTAATTTAGGGTTTGTCATGTTTGTATCTCTCTTGCAGGGTACCTTTCACAGTCAACAGGCATTAGAATATGGCACCAATCTAGTAGGAGGAATTTCACCAGGCAAAGGGGGAAAAACTCACTTGGGGCTTCCTGTTTTTAACTCTGTTAGAGAGGTAGGTAATAACACTATACTGGCAATGCTTTTTACATTGGGCTGCCTTTACAGGCAGATCCAAAAGTTTGATTAGTGTCGAATGCAGCCTCTAGGATACTTGAAGTAACCAATGTTTGTATTCTGTACCAGTTGCAGGGGCTGCCCAGTAATGTTAAGTTTCAATTAAAAGTGCAGTTTTTCACCTTTAAAACCCTGAACACCTTGGGACCAGAACTACCTGCACCCATAGGAAGCTTACTTGGATCCCAAGAGACTGTCTTCTTTGGACTGCCATTAATAGGTTGAGCCTTTTCTGGAGTGGCCCCACATTAATGAAATACCACTCTCCAGGAAGTGTACATGGCCTCCTCTTTAGTGGATTTTAAACAGAACTTGAAAACTTTTTAAAAACCTATTCAGTTTTTAATTGACTTTATTTGTTTTTTATTTTATTTTCTATTCCTTTAACTGTTTACTTTCTGCTGTTGCTTTTGAAGTGTTTTGTTGGATAATACTGCATTTAGTAATTGCTATAAGCTCCCCTATGAAGTGTTTACTTTAAAGACAGGCTTCACTGTGCTCCTGCCTCTAATCATTGTATTCTGTACTTTAATCTCAAAATAAATAAATAAATACCCTCTCCCACCATTAGAAGAAACTCCTCAGAAGCCATGTACTCACTAGAATTCCATCTTAAATACACATTTTGCTTTCTGTATATTTTCACTCACAGTTGTGTCATAGTACACAGGTTAGAAATCCACAGAGTTGAGGGCAGAAATCCCTGTAGGCAGATCTGAGCAGTACTGTTCAGTGCAGGGGTAGGTAACCTTTTCACTTTAAGGGCCGAGGGACTTCAGCTCCCAGAATCCCAGGAGCTATTGGCCAACATGGGACTATTGGCCAACATGGCTGAGGCTTCTGGGAGCTGAAGTCCCTCGGCCCTTAAAGGGGAAAGGTTGCCTACCCCTGGTTCAGTGCCACCTTCAAAAGGAGACATGAAACCTGAAGCAGTGCCGTTGGCCAAGGATTCATACATCTGGTGAGAACTGTGGTGTTTTGTCAGTGGCAGACTTAATGTTTTGTCAGTGGCAGACTTCAGCATTCTGAAACTTGGAACAATTTCCAAAAAAACAAAAACAAAGAAGCTTATGATAGTATCAGGAATAGCCAGCTGCAATACTTGCTTGTCATGTTGAGCTCTTCAGTGAGCTGAAATGGCAAATAAAACATTTAAAATAAATAGGGGATGCATATTTTAGTAAGTGACCACCTCCTGGTTAACCCACAAATTTGACCCATAGATCGTAAGGGATTGTTCCAGTGTACATTGGTTTCCTTAAAAGATTGACCCTTTGCAGAGTCATTAGAAATATTTGGATGGCAAAAAGAAGTTTGGGTCTTGTTGACAAGAATATTCTTAGGGCGAGATGTCTATTTCCAAAAAATGACACTGTTTTATAAATTAATTGCATCTTTAGGCTAAAGAAAAAACGGGTGCTTCGGCCTCTGTAATATACGTGCCACCTCCGTTCGCTGCTGCTGCAATCAATGAGTCCATAGACGCAGAAATCTCCCTCGTTGTGTGCATTACAGAAGGTATTCCTCAACAGGACATGGTTCGTGTCAAACACAGATTGCTTCGGCAGGACAAGACTCGGCTTGTTGGCCCAAATTGTCCGGGAGTTATCAACGTAAGGGCTCAAGTGGAGTTAAAACAATTTGGTATCTTGTTTAGTTTTTTTTTTAAGAGAATGGAAGTCCATAGATTTTTTTACTGACAACCAAAATACTATGTAATCTTGTATCCTTGCCTGTCTTTTGAGATTATCTTGATAAGCAGGCATCTTCGGATTAACCATTTTCTCTCAACAATGATATATGAGTCAGTATGGTGCAGCACATGGTGTGTCTCATTTGTGTGCCTGGTCTCTGTTTCTTAGCTCATGCTTCACTGTAGCATTGCTCTAAAAATGAGACCAAGCCCCTGTATAAACCAGTGTTTTCCAACCGATGTCATTCTGGAGTTAGACGATTAGTGATGTTAGGCAAGGTTTCTTGAAAAAACATTTGCCCACCCCTACTGCAGTTTTAGCCATCTGACAGTGTTCTCTGTTCATTGAAAGTGGTGGTTAGGGCACCTAACAGAAAGGGTTAGGGTTAGGGCACCTAACAGAAAGGGTTAGGGTTTTCTGCCTAACCCTGGCAGAAAAGAGTGTATGTCCTAGAAAGTAATCCAGAATTCTTTTTGAAGACTAGCTGTTCTGGACAGGCTAGACACCTGGCTTTCTAAAGCTTTTATACTAGACTAGGACAGAAAGCCTAATAAAATCTAATCCAGGTTTTTCTTCTCTGATCTTGTTTTCTTTTTCAGCCTGGAGAATGTAAGATTGGTATCATGCCTGGACACATTCACAAGAAAGGAAGAATTGGTAAGATCTCAGTTTAAGTCTGATGGAATTTCTCAGAAAGTGGAGTCACGTTTATCATATTGTGCATTTACAGTTCATTTGTATCATCCTAGGCCTAAATCAGTTGTTAATGTTACCTAGAATGGATTCATTGAAATACTGGAACTCACATAAATGCTGACTTTCAAGATTCTGTTGATTCATATAGTCTATGGTAGTTGGGATTTGATTTAGCAATTTGATTTAGATCCTATTCAGTAGCAGCTGCTGCTAATATTACTGTTGTTATTGTTTAATTGTGTTGTGCTGGAGAGGAACTTCCAACCCTGGGAAGGAATCTGCTTCCCCCCTTTGTGTTCTAAATCTGGCCCACTGGGTTTCTCCAGACGGCCACAGTCATCTCCCAATAACACCGTTTCGTGATTGCCCAGATGTTGTGCAACTTTTTTTCAATTCTAAAAGTTTAAATGTCTCATAAAGTTTATCTAGTAGTAGGTAGTGTTTTAAACTAAAATATGCTGGCATTTTTTTATCTCAGCCTTTTGCCTTTGGCTCCTTCCACCATTGGAGTATGGACCTTGAAAATTCTGGAACTAAATGTGACTGAGATTGAGAAAGATTTTCCTCTCTCATCTTATGAACTCAGCTAAAACCACATCTTTCCAATCTTAATCAGAAGACTCCGGGGGAGGAGTGGGAAAGACAATTTTCTGAGTATACGGCAGTAAAAATCCTGTTTCAAAAGCGTCCAGTAAGGCATGGAAACCATTGTCCCCAGTCTGCATCTCATAGCAAATGGCAGTCCTCCCTTCCTGACATTAGCTAATTTCAGATGAGAGGTTATTCCCACTAACGTTTAATGGTTGTCTTCCCACCAACCAACTCATGGCTGAATTCTGGATTGTTGAATAGTGGTGTGTTATTATTTATGTTCTTGTAGCAAAGAGAGAAGCAAAGGGAATTTCAAATCCTGTTCTCTGAAGTTGTCATTCTCAAAACCATCCTATATCTGCCACAGAGTGTATATAAACAGAACAGTGTGAACTTGAAATTTACATGTATTACAGACTTTAGTGGACATTTTTGTGGCTACTAATTAGTTGGCCTCCTGGACTTTCAGTATGAAATGAGTGAATGAGAACATGGCAGATTCTATTACATTTGGGGGTATTTTCATTTCTTCACTCTCACTGTCTGGGAATTCTGTATAGTGGGTATATAGGTTCCAACTGCTCAGAAACTTTTGCTGTAAAATTCCCACCTTCAGCTGGAACAATTTGAGTCCACTTCTGCTCTTTTGTTTCAATAGAGCTGATGTAACAGGGTTAATAGGGCCCTCCTGTGTTCCGTTTTGGCTTTGTAATATCAATGCCATGTTCACTGTCTTGCTAGAATAATTTAGAACACAGTGGATTTGTATAAATTAATGTTATCTGTTGTCACATAGAAATGAATGCATAGTAAAATTAGATTGTCATTTAAGCTGTTTGTTTTCAATTATCCTTTTTCCTTTTCATCCTTCAGGTATTGTATCACGATCTGGCACTCTAACATATGAGGCTGTTCATCAGACAACTCAAGTTGGACTGGGACAATCCTTCTGTGTTGGTGGGTTTGAGAGACACTCAGTCCATGTGTAAGACAACACATAAGATTGTAGAAACTATCTAGACATGCTAACACATTTTCTCTTCTGCCTTTAATTTTTCTTTGAAGTGGTGCTCATTTGACACAAAGTGTGACAAATTCAGAGGATGTTATGGTAGTTGGGATGTGCAATTAGAGTAGAATTATGGGGCTTACAGTTTCAGATGCTTCTGAGTGCTTTTTAAAACCCACAATTTATAAGAGGGAGACCTGTTGCTATCCCTCTGAATTGACTTCATGGTTACACCATCTGGAGGGAGGGCAGCACTTCTGACCTTTGTTCTGGTGTCCTCTGGAGTAAACAAACAAATGGTGCCTGGAAGCATGGGGCCATCACCAACAGAATCATAAAAATAGTGTTGTGTGAGTTTATGAAGCTTTGGCCCAGTGCCTCTGTAAATCAAAAGGTTCCCATTACAGCTCTTAGCTCAACTCTAGCTTAGAGCTTTCAAAGGTTTCTGGGGGAACTTCACAAATAACTTTTTCTTAGGAAGGTGCTTTTTTGGCACCATGCTGAGAGGCTTAGGTCCTTTGCAGACTGCCAGAAATAGTGCACATTAAATTGAGGCACTGCCCTGGCTCAGTGCTAGGGAATCATGGGAACTGTAATTTATGTTGTAATGCATTACGGTAAAATCTATGTTGTAATGCATTATGGTAAAAAAAAGTTGGACAGCTATGCTGATATAATGCCATGTATGACAGTGTCTTCTGAGTAAAGTTGTTTCCAAAATTACTCAGAACTTCTGAGTAAAGTTGTTTCCAGAATTCATGCCAGACTGACGGATCAGTCTAATTGAGAAAGCAAGGGATGAATGAGTCTGTAACAGTTCTGACATCCATTTAGTTTTGCTGTAGCAAGATTCTGGCAGGATGTATGGCTTTGAGAAGATTGCATCATATTTTGGACAGCTATTAAAAATGTATACGATTGGGCTTTTCATAGGCTGCTGTCAGTGTAGAATGCTGGAGTAGACAGGACTTCTGTCTGATTGTACTCATATCCTTCTTTAGAAAATTAAAATCTACAAAGTTGAGCCCAAAAAAATGAGAGTTTGTGGGACAGAGTTATCTCTTGCAAATCAAATCTACATCCAGTTGCCAGAGATCAGGGATTTTAACCAAATCCTAAAATTGACTAGCAGAACTGAATAAAAACTGTACTGAAAGCAGCAGTTAGTTAATATTTTGTAGAATGAGAAACACTGAAGCTGAGAGTTAAGCACAGGGCTAACAAATAGCAGATTTATTTTCCTTTGGAGTTTTATTTGTTCTCATTGAAAATATTGGGAGGAAACCCTTTGGCAATTTAGTACAAATCATGAAGTAATCTACCAGTAGATCTGTGTGCTTTCAGATGGGGTGGGGGATGTGATATACTGGCCCCCATTTTTCATCCCCCTGAACCCCCCCATCCTTCAAAACATTGTTTAAACATTCTCCCCTTTGCCAAAATGGCTCAAAACTGCCACCAGATATGATCATTTCACTCCCCCCATCCTGCATGTTTCATCCTGGCATCTGCCAGAACTCAGCTGAAAATAAAATTGGAAATAACATGACTTCTGGCTTTGTCAGGAATGCCAGTGAAGTCCTCTGTTGGTTAAAAAAATGGATCCTACCCCCTCCATGGTTGCCCATGCCTGGCATAGGCAGTACCAGTTTAAATGATTTTTTGGTCTTAAGGCTGCTTCAAATAGAATACAACTAATTTTTATTTTATGTTCCTGAAAATTATTGTTGTTTTTCTGAAACCAGAAATATTGGTAATTGCTTGGATAACAGAGACTGAACAATCTAAAAAGTGATTTAATAACTGAAGTAATTGTTGGCAAGTTCAAGAGTGTTGTTATTGGAGTGAAAGCAAGAATTTCAAAATTGAATACTGAAAGTCAGCAGTCCTTCTTCATGCAGTTGGACTTGAAAGCATGTTTTTGCCTTCCATGGTCTTCTTTGACTTCCTTCAGGAATCGGCGGAGATCCCTTTAATGGAACAAATTTTATTGACTGTCTGGACGTCTTCCTGAAGGATCCCCATACTGACGGGATTATACTGATAGGCGAGATTGGTGGAAATGCTGAAGAAGATGCTGCTGACTTCCTAAGGAAAAACAATTCTGTAAGCTTAAATGGTTTTATCATAGAATTATACAGTTGAATGAGACCACGAGGGTCATCCAGTCCTCCCCCCTGCTGTGTGTGAAGGTTCTGTTCTTGGGAAGGAAGAAGAAACAGCCCTTTAAAAAACACCAACACTGACTTTTATTCAACTATGTAAAGCCAGTGGATTGAATCAAAATATACCCTCCCTTTCACAGAAAGGCTTCTGTGAAACATCACTCTATCACTTCCCCCACCACTTTCAATCTATCACTCAACATTTCCAAGGCAGTGTTTTTGGCAAAAAGTTGCAATTCTTCCAACTGTCTACAAAGGGCCATCTTGAACTATATCTGTCTAGTAACCTAGAGATGCGAGTTGGGTATACGGACTTAATGACAGTTTTAAAAAATGTTTTTAGGAATGTTAAAAATTCCAAAGCCTCCCTGAGCCTTCTGGTGGTGGTAGCGGGGAATTGCAACATTCCTCACAGGCTGTTTCAGGTCCAAAAAGAGTTTTTCTTTATCTAGAAGTCATTTCTGGTTTTTTAAAAAAGGTTCTCCTTAGTCTAAAGCAGCATGGGGTGGGGAATCTCTCCAAATTGCCTCCCACCTCCTAAAGCACAGATGGGCAACTCTCTGTGGTTAAGGCCCTTGAGGTCTCTCTCAGCTCTGTGACTCAGTGCCACAATCCTTCTGCAATAAAAATCTCAAATCCTTGGGGGTATTTTTACCAGGTTTTTGGTTTCACCTGGGCTGTTCTAGGACAAAGAGAGTCCTTTCTTTAAAAAGGGAAGTGACTGACAAGTCACATGGTTTGCTTCTTCCTTTTTTTTTTAAAGGGACTTAAAATTGCAGAAACATGGCAAAATTCTATCCCTTATCACAGAGGCTATTTGGAGGCATTTGGGCAGCAAACTTTTTTAAAAAATTAATTTATCAGAATGTTTTCAAACCCCTGGGGCCCATAAAAACAGCTCCGGAGTGACTGTACTTTGCCCACCTCTGTTCTAAAATATGCAGACAGATATTTTGATTTCCCATTCCCCAAAATATTTTCAAAACATTTGAAGTGGTGGAAACCCATGTGTATGTATGTATGTATGTATATGCCTTAGAGTTTGTCAATTTATGATGGCTCCACAACAACCTTGAAGGCTCATTTGGCCTGTTGGCCACAGTTTTCCCACTTCTGGTTTAGCTATTTCCTTGGGTTTCATGCCCCATTTTTGCTCAGCACAGGCTTTCTTCTGCATACCAATACTCTTTTCTCTGCCCAGGCTCCTCAGGCTAGTCCTTTACCATTGACTCACTGTTGGCTTTCTATAGTTCAGTGTCTCTTGGTTGCCAATACCATTAACTGCTAGCTGGAGTAGTTGCATTTCTTACCTACTGTCTTTTCCTTTTATGATATGAATCCTCTTTTATCACAGGGTCCGGACTCGAAGCCAGTTGTATCATTTATAGCTGGAGTTACTGCTCCCCCAGGCCGACGCATGGGCCACGCAGGGGCTATCATTGCTGGTGGGAAAGGTGGAGCAAAAGAGAAAATTGCTGCCCTTCAAAATGCTGGTGTCATTGTCAGTATGTCCCCTGCTCAGCTGGGATCTACTATATACAAGGTTAGTTAAGCAGCACTTAAAAAGTGGTGAAGATAATGATACATGTCAGCACTTAACTTGAATAACATGGAGCTTGCCAAGATATAACCCAAATTTTGGACCTTATAAAACTTTATGCTTTCCAGAGGTTGTTGAACTGCAGCTCTCAGCTTATCATTGACATTACTGGCTAGGGTTGCTGGGAGCTGCAGTTCAACATGTGGAAGGCTACACAATTCCCAACTCTATTTTAAGACCTGATCTTGAAGATATTTCATGACTTACCTTGAAGATGTGGCATGATGGGCCCTAGTTGGCATCAGTTGGAACATAATCTCATTATTAGTGACCATTGGAGCCTCAAAAGGCTTAAGTCACAATTTCAAGATCTTGCTACCAGTCACTGAAGTTGCCACTGGCCAGTTCTCCATTTCCCATAGTCTTTCACCTTCCAGCCACTTTTCTTTGTGCCCATCCTAGATAGTATGCTAGGTTTATGCCAGACCTACCCTCATTTTGTGCCTAAGCTTGCGCACTAAGGCACTTTCACTATGTTTACCCAATTCCCCAATAATGTTGATCCAAGGGAATAGCTATGGGAGGGGGCAAAATAAACCGTTCCTTCCCTAATAAGAATTATGCTTTCCCAAATGAAATTTCCCTTCAGCCCCCCAAAATCTAGCCTTGCAATAACTGAAACTAAAATTAGACATTTAGAAATACGGTTTAGCATGCAAAGAAAAGCAGACAACGTTACCAAGGGAATGTAAACAGCAGATATACTTTTTAGGTGTGACTATGTTTACTGTCTCTCTACAATGCTGAGTGTTTGGGGACTAAAGGAAAACTTCATGAGGGGGGCAGAATTTTTTTTTGGAGTGGTAGTGCCCTCATCCCTCCCCCAATACTAACACCCCTATATCCATCTTTCAGTCTCAGCTTTAACTCCTTAGAAGTTATGCTTGAGTCAGCTGTATTCAACAAGGCCATGGCATGTTTCAACAATTGTTTTTGTTAACTGCTGTCAAGTTGGCTTCGATTTATAGAGACCCTATGAATGAGAGACCTCCACTTCCCTCTATTGTCAGCTGCCCTGCTCAGAAGTTGCAGACTCAGAGCTGCAGCTTTCTTAATTGAATCTATCCTGTTTTCCTATTGCCTTCTAGCTTGCCAAGCATCCCCCCCCCCCGCCCTATGAGTCATGTCTTATGACATGGTCAAAATACAACAGCCTCATTTTAGTATATGGCTTCTAGGGAGAGTTGTTCTTGGACCCTTTTTTTTTTGCCTTTTTAGCAGTCTGGGATCTGTAGAACTCTTCTCCAGCACTACATTTCAAATGAGCTGATTCAAAGCAAAAAGCAAAGCAGCTTCATTTATATACCACTTCATACCGCACTATGCAGTGTCTAAGCAGTTTACAACTGTAAGTTCATTGCCCCACAACAGCTGGGTACTCATTTTAGTGACCTCGGAAGGATGCAGACCTGAGTCAAGCCTGAGCCCTAGCTAGTATTGAGCTCGCAACCTTGTGGTTTATGAGTGAGTGGCTGAAGTACAGGCATTTAACCACTGCGCCACTAGGGCTCCTGGTGATTCTCTTCTGTTGCACTTTCTTCTCTGCCCAGCTTTCACAACCATACATAGAAATAAATTAAATAAGTACTAGTTTTCCACAAGTTTTTGAAGGGCCTGCTGGATGTGTTCATTGTGGAGTTGCCAGTCATACTCCCTGGAGTGATATCTTTGACATCAGAGAACTCAGCCAGTGGCAGCAAACTGTATCTGTCTTGCCTAATTACAAAGTCCCACTGTGACATCAAGAACCGATTATCTGGTGCCATCAAAAAAAGACAAGAGAACACCTAGGCCAAGGAAGAGATTATTTACAGATGTGGAATCATCCGTTCTAATACAGAGACAAGTGATTGGCAAATTACTTGTTATAACTATAATGAAACCTTTCTTTCTTTTTTAATCCCAAGGAGTTTGAGAAGAGGAAAATGCTGTGAGAGCAGGAGGAGGAAAAGGCACTGCAGTCGGAAAAACAGGCCCCGTACAGAAATACCAGCATAGTCCTCCCCTCCGTCCGTGCTCTGTATTCTCACCCACTCATTTTTCTTTGCTGAATACAGCCGACGTCAGTCTTACAAATCCAGCTTTAAAGCCACATGCTTTTATTTCAATGGCTCCTTTGTTCAGATATGATTGTACATCATAGTAAATGAATAAATCTACCACTAACATTGATTATTTGAAACTCTGACGCTTTGTACCTTTTTTCCTTCACTCATTCTAATGCGGGCTATTATTGCTCAATACCAAAAATTACCTGGAAGCTTTAAGAATGCATATACTTCAAAGTAAAAGTTTTTTTCCTCCTGATATGGGTTTTAAAAACTTAATCTGGTATAGGTGATTGTGCTCATAGTAGGAATTGGTCCCATCCATAAGTTAATAATAGCAATAAAATTTATTTCTCTTCCACCTTTTCTGCCTTTTCCGAATGGGAATCAAGGCAGATTACGACAGGTATAAACATGAATTAAATTTACAATTAAAATTACTGTCAAAATTAAAGGGGAAATCCCCTAACCCGATCCTCCACCCAACCATAAAAGAAAATTAAAACAAACAAGATTCCTGAAATAAATAGGATAAAATAAGAGAATAAGTACAGATTCAAATTCCTAGTTTAAGGGAGAGAAATGTGCTTTCCCAGAGGAGAGAAGGGAGACCAAAATATCCGTAGTATCAATAATATCAATGAGGTTAGATCTAGTTGGTCCAGTTCCACACAAACACATGGTTAAATTTTGCTGAGCTGCATAGAGTTTAAGTTCCGTGTTGGTGAGAACAGTAACGAATGCATTAACAATTAATTACTTGCTAGCCATGAAGTGAGTTTAGGATTTTTGAAAGTAGTACTGCCAGATATGACACCACAGGGGTTCCCCTGAATACTCTCCTCACATTGTTTTCTGGTGTCATTATATATCTAAAGAAAGAATGGGCAAAGTGTGGTCCCTGAAGCTCCCCAAGACCCCCCCCCCTTTGAAAAGTCCCCCACCCACCCACCCAATTTTCTACTTGTAATTTTCCACTCCCCAAAACATAGGAAAGTTCAGTGGGTTTGCACACACTTCTATCCACCACATACATTAAAACCTTTTTTAAAAGCAGGGGAAAAAAGGGCTTAAAAGGAAAAAAAGAAATGATATATCACTTCCAGGTACATAAGTGCAGACCAGGTGGGTACGGGATGTCCGGGATGAAAAATTGGCCCCTTCCCCCCTTTCTTACCTGTACATAACACCCATGATCTCCTAAACAGCATATAACACATTTAAAATCAAACCCCAGCTGACATTGTACAGATAGTTGGTGCAATGCCTAATAAACTTTTACCATTTGAGGGGAACACCCTCCCCCCTATAACCAGAGTATTCAAAGTCTTTTTTGCATGGGATGTGTGGAAGGTGTTGACATCTCAGATTTTGGAAACTGAATTCACAACATTGGATATTTGAGACTTTCTTTTTGTCTGCTCTTGACAGACCATTGTCTATTGCATGGCAGAATGCCATATTTAACGGATTTGCTTGTTATACCAAAAAAAGCTGCATCTTCATGGGTGTTAATTTCCTAGTGCTGGTTCCCACATACATTGTTCTTCCTGAGTGCATCCTGCTTCTCAGCCAGTTTCGTATCTCCTTTTTGGAAATCTAACTTCCAATTTGCCTTTTGTCTTTCCCACTGCAAGTGGCTTGTACCCTATGCTGTTTGGGAGATCAGATCTTTTTTAACAACAGGGAATTCACTTTTACAACATCTGAGCAGAGGAATCTCCCCATTTATAATCTACACTAGTTTGAGATCTGCTTTTTTTCTTCCCACAAAGTTTTAATAGGCCTAGCTCCAAAGAATGATGTAACTAGTGCTGTAGCCCACAGGATGTTCAGACATGTGTTTCTCATCCTCACCCAGCAGTTTGTGATGGAGTGTGTGTTTACAGGGGTGAGCATTTCACCTGTCATGTCTAAAGATAGCTCTTGGATCTTAATCACAATATTCTAGTAAAGTCCATATTGTGATGTTCCTTTATTAGGGCAAATTAGAGGGCACAAACAGGTTTGCAAGCCTTTGAGATCTTTCAGTCTCTTCATCAGGCAAATGTTGCTCTAGAGATCTCAAATGCTTGTCACGTCTGTACCTTTTTGGTTGGCTTCATAACAATATACCACAATATGGCTTGTGGGATTTTTCTTATGGCCAATATGCCTACCTTTGCGTTTTGTACTTGCCGTAAAAGCCTTGATTTATATCTCTCTGGAAAATGCTGTTCTAATATTTTTCTTGCTTCTGTGTGATGCTCAGCTTTTTATGCAACTTGAGCTACTAATGTACCTTTAAAAAAAACACCCCATAGAATATCTATTCGCGATATATATTTCTGCAAATAATTACCAATGATCCTCTGTTGCCAAGATTTGCTACTTCTAGGCATAGATAAAATGCAGTGGTTGTAAATGAACCTTCTGGGCCATAACAAAAATTGATGAAGTTTTCAGTTTGCTTTCATTATGAATGGAAATAAAGTCAACAAAAGCAAAACAAAACTGGCTACTTACGGAATATGGCATTACTTAAAAGGAAAACCTGTGCATAAAGGCTGAATTTTGGGAAAGGAGGGGATGGGAGAGGGAATGTTTCTTTTCATATCTTCAGAGAGTTTTTCCTTGTGGAGTTGAGGCTGTTTCCAAAGCATCCAGTTAGTTTTGACTGTGTTTTCCCCCCCTTTAGTGACAAAAGGATGGTACTAAATGCAGGTCTATCTAGAAAAGTTGTTCTCAATCTTTGGTCCTGTAGTTTGGGACATCAGTTCCCACAGTTCCTGACCATTAGTGGTATTGGCTGGGCCTTTTGGAAGCTGCGCGTCTAAAACATCTAAAAGAGCAAATGTTAAAAACTGCAGATCTAGAAGTGGCATTACTGTATGTCCCTGGCTTCCTAATTCAAGACATATGGTTGGCTCCTGGCCTTTCTGGGTGAGCAGATTTTACTCTGTACCACCTCAGAGGTTGTGTGTTCTCCAACTATATTACAACATAGATATTGTAGCACCCTTGAAACTAACTGAAAGAAAGAAGTTGGCAGCATGAGCTTTTGTAGACTTAAGTCTACTTCCTCAGATGCATTAGATGTATATTACAATATTAGCAGTAGCATGTGTTCCAGAACTTGAACGTTTCTACTCTTGTTTTACAAAACAGAGTATTGCCATCTATTAACTTACCTTGTTTTGTAAACCAAAACAAGTTAATAGGAGTTAATCGTCTACAGAAAGTCCATATTTGGGAATGTCATGGGGACAATTTAGCGACAAGGTCACCTTTGCTCATCCAGTTGAAATGAGGGGGAAATCATGACAGGCTTTAACAGTGCTTTTCTTTGCTTCAGTGAGGTGCCTGTGTGAGCTTTTCTGGCTGGATCATGCCTCTCATGATTGTAGAGATGGACATCTCTTTGTAAATCATGGCTGGGCTGCAGAGATTGACATCGCTTTGTGGCTGCACAACCATGCCCTTTAGCTGTCGTTTTGGACAACATAGCCTATAAACTTCCTGTCCATTTGCTGTTCTGGCTAAGGGGAATTGTCTGGAGAGCTGTGACTTCCCATGGGTTGTAAACTTTTCTTTTACATGCTTAGCTACTCCATTTTCTTCATTTAACAAATGTCCTATTTATGCATGAAAGAAAGAAAAGGGATTCTGCCTAAAGAACTTTACTGTTAGAACTGTTCAGCAGCAGAATAGACTGCCTTGGAGGGTGACGGAGTCTGATTCTTCGGAGGCTGTTAAACAAAGGTTGGATTGGCATTTTTGGGGAGGGTGTAATTGTGTATTCCTGCAAGACGGGGTTGGTTGGACCGACCCTTGTGGCTCCCCAACTCAAAAGCTTCTATACTTCTATGGGTATTGAGTCCAGGTGAGCCTTACCCTCTATGGGAAGAAAGGAGGGCCCTTTTACTTGAGTTTACTGCACAGCTATCATCCTCTTTCACAAACTAATTGATTTATGCATCAAAGGGAGTCAAGTAGTATGGTGCTAATTCATTTACTTTTGAGGTAATGTTTTGTACTTAGTCTGGCTAATGACCATTCAAGTTCAAAGTTGTCTACAGCAGGAGTGCTCGACTATAATCGGTCTGGGACCCAGATTTTGTTGTTGTTTTGTCCCAGGACATTTTAGAGCAGTGTTTCTCAAACTTTGGTCTTCCAGATGTTTTGAACTTTGGCTCCCAGAAGCCCCAGCCATATTGATCAACAGTCAGGAATTCTGGGAGCTGAAGTCCCAGAAATCTGGAGAACCAAAGTATGGGAATCACTGCTCTAGAGTCTATATGGACTGCTCTCAGAAGGAAAGAAATCAGTCCTCCAGAAATGGCTAGGAATTCACCTCTGGTTTTGAAAAATTGTTGTTGTTTCATGTTAAACAGCACTGGAGGAGGGATGCACAGTCAATTTAAAAGGTAAATTGCCAGGAAAGAGATTCCACCTAAACATTAGGAAGAACTTGTCAGGAAAAAATTGACAGTGGAACGTACCCTGCTTCAGAAAGTGTTGGACTCTTCTCCTTTGGAGGTCTTTAAACAAACATTGGATGGTCATCTCCTGGGAGTGTTTGAATTGTTTGTCTTCATGATGAGGTTGGACTAGTGATCTTTTCCAACTCTATGGACTTTTATCACGTGGAAGGCAAGCATCTGGATCTCGTGGTTAAATCGGCATTAAATCCTGTTAAAATCCCATAATATTGGAATGATTTTCAGATGATGTCCCACAATGTCACCATTATCCCACCATTATCCCATGAATAAAGTGGCAAAATTGCAATGCTTTTTATTCATGGGATCTCAGTGGCTCAATGGTTAAGATGCTGACTCTGTTGATTGCAAGATCGGCAGGTTGGCAGTTTAAGGCCTGGGTGCTGCATGATGGCATGAGCTCCTGTCACTAGTCCCAGCTTCTGCCAACCTAACCGTTTGAAAGCATGCAAATGCAAGTAGATAAATAGGTACCACTTCGATGGGAAGGTAAACAGCGTTCTGTGTAATTATGCTGGCCACATGATCACAGAGTAGTCTCTGACAATGCTGGCTCTTTGGCTTAGTAATGGAGATGAGCACCGCTCCCTACGGTCGGACACGACTTGACAACCTTGTCAACGGGGAATACCTTTACCTTTACCTTTAATGCCAATTTAACCACAGGATGCAGACGCTTGCCTCCCGTGTGGTAAAGTCCTATAGATCTGTGAGCCTGGAGGGTTCTGGGACAGCCAATTTATCTTTTCATTGGCCATAAATAAAGCAGTCCAAGATGTCTAGAGAGCTGCCAAAACAAACAAACAATAACTCTTAAAGATCATATGTGTTCTAGAACTGTATTTTGCCTGCTGGTCTACAGTGGTTAGCAACAGCTTTCTGGCATTTCTGTCTGGCGATACAGATTGAACTAGGACCTCTAGTGTGCAAAGTATGTGCATTCCTGCTAAACTGAGGCATAATTTGTGCAACATGCTAGCCAGGAAGAGGTCCTTTCATGCCTGAATGTGGCACCCTCCATTGTTAGTTACAAGGAAATAGAAGCCCAAAATTTCCTATTTACCTGCACCAGATCTCCTGACTTGTATTGGGTAGGCTCTACTAGAGTAGACTCATTGAATGTACTGTTGAATGGTGAGTTAACATTTAGCTAATTCTCATTGATTCAGTGGATCTACTGCAGTTGGGATTAACAATAGGGTTCTGGCCAATGCATGCACCCATGGTTGTTGGAAATCATTGTTATGTAGCCCGAGGAACACCTAAGTGTAATTATACTATGACTATTTCCATTTTTACTTCTTTTTTTTTTGTGAGAGAGGGCTGGTATTGCTGTTGGTACTTGCTGTCGAGTCAATTTATGGTGATTCTCTAAATGAAAGATCTCCAAGAATCCTTGACATCAATTGCCCTGCTCCAATCTAGCAAAGTCAGGGCTCTGGCTTTTTTGATTAAATCAATCCAGCCCTAATGTGATTTTCCTATCTACCTATTTACTGCAATCTGCCCACTCCTGTTCTAGGTTCATCTGTTCATGTCTTGAACTGAAGCAAAGGGCCTCCCTACTACCCACTGCTTCTTAGTAGACCAGCTGCCTTTCCCACTGGACTTTGCTCCCCCATGTTCCCTGCTTCTGCAAATAAAGAAACACATTTTGCTAAAGTTTATTGCCCTATAGTTTTATGGTGAATAATAAAACTGATAGCAATCTGGCTCTTTGTAGGAACTTTGTATTCATAAATCTGAAGCCCAAATTTATAAGGGGTCTATCTTGCTCATCATTCCACCTCTGCACCGTCCCTTTGCATAACATACAACATTTAATTGACAAAAATTAGGACATGTGCCTGATCAACATCAGAATGTGGTGAAGATGGCAAAAGTTATGAATAAGGAAGAACACAAACTAGAAGGAGCTGCAGCAGTTTGCTTTTGTGTGAGCCTACTGGGAAGGGCATTTCACCATCTCATTACCTCTTACCCCTGCTGACTTGAGTGCCAGCTACTTTTTCACTTTGAACTCAGTTTAAAGCAAGTGAACTAAGCTGAGGATATCAGGGAGGAGAGAGAAGCTTGGACATTTTTAAAGCAGCTGAAAAAATGGGATGACAGAGTATTAGTTGGGACTTTTTGCCAAACTAGGACAGTTTCAGGCTATGCCTTCCTGATAATACAGATGCCCCTCCGTTCTCGTGGACTTGAAGTCTGCGGTTTTGCATATTCACAGAAGTGTGTTTGTTGTTGTTGTTAACTGCCCTTGAGTCGATCTTGACTCATGGCAGCCCTATGGATGAGACATCTCCAAAAACCTCTATCCTCCACTGCTCTGTTTAAGTCCTGCAACCCCTTAATACCCAAAGTGACCTCCTTCATAGAGTCCATCCATCTGGCATGTGGCCTTCCTCTCTTCCTCCTTCCTTCCACCTTTCCCAGCATTATTGTCTTTTCTGATGAGTCCTCTCTTCTCATGATGTCAAGCCTATGGGGCTTGAATATTGTCAAATCCCTGTTTTCGCGGGGTGTGTGTGTGTCCAGAATGGATCCCCTCACAAAAACAGAGGACCAACTGTATTTAAAGTCCTTTAATGGTGGCCCATGGTGCTTTTTCATGGATGTCCTGACATCTCTGAACCTTCAATTATTTTAAAATAACAATGAGTTTTACAAACTGATCTTGTGAAATTTTAAATTACAGATGGGAAGCATGGCATCTTCTCAGATATTGGCATTTCAGTTAAATCATTAGGTTGATTGATGCGGTGCATTTAAGCCATGCCTAAAACCATTGAAAGCAGCACAGATATCATAAAATCAACTTTTTGTATGTCAGATAAAATCCGAGGAGGAAACCCATCCTCATAAGTGATCCCCCCAGCTTTTGCAATATTACTACAAATGTTCACCTGCCTGCAGAAGGATGTCTTAATAACTTCCTTGAACACCAATTTAACTAGCATGTTCAAGGCTTGGACAGTAAAAATCATGGCAGCACAAAGGATGGTGCTATCATCCTAATGAAGCATTGCTCTAATTCATTTGGGAGTTGTTAAAAAGTTGGACATTATTTTCCTGTGATAAAAAGAGAAATGAAAACAGCTCATGTGAAAAGGTTGCTTTGTCAGGTCTGATTAAATGTCTGAGCAATAACGTTATTAGAGAGAAAATGTAGTTTCCTGCAATGATCTTCATGGTGTTTGGAGAATCTGCAGAGTGCCTTTTGACTTCTACTAGGGGTGCAACTATATAGAGAAGGTCAAAATGAGGGTATTGTTCTCTCCAAATAAAAATTCTATCCCCCAGATGAAATGTCCCTAAATTTCCAGCATTGCTATACTTGGAAACTTCAGTCCAACATTTAGAAATAAAAGGCAGAGTCACCAAGGCAATGTGAATGTGAACACAACAAATAAGCGTTCTGGGTGTAAATTATTTTTAATATCACATACAGGCATACCTCAGTTAACAAGATTTCTGATAATGATGTTCCTTTTTACAAAACATTTTTATGGAAGCCCAAACTAGCCCTACATTTTCTTGTCTTATATCTACCTGGAAGATTTTTTGCAACATTGGAATTGGGAGAATGGTGAAGGAGGGCTGGAGATAGACAGACTTTCAGTGTTGGGTTGCAGTTGCATGTCTGCAGTAAATAATGCAATAAAGTTTGACCTGGGCAAGAATGGACGGCTGCTCTAGGTAATCCTATTGTAGCTGTCTGTGCTTACATACAACAGACTGGAGCGTGTCCAAGAGGAGGGCGACCAAAATGGTGAAGGGTTTGGAAACCATGCCCTATGAGGAGCAACTTAGGGAGCTAGGTATGTTTAGCCTGGAAAAAAGAAGGTTAAGACGTGATATGATAGCCCTGTTTAAATATTTGAAGGGGTGACATATTGAGG
>CM034708.1:8934370-8966612 GCA_020142125.1 Phrynosoma platyrhinos | reverse complement strand
ATGGCAGGGGGTTGAATTGGATGGCCCTTGAGGTCTCTTCCAACTTTACGAATCTATGGACTTTATCACACGGGGACAATGGAAGTAGAAATGGGATTATCCCATGAAAATCATGCATTCACAATTAAGATTTTCACACGATGTTGCGATTAAGCGGCCATTATCCTGGGAATATCGTGCAATTGCGCTAATGGTTTTCACATGCCATTGTGTGAAAAGTGATTAAAGTGGCATTAACCTGTGAATAACCAGGCAACAAACAGCAACAAATCATTCACAGGAAAATCCCGAAATGGTTATTCCTAAAATAATGGCTCTTTTATCGCACTGTGTCTGAAAATCTTAATTACGAATTAATAGTAATTGTGCGATTTTCATGGGATAAACCCTGTTTAAACTTCCAATTTTCATCCATGTGATAAGGCTCTGACATGGTAAAGAGCTGCCTCCAGACTCATGTACTGAGCACATGTGAAGAGCAAAACAGAAAGAAAAGGGGAAAGCAGATTAGCCTGCCTCACCAACTATTCTGGAATATTGCAAAAACATAATCAGTAAGTTTTGCCACCACAATGGAAATCATAAGAAACATGGAGGCTGTTGAAAGAAAGAAAAAAGTCTTCCTAGGATCCATTTTGGAAGAGGTTCTAGAAGATTTAAACTGTTTTGTTTACTTATGCAATGCTTCCCTGACCTGGTTGTTTTGTTTCACATGTGCATAGTATTAGTTTTGAATAAGAGATTTGCTAAAACATGTTGATCTGCTGTTTGTTTTTTTACGGTATAAGAACCTATACCTATTCTTTCTAAATGCAAAGGGACCTGGTAGGATCCTTGAGACTAACTGAAAGAAAGAAGTTGGTAGCATGACTTTTGGTAGACTTGAGCCTACTTTACACACCTGAGGAAGTAGGCTGAAGTCTACAAAAGCTCATGCTCCCAACCTCTTTCTTTGCTGCAAGATCCTGTTGCATACCGATTTTCTAGACTAGAACAGATGCATCTTTCTGTTCTTTCTATGTTACTTCTACTTGCGGTACCAATGTTTCTGTTAAAGAAGTAAAGCCCAGGAACACACTCTCTGGGGACTGAAGCTAACATTTCTTTGGAGCAGCATTCTTATTTGGGAAGAGCAAATCCCTCATTTTGCTCACATCCAAATCAAATGAAAAACTCTTCAATGCAATATTCTCACCTTAAATTTCCTCATCCTTGCCCTGCAAACAGGAGAAGATGGTTCAGCACCTAAAGCTCACGGCGAAGTTCACATACTTCCATTCCAATTTTTCATAGATGAAAACTGTGACATGTGGTCAAGCAACATGAGAATTTTGTCAGGATGACAAAAGTTGTTAGTTCAGAAGAACATACAAGGTAGGAGAGGCTACAACAGTTTGCTTTTGCCTGAGTCTACAGGGAAATGGCAAGATTCCATCCCCTCCTCTTCATATTGAGTTAATCGAGTGAAACTACTTTTGCACTTTGAACTTAGTTTGCAACAATTGAAGTAAGCTGGGGGCAAAGACGGAGACTGGGACATTTTAAAAGCAGCTGAAAAAGAGAATGGGGTTGCAGAAGCTCATTCAGAATTGTCTTTTCCAAATCAGGAAAGTTAGAGGGCATGCAACTCATGCATGCTAAGATCTTGCTCACAAAATCCCATACAATAATGCCATTGAATCATATCAACTGTTTTCTTTCTCTCTTTATATATACCTGTGTTGCCTTGGGCAGTCCCACTAATTATTTGACAGTCCATCCAGTCCTACAGGCACCCCAACTTACTATAGGTATATTTTGATCTGATGCAGAAGGGTTGTTTATTACTTTTCCTCCCCCCAGTATTTGGGATTATCCCACCATTTCCCATACCTTGGTTCCCTTGCAGAGTAATAATGGGGTGATGTGTCAGGGGTTATTATTTTAATTGTTATGATTTTTTTCCATTCATTTAATTGTTATTAGGATTTTAACTATGTTGTTGTTTAATACTGTTTTAAGGGGGAGGAGGGATATGCTTTTACTGTAATTGTTTTATGTTGTAAACCGCCCGGATTGGGCAACCATTGGGTGGTATATAAATAAATTTTATTATTATTTATTATTATTATACCATCAGAAGAAGAGGAAAACTAAGCACTGGTCTTTCTAAACATTACAAATCTTCCAGACTGGTTCCTTTCCATTGCCATGACTTTACTGCTTGCTGAGAATTCTTGGACCTTGTAGGAGGGGGGAAAAAAAGATTGAGTGAACCTTTTACATTAAATAACCCTCATTCACAGAGAGGCCTCTGACACTCACACAGTAGTGCATTTTCCTTCTGCTCTCATTTCTAGGTGACAGCTCAGCTGTTACAAATCCTCTCGAATGCTGTTATTGAGAAAGAAATTGCAAAAAGAAACAAAGAGGGTTAAGACTTGCAATGCTGGTCTGGTTTGTGGTTGAACTTGCAGCTGCTTCAGCCTTCTGCAACCTAGACATCTCCAGATAGATGGGACTACAGATCCCACTGTCCCCAGCCAGAATGCTCTGGGAGTTATAATCCCAGGTTGGGAAAAGCTGGTCAGGTTGGGAAAAGCTGGTCTATTCAGGTTAGGGATGTAATTCTTTACCTTGTTTCTTCTCAAAGGAAAGAGTGATTTTAGCATTTCCCCCCCTTGCTAAGAGAAGATCTTTGAAAACCATAAAATTTTCAAAGCTACAATCTGGGATTTATTTTGCACAAAATGTTTAGAAAATGTTGCTTCCTGTGCAAATCAACCCTGTGTGAAATTTGCATTTAATAAGTCCCCAGTCACTGCACTTTCTGTGAAGGAAACAACCTCTTCTGTATAGAAAGATTGTTTCCGGCAGTGAAAAAGACTGTTTCCTGTGCAAAACAACCATGTGTGAATTTTGTATGAATAAGTCCCAAACTGGAAATTCTCATCAGGATTCTTCTCACTGGGGTTTCTCTATGGTCAAAAGACACATTTTCCAACAATTGTTGGACTATTTTTAATATTCTTTCCATCCCTAATTCAAACTAATGTTCCATTCACCAATACTGGCCAACTAGATGACAATCAAATGATTCCTATTCAAGTGTTCATTTGAATGATTGTGGGGCTACATCTGGGGATAAGGACATGGGGTGGCATATACGCCTTATGCCCAATGTCACAGAGCACCCAAAAGTTACCATAGTTTGATAGAAATTGACACTGCAGTCAGGAAATCAGAAGAAGACTAAGATTGGGGAGGAGGGCAACTAAAATGGTGAAGGGTCTGGAAACCATGCCCTACGAGGAACGACTTAGGGAACTGGGTATGTTTAGCCTGGAGAAGAGATGGTTGAGAGGGGATATGATAGCCTTCTTTAAATATTTGAAGGGATTCCATATTGAGGAGGGAACAAGCTTGTTTTCTGCTGCTCCAGAGACTAGAACACAGAACAACAGATGCAAGCTACAGGAAAAGAGATTCCACCTTAACATTAAGAGGCACTCCCTGACAATAAGAGCTATTTGACAATGGAACACACTCCCTTGGAGAGTAGTGGAGTCTCCTTCCTAGGAGGTCTTTAAGCAGAGGCTGGATGGCGCAGTGGTTAAATGCCTGTACTGCAGCCACTCACTCATAGACCACAAGGTTGCGAGTTCAATACCAGCCAGGGCTGAGGCTCGACTCAGGCCTGCATCCTTCCGAGGTCGCTAAAATGAGTACCCAGATTGTTGGGGGGCAATCAGCTCACAGTTGTAAACCGCTTAGACATCCCATGCGTGATATGAAGCGGTATATAAATGAAGCTGCTTTGGATGGCCATCTGTCGGAGATGCTTTGATTGGGAGTTCCTGCATGGCAGGGGGTTGGACTGGATGCCCCTGAGGTCTCTTCCAACTCTAGGATTCTATGATTCCATCAGGCTGCCTGTGCACAGTAGATTTGTTAGAGCATTCATACAAACATATGTTTCTTCATCCTTCATGCTGATTACACAAAGGCTAACCTATTTCCAGAAGACTTTTCACATTACCCATTTATAGCATTCCGATTCTACTGTAACTCTCATGGTTCCATCCTGTGGAATCCTTGGAACTCTACTCTTGGGAAGAGTATTTCGAATACTCAGCCAGAGAACTCTAGTGCCTCACCATACTAGAAGAACCAGGATGCCACAGGATGCAGCCATGGCAGTTAAAGTGGAATTATAGTGTGATAATTCTGAATTATTAGTTCCTCCAATATAGTTTGAACAACTTGTATGATCTTTTTATGCTCTCTGGATCTCCAGTGAGGATATTGTGTTTTGGTGCTAGGACTTACATGTCTGGCCCTGTCTTCAGTTTTATCCCCATAAATGATCAAGGAAATGCCCCAATGGGACTAAAGTAGTGATAAAAGGTGCATCTACACTGTAGAAATAATGCACTTTAAGTGTTGTAGCTCTATCCTATAGAATCCTGGGATTGGTATTTTACAAGGTATGTAGCCTTCTATGCCAAAGAGTACTGATGCCTCACAAAACTACAGATTCCAGGATTCTGTAGGATGGAGCCATGACAGTTAAAATGGTATCAAGCTACGTTATTTCTACAGTATACATCCCCCCCCCCCCGGTCTCCAGTGCCTGGGGCCTTTCACACTACACATTTATTAGCAGTATGATTGCACTTTAATTGCCTAGGAATCATGAGATTTGTATTTTGATGAAATAGTAGAGCTCTCACACTGAAAATTCTCAATACCCCTCCCTAAACTGGTAGCTGGAGATCTAGAGAGCATAAAAAGATCATACAGGTTGTTCAAACTATATTGGAGCAACTAAGGCACTAGTACTTATTTCCCAATGTTTTGTAGGACTGGGTCATAAAATATTTCTGCAGTTCTTTCCTTCTTTTTCAGATATTTCAGGGCCCCATGCATTGAAATAACCCATTTGCAGCCAGCTTTCAGCAATAGCAACAACACTCTATTTTGAGATTCTTGGCAACTTCAACTGGCTGCAATTCCCACACCATTTTTTTGTTTGAAAAATAGCCTTCCTTCTTCCTAGCAACACTGATAGTCTCTCAAAGCCAATATATGTTCTTTCCTATGTCTACCTGACAAACATCTCCTTCACTCTGAATTAACTTAATATGCCCTCGGTGTCATACTCACACTGCCAAATCTGAATAGATGTGTGATCTATATATCCCCACTCTGCCCCACCAAAGAAAAAAATTGAAGGAACTCTGCAAACAGCCACAGAGATTTGGGAAACTTTCATGAAACTACTCTTCCCCAATTTTTGTGCTTAATATAACTACTATATAATATAACTAACTACTGAGTTCCGCCACAATGTGAATATCTAAAAAAAAGTTCCCAGCCTTTCCTCCCTGCCCAGATTCTGGATGAAGGGTTCAAAAAAGAGAATTGTTACTCCTGGAAGCCCTTGAGAGGAGCAATTCTTATCCAGAGCATGGTCTGAGGGACCCCAAACCTTGGTCTGGCAAAATCAATCTGCTTTTCTCTCAAAACCAGCAGGAAAAACATGGTGGGAAGATATCTTGTGATTGCATCGCAGAGGGGTGGGATAAAAATAAATGTATTATTATTTATTATATATTATTATAGTCATGGAATTCCCTCCCTCTGGAGATCCAACAAGCACCAACTTTGGCATCATTTTGGCACCAAGTCAAAACTTGGTTTTTTTATTAAAGCCTTGGGGTCTAACTGATTTTATTCAGGCTGCACATGTATTTTGGTTGCACTATTTTAAATTGTTTTAACTAGTTTTAAAATATCTGGTTTTTAATTGATGAACTTTTAAATATATTTTGAATATTTCAGATTACTGTTATTTACTGTTTTAAATTGATTTTTAACTATCAGCCATCCTGAGACTGATAGGGCAAGCAGGATGGATGGATACCCACAAACACACACAAAAAGGCTGCTTTCACATGTAGGAATTGGTGTGGGGATCCTGGAGGGGAAAAATGCCCCCTGAGTTGCTCACCCTGATCTAACTTTTTAAAATAATTGGTGTAGAAACAATTTTTTCTGTCCTGGCTGACATAGGAAAATTTACAGTTCCTCACTCTGTATTCAGACGATTGCATAGATGAATTAGTAAAGGGATGCACCTATTTTCATACAATAGCCGAGAAAAACAGAGGGAATGTTGCAGGATTTAGTACCTGTTGACTTTTTATTTGCTGCCATTTTTTTCTCCAATTAACAGAACCAGTCTCAGTCATGTGGAAAAAAATGTGCTGCTCTTTCTGCTAGTGCCACTCTGGGGAAGATTGGAAACTACAATGCTGGGAGTGATTCATGGATAGCACATAAGTAAATTCAAGCTGAAAAGATGCTTGCTGGGGACATGAAAAAGCACTTGGCCTCTCTCCCCCCCTCCAGTCATGAAGAATTATTGAATGATGTCTGCTGCACACAAATGGTACTGGATTGATCTGACATGTTCACAGAGAATACTTGCAAACTCTGTGTAGTGACTAGCCATTGGTTCAAAGAATGGAATGTGGACTTACATCAAAGCAGAAATGCATTCTGAAATGGAGAATGTGTTTTTGTTGTTCCTGCTATTTTCCATCAAGTCACTTTGATATAAAGTGCAAAGGCAGACTTAATGTTGAACACAAAGAAAACAAAAATAATGGCCACTGAGGACCTTCCCAAGTTCAACTTAGACAATGAAGAAATAGAAATAGTAAAAGAATTCCCATACCTGGGATCAAACATTGATAGAAATGGGGACTGCAGTCAGGAAATCAGAAGAAGACTAAGAATGGAGAGGGTGGCTATGAAAGAACTGGAAAAGATTCTAAAATGCAAAGATATACAACTCAGCACAAAAGCTAGAATCATACAATCCATTGAATTCCCTGTTACCATGTATGGGTGACAGTTAAGAAAGATGATAAGAAGAAAATCAATTCCTTTGAGATGTGGTGCTGGAGAAGAGTGCTGAGGATCCCATGGAGAGCCAAAAGGACAAACAAATGGGTCCTTGCTGTCGTTGTTGTTGCTGTTGTTCACTGCCCTTGAGTTGATTTCAACTCACGGTGACCCTATGGATGAGAAATCTCCAAGACCTTCTGTCCTCCACTACTCTGCTTAATTCCTGCAACTCTATACCCATGACCTCCTTAATAGAGTCCATCCACTTCCATCCACCTTTCCCAGCATTATTTTTTTTCCAGAGTCCTCTCTTCTCATGATGAGTCTGAAGTATGACAGTCTCAGTTCAATCATTTTGGCTTCCAGGGAAGTTTCTGGTTTGATCGGCTCTAGGACTCACTTGTTTGTCCTTTTGGCTACAAAAGTGGGTCTTAGTCAAACTGGAAACCCCCCTGGAAGCCAAGATGACCAAACTGTGGCTGTCGTTCTTCAGACACATCATGAGAAGAGAGGACCCTTTGGAAAATATAATAAAGCTGGGAAAGGTGGAGGGAAGTAGGAAGAGAGGAATACCACATGCCAGATAGATGGACTCTATGAAGGAGATCACAGGTATTAAGGGGTTGCAGGATTTAAGCAGAGCAGTGGAGGGCAGAGGGTCTTGGCAGATGGTCTTGTCTCATCCATAGGGTTGCCATGAGTTAAGATTGATTCGAGGGCAGTTAACAACAACAACAACATTGATATATGGTGGCCCAATGAGTGAGAGCCAGTGTGGCTTAGTGGTATGAGTGCTGAACTAGGGGCATATCTACAAGGGCTAAATGAGGTGGTCTTCCCCTGTCCTCATGGCAACCTCACCACACAACTAGGGCCAAATCCCTGGTTCAAGTGCAGTCTGTTTTTACAGTGGAAAACCAGTTCTACACTAAATCCACCTTTTCCCTCCGTTAAACCAGTGTAAACAAATCTCATCTTTTGTTCTAGATTTTGCAGGAAAATTTGGAGCAGCACAGTTAGGTGGCTGCTTACATACACAGCCGCTCTGTGTCACTGAGTAGCATTACTACTAGTGCAAGTCACTCCCTCTGATGTTACAACAAGGCAGTCAGCCATGTGATTGATACTGAGCACCTAGTTTCTGATGTCAGAGGGAGTGTCTTGCACCAGCACTGGGTGACACAGTAGGACACACATGTAGACAGGTGCTTGGCATTGCTATTGAGTGCAGAAGTAACAAAGGGAATGCAGGGCCACTCCAGGATTAGAATATTCCAGGAGCAGCCTGGAGTATTCTGGACAGTGTTGATGAATCCTAGAAAACTGAGAGACCAGAGTTCAAATCCACACTCAGCCATGAAAACTGGGTGATCTTGGGCAAGGCATACTCTCTTAGGGGGGTTGCAGACTGCCAGAAATAGTGCAAATTGAGTCCACTTTTAGGGTTAGGGTTAGGGTTAGGGAATCATGGGAACTGTATTTTAATGTGGCACCAGAGCTCTCTGACAGAAAAGGTTCAATGTCTCAGGAAAAAAAACAATTCCCATGACTCCCTAGCACTAACCCTAACCCTAACCCTAACCCTAACCCTAACCCTAACCCTAACCCTAACCCTAACCCTAACCCTAACCCTAAAAGTGGACTCAATTTGCACTATTTCTGGCAGTCTGCAACCCCCCTTAGTCTCAGAGGAAGGCAATGGCAAGCCTCCTCTGAACAAGAAAATCCTAGGATAAGTTTGCCTTACGTTCACCATAAATCAGCAATGACTTCAAGGCACACAATAGCAACACAGCATTAAGGCGGTTTTAATGTTGGATTAGGGTGGGTGAATTTTACTTATGTAGTGTCGTGGGGTGTTTTAATGCTCTAATAGTTTCTACTTTTAACATGCTTTTTAACTATGGTGTTTTTAACTTATGTTTTAATATCAGTATTATTTAATTATTTTTTAACTTTTGTAATTAATGTTTTAGATTTCTCTTTTTAAACTATTGTAAGCTGCCTTGAATCCCATTTTGGGAGAAAGGTGGGATATAAATCCCATAATAAATAAGTACATAAAAAAGAAAGATACTGAGAGACCAGGGTTGAAATCCCTACTTAGCCATGGAAATCCACTGGGCGACTTCCAGTAAATCATTCTCTCAGCCTTGAATGTCCTCCATTTCTGGCATGATGAAGAAGGATAAATTTATAGGAGTGGGTTTTTAGCACTAATTTGATCATGCCCTACATTTTGCTCAAATGTCCTCCATAGAACACCCTGTGCACACTGATATTCCAGACTAACAGGGCTGGTTCTCTGAATTCATACCCAAGTTGCAAGCCTCCCTTCTGGCAGCGGCGTCTACAGCCCTTCCCACCCACCAGGTTTTAAAAGCTCACCTCCATACCCCTTTCCTGCCAATACTAAATCATGAAGCCACAGAAACTCACCAGTTAATCTTGGGCAAACCACATTCTCTCAGCGTCAGAAGGCAATGGCAAACCCCTCTGAACAAATCTTGCCAAAAAATCCAAAACCGAAACAAAAACTCTGTGACAGGGTCCCCATGAGTCCGAAATGACTTGAAGGCACACAACGATTAAAAAGTGATATAAATATATCTGCTAGTTATACCGCCCCCCTGCCGCTGGTTCCCTCCTCCTCCTCCCTTCCTTCCTCTTTCCACCTTCCTCCTCCTCTTCTTCGTCCTTCATACCCCCCACCACAAACCTCCTTTGAACAAACCCTGCCAAAACCCCCATGATAAGTTTGCCTTAAGGTTGCCATAAGTTGGAAACAACTTGAAGGCACACAAACAACTACAGTTCCTAGAACCCCAACTGTAAGGGGTGGGACTTCCGGTCAGAATGCTGGTGCTGCTGGCCAGCTCCTTGCAGACCCATTGTCCTCGGGCAAACTGGGCTGAAACAAGGAGCTGGGTCACGTGCATGTGCTTGCCCTCCCACCCCTTCCACTGCTGGCTGTCATGCCCTTGTGGACCAGACTGCATGCCAGAATTGGCATGGATGTCATAGGTTCACCAACATGGCCTTAGGGCCTCCATAAGTTGGAAACAACAATGAATGAGGGACCCCCAAGAGATCCTTTCATCAATTTCTCTGCTCAGGGCTTGCAAACACAGGGCCATAACTGATGGATTGAATCAATCCACCTGTAGTATGGTCTTCATTTTCTCTTACTGGTTTCCACTTTGTCAAGCATGATATTTGTTTCCAATGAGTCATGGCTCCCCATGATATGTCTAAAGTACAACAGTCTCAATTTAGTCATTCGACGTCTAGAGAGAGTTGTTGTTATGTGCCTCTGGGTTGACTGGCTGGATGATCATACTGAAAATGTTCTAAGGTTTATAGCTTATGTAGCTTTAAAACTGCAACACCTATCCATCTGAGACTTTGAGCAAAAGTCATACATGTCAACTTTATACTGTGGTGCAACTGTGATAGACCTATATCAACCATCTGATCTAGGATCTGCAATTGACATGCTGAGGCTATAAGTGTAGGAAGCAGTTAGTACAGTAGTGCAAACAAAACTAATCAAGATTTCTTAAAATAAATACATTTTCAGCTGAAATCCATTCACTTAGATCAGCAAAATGGAACACTTCCAGAAAATTTTGCACATCAATAGGCAGGCAGTGTAATCCCAGAAGAATAGGCACAACAACTCAGTTGTAAATTTTTCACATGTTCTCAAAAGAACTAAGAAGTGCTTTACATATTTTAAAAATACAAAACAGCAAACAAACAAAAAGAGAATCCTGTATCTTTTGTCTCAAAACTTACGTCTTTATTTTTATTCCTTTGTAAACATATTTAGCATGCTCCATTCATTTGGCTAGAGTTTGAATATTATCTTCTCCAACAATGGCTGCTGCCACACTGCAGAAATAATGCAGTTTGAGATTGTTTTAATTGCCATGGCTCCATCCTATAGAACCCTGAAATTTGTACTTTTTTGTGGCACCAGAGCTCTTTGACAGAGATTAAAGAGCTCACAAAAGTACAAATCCTAGAATTCTATTAGCATTGAGCCATAGCAATTAAAGTGGTATCGAACTGCATTAATTCTGCCATATAGATGCTGCCAATGACTTAGATCCAACTGATGAAATCTGCTTCTCTCTCTGTATTTTGCTGAACTCCAGCTCTCATCAGCCCAAATAGACTGTTCAAGGTTGAAGTATAATGGAAATAGCAGTAAAAGTAGGTCACCATTATCTGGATCACAAAAATTTCCTTACCATTATCCTAGCCTATCTGGTATATATTTCAAATTTCCTTAATACAGTGCATAGGTAGTTTATTTTGCTACTAGCTAAAAAGAAAATTATGCAGATGACCTGGACCTATTAGCCACTTCCTGTCCAAACACCTGACTCTCTTGCAGCAGCCTGCATTCTTTTGTGACCTGTTTGCATCTATACATCATTATTGCCAAGACTTTGGACCTTATCACACGGGGACTGAAGCACTCGCATCCCCGTCCCATCGCGCTTCCTTGGCCAGAAAGCAACATCATCCCAGCATCATTCTGGTCGCGGGAAATGTAATTCCCGTTTCGACCAGGCATTCAAAAGAACAGGGATGATGCCTGGATGATGCAGCATCATGCTGCATTGGGACGGGGATGCGAGCGGTTTACCTGTGACGTCGTTTGATCAGCCGGCGACAGGAAGCGCGATTGCACAGGGATGCGACGGGGGTGGGCGGGGCCTCCCTGCGACGCCGTGTGATCAGCCGGAAAGAGGAAGCATGATAGCACAGGGATGCGACCGGGATGCGACGGGGATGGGCGGGGTTTCCCAGCGACGTCGTTTGATCAGACGGGGTAAGGAAGCGTGATCGCATGGGGATGCGAGCACTTTAGACCCCCGTGTGATACGGGACTCAATCCAAACAGAATCCAAACGAATCCAGATTATTTGCCCGTGTTTCCACACGACGTTGCACAGAACCCTGACAGAACCCTGACAGAAAGTGGAAAGAACCGAGATCTTTTGAATTTTGGTTTCTTCAGGAATTGCAATTGTGCGACGGGAATCATTTCGCATTTACCGTAGGTCTGATAACCAAATACATATTGTGGCGCATTTCCCCACTGTTGCCATGGTTCCAGCGAGCATTCCTCTCTCTGCACATGTGCAGGAGGCTCATTTTGGCTACATTTACAGGTTTTTTTCTCTTGTGTGTGGACGTTCGATACACTTACTGTAAATGCGCAATGAAGGTAATGACGTTTGCGGAAACAAGGTTTATTTCCCGTTTATTTTCGGGATGCCTCGTTTCCACTTTATTTTCAGTTTCTGGGCCATGTGTGATAACGTCCATATATGTGTATGTGTGTATGCCCTAAAAGGGAAAGGTTAGCTGGGAAAGGCTCTCTTAGGCTGCTGCCACACTGCACAATTAATACAGTTTGACACCACTTTAACTGTCATAGCTCAATGCTGAGTAATCCTGGAATTTGCAGTTTGTTGTGGCACCAGAGTTCTCTGATATAGAAGGCTAAATATCTCACAAACAAAAAAACACAGACTTCTATAGCATTGAGCAATGGCAGTAAAACAGTGTCAAACTGCATTTAATTCTTCAATGTAGACACATCCTCAGTCAAATCTTGCAATAGATTTCTGAAAGACTGAAGCTCTGTTATTTACCAGCACCAGATGTGTCAACATTTCTGATTGAATTATTGAAATGCTGGGCGTTCCCAGGTTTCCTTTCACAAAAATTGCATTGTCAACTTTGGCTTAAGAATGATCAGATCCACATTCTTATGAAGTCCTTCTTGAATGGGTGCTTGTCTGAGACTTATTATTTTTTGTTAAGAAAGTACTAGGCAATGTATCTCAGGAACTCAAGATGAACATCCTTTGTTTTAAGAGTTTTCTTTATTGTAGGAATACCTTCCTTACCTCAAGCTTCTCTTCCCTGAGATCATTTGAAAAGACCACACATTCAGAGCCAGCATGGTATAGTGATTTGAGTGTTTCAAATGTATATCTAAGTTTGTAATATAATTTTGTAAGTAAACAAGGAGTTTTGTCATTAATATCTTATTGCTCTGTTATTTTCGATACCACTAGAATGTGGCCCTGAAAACTTCTCTGAAACTGAGTGAGGCCTTCAGTCAGAAAGACATTTCCTAACCCAGATGTATACTAATATAGCATAAGACAGTATCAGTATCAAAAAATGCACTAGGTACAAAAATTCACTAGGCACAACCCTTAAACCATAGTTCAGGGACTAACATATCAAAAATTTCAATACAGAAAACACTTTAAAAATAAATGGAATATCAGAAAGAAGAGAAAAATCTTGGCCTGGGGTCAAGAAGTCAGTGATGCTGTCTCCTGGTAAGCTTCCTCAGGAAGATCATTTCAGAGAAAGGGTGCCACAACTGGAAAAAAAAAACCCACCCAAACACTTTTCTTTTATGTCCAAAACGATAGGCGTCATTACTAAGCTTGTCTCACATTGTTGCAAACTTTGGAGGAAAGGGGAAGAGGATGAATGACATGGTCCAGCCCAGTCATATTCAAGTCACATCGATTTCTCCTGCAGATTCAAAAGATGGGAAATGGCTTTACAAATGATGGTGCAACGGGAAGCCAGTTGGGTAACAGCTTTGTGAATCCTGACCCATAATTATCTGAATTGCCTGACAGAGTGAGACACGGAGAAACAAGCTATGACTGAGTGCCAGATGGTGAGAGCTACCTCACCCTATTTTATCTGTTCTCTTTCAGACAGAGACAGATCACGATTCCTGTTCTAATACACCTGGTGGAAAGGATTGTGTAAGGCACAGGGATGTATCTGGGGGCTAGGTGGTAAAGGAGGACATTGACCCTCAATAAGGATTCTGCTCACTCATGGAAATTGTCTTCCCCCCCCCACCTCAAATTGTAGCAACTTAAAACCTCAGTGCAGCATTTGGAAATACAGTTTAGACATCCAAAGAGAAAGGGTAGGTGCAGTGACTGAGCAAATGCAGACACAGCAAATAGAAGAGTTCTAGAAGTGAGCTATCGCCAATGTCTCACTCTTTGCAATGTTAGATAGTTGGGGGTTGAAGGGGAAAAAATCTTCTGGGCGATTTGAAGGGGCCATGGACTCTATTTCCCCCATTCCATAGGTGCATTGTTCACAAGGCATTTCTGCAATTAAATTTCCCTGGTCATATTCCCTTTGGTGTCTTACACATGTTTAAGTGCTTTGATTGGGAGTTCCTGCATGGCAGGGGGTTGGACTGGATGGCCCTTGTGGTCTCTTCCAACTCTATGATTCTATGATTCTAAGTTTCCCTATAGAAGTGATTGAGTATTTCAGGCTGTAGCCACACTACAGAAATATAGCAGTTTGATACCACTTTGAATGCCATAACTCTGTCTTACAGAATACAGGGATTTATAGTTAGGTGAGGCACCAGAACTCTCTGACAGACCAGGCTGGATATATCCCTAAACTACAAATCTCAGGATTTCACAGGATGGAACCATGACAGTTAAAGTGGTGTCAAATGGCTTTATCTCTGCAGTAAGGATGAGTTGTCAGTCTGATATGGAACAGTTAGTCAGTTCAAGGCTGTAGAAGCAGAGTTACACATGCTATGCCACTTCACATGGTTGTGCCTTGTAGACAAAAGTGTATGTGCCATTGATAGTGCTTTCATTGCATGTTTGCTGTCTTGGTTCAGTTGAACAATGCAGATATTTAATACAAAGTTTGCCTAGCACAGTTAAGGTGTAACTTCCTATGTGGATAGTTATGCTATACATGATTTCTGACCCTACTTGCTGTTTGCTATTTGCTAAGAAGAAAACACAAAGGTCAGCTTACAGGTGAACATTAAGAAAACAAAAATAATAACCAGAAGGAATTTACATAAATTCAACCTAGACAATAAAAAAAAATGAAATAGTTATAGATTTCCCATGCCTTGTGTCAGCCATTGACCAGAACAGAGATTGCAACCAGAAAATTAGAAGAAAACTTTGATTGGGAAGGACATCTATGAAAGAACTAGACAACATCCTAAAGTGTAAAGTGTAAGATTGAATATTAAAGTTATGATTATCCAAGCCATTGGACATACTAATTTTAGGATTGTCCAAGCCCTGTCACCACATATGGATGAGAGAGCTGGACAGTGAAAACAGTGGATAAAAAGAAAATCAACTCATTTGAGATGTGTGCTGAGATGAATGCTGAAAATACTGCATACAGCTAAAAAGACAAACAAATGGGTGCTAGAAAAGATCAAGCCTGAAATCTCCCTGGAAGCCAAGATGATTAAATTGAGGCTGTTGTACTTCAACCATATTATGAAAAGGCATGACTCATGAGAAAAGACAATATCACTAGGAAAGGTGAAGGGTAGTAAAAAGTCAGGAAGATCACTTACCAGATGGATAGACTCAGGAGATTATTGCATTGCTTTTAAAGCACGTTATTCCCAATGGGATAAAGGCACATTTAATTTTAAAACTGGGTGTTATCACATTTGCCAGTGGCCATATGAGTGCAACCTGTGTACAGCCTGGATCCCAGCCACGCTTATCTAGCAGCTTTTCAGAAATGATAAAATCTCATTTTTGAAAAGCCGCTGGATAAGTGCGGCTGGGATGCAGGCTTCATATGGGTTGCATTCACATGGCCACTGGCAAGTGCGATAACACCCGGTTTTAAAATTAAATGTGCCTTTATCCCATCAGGGATAAGGTGCTTTAAAAGCAATGCCATAATATCCTCAATCAAAGAGACAATAGAATCGTAGAACTGAAACACACCACCAGGGCCATCCAGTCCAACTCCATTCTGCCATACAGGAATACACAATCAAAGCACCTGATAGATGTCTAGCCAGCTTCTGTTTAAAAACATCCTAAAAAGGAGATTCCACTACAAGGCAGCATCTTCCACTGTCAAACAGCTCTTATTGCCAGGAAGTTCTTCCTAATCATATTGAGGTGGAATCTCTTTTCCTGTAGCTTGAATCCATTGCCTCATATCCTAGCCTCTGGAACAGCAGAAAACAAGCTTGCACCATCCTCAGTATGACATCCCTTCAAATATTTAAACATGGCTCTTGTGTTACCCCTCAAACTTCCCTTCTCCAGGTTAAACATAGGGCATGGTTTCCAAACCTTTCCCCATTTTGATCGCCTTCCTCGGGACACATTCCATCATGGTCCTGAGCCTGTGGGAGCTGAGCAGAGTGGTTGAGGATATAGTATCTTGGAGATGTCTCATCCAGAGGGTTGCCAGGAATCAAAGTCAACCCAAAGGCAGTTAACAACAACAACCAATTGCAAGGCTAGTAAATTCCACTTTACGATATTACATTTCCCAGAATTATCCAGCCAGCATGGCTATGCTGTCTGAAGGATTCTGAGAGATCTCTTCCAAAATAATAATAATAATATTAATAATAATAATAATAATAATAATAATAATAATAATAATAATAATAATAATAATATCTGCAAGCTCTGAGCGGGCTGGGTGCTCTGTGTAGGTCTGTTGCTTTCCCTTGAAAGCAAACTCCTCTGGCTTCAGCATCCTTCAACAGCCATTTGCCAGGCTGCTCCCACTCCAACATTTGTGTCCTTCATCAGAAGCTTTTATACCTGTGCTTCAGAGATAGGAAGCCATTAATCCTCATACTAATCCTAGTCGTTGGCACTCAAGACATCCATTTCCTGCAAAGATAGCTGGGCCTGATGGAATCTGAGTGCTTCTAAAAAGCAAGCATCAGAAGGTATACGGAGATGGAGAGAGAATGAAGATGCACTTCAAGCAGAATATATCGTTGCATTGAGGGAAAGCCAGACAGCCCCCTCTCTTCTGTGCCTTGATGCAGTTTTGGAGGTTAATAAGTCCTTTTGAAATCAGAGTTGGGAAACTGGTGGCCCTCCAGATGAGGCTGGACACTGGTTCCCATCAGCCATTGCCAACTTGGCCAAAAATGTAGAGTTCAGTAACATCCTACATTTATTGTTTTGTTTAACATTTGTTAGGTCATGAAACTGATAATGTGGAGTTATTGTTTTCATTCTTATTGTTGGTTACACATACACCCTCCATCTCCTCTAATGAACTCAAGGTGGCATAAGTGCTTCTCCTCCTGTCTTGTCTTCACAACAACTCTGTGAGGTAGAGCAGGCTTGTCTTGTTCTAGAAAGTGGATGTTGTTCCAGATCTCTTTAAGGATTCTTTTGGGGCTGGATACTATTACTGCTAACTCTCTCTGTGTGTGCCTTCCAGTCACCCATTGACTTATGGCAACCCCATGAATTTCATAGGGTTTTCTTAGGCAAGGAATACTCAGAGGTGGTTTTGCCAGCTTTTTCCTCTGAAATATAGCCTGCAGTATTTGGTATGCATTGGTAGTCTCCCACCCAAGTACTAAGCAGAGTTGATCCTGCTTAGCTTCCAAGATCGGACAGGATCTGGTGCATTTAGGCTATCTAGGCAATATTTCCCATCTGTTTATTCCAGTATTCTAGTGGGTATTTAGGATCCTCAAAGAATAAGCTTTATTGCTGCTGCAGATAGTACACAGCAGAAGCATTCCAGTCCTTTTGCTTAGAGTGTCAGACAAGTGATTGATTGTCTGCCTATAACCAGATGCATAACAACATTTGTGGGAGACAGTAGGAAAAAGTGGAACACCACATTACTGATGGATTGACTCAGCCAAGGAAACCACAACTCTGAGTCTGCCAGAGCTGAGCAGGGTGGTTGATAACAGGATTTAGGACAAAGAACAATGGATCTAAACTTGAGAAGAAGAGATCTCACCTAAACACTAGGAAGAACTTTTTGGTAGTAAGAGTTGTGTGGCAGTAGAATATGTTGTCTTGGAGTGTGGTGGAGTCTCTTTCTTTAGAGGTTTTTAAACAGAGGCTGGATGGCCATCTGTCAGGAGTAGAATTACAGAATCATAGATTAGAAAGGGGTCTCTTGGACCATTCAGTCCAAGCCCCTGCCATGCAGGAACTCACAATCAAAGCACCCCTGATAGATGGCCATCCAGCCTCTGTTTAAAAACCGACAAAGAAAGAGACTCCATCACACTCTGAGGAGTGCTTTTATTGTACATGGCAGAATAGAGTTGGGCTGGATGGCCCTTGTGGTCTCTTCCAGTTCTATGATTCTATGATGTCTTGGAGGTCTCTCATTCATAGGGTCACCATAACCTGAAGCCAACCTCTTGGCCCATAAAAGAACAAGAATATATACTCTGCACTGTAATGAATTTTCTCAAGCACTAGATGGCAATAAATGCTGCACAAAGAAAAAATAGACTGCTCAGAATAAAATTGAGGCTCAGGAAAATATTATAAGTTCATCTTGATGGGCATTCCTCTTCAAAAGCTGCAGGGCATAAACAGTGGCCTTAGTTCATCTGTCAGAAACAGCTCAAGACCTCACCTTTTTACCTCTGTGATAATGAATCCATCATTACATCCACCTCCTTATTCATCACTTAGGACTTGCATTGCCCCAAGTCAGAACATAGGTCTTTCTTGCTCAGCATGCAGTATTTCTCGAATGTTCTGAAACAAGAATTATCTGTAAATTTTCTCAGCCTTTCAGGACTGTTTTGGCACCAGAGGTCTCAAACAAAGAAGGGTAAATATCTCACAAAACTACAACCCCCCCCCCCCCCCCCCCCAAATCCATAGCATTGAGTCATGGCACTTAAAGAAGTGTCAAACTGCATTATTTCTAGAGTGCAGATTAGATCTGTACTACCATGTTATTACAACACTCCATCCTTTTGGGTTTCTTCTCTATGTCAGTTATTTCCACTGTGTCCTAAGAGAGCTATTTGAAGAAGTAGATTTATATCCATAAAAGCTCCTGAAAAAATAAAAACCAGTTAATCTTAAAGATGCTGCCACATTTCCTTTCTTCCTTCCCCTTTCCTTACTCCATTTTATGCTGCAACAGTCTAATATGGCCACTGAGTGAGTTCGAAACTGTAGTACATGCTCTGGTAACCTCAAGACTTGACTTTTGCAACACGCTCTACATGGGGCTTCTCTTGTGCCAAGTCCAGAAACTTCAACTGGTACAGAATATGGCAGCCAGGCTGATTACAGGAACAAGCAGAAGTGACAAAATTATACCAATTTTGAAGTCACTCCACTGGCCGCCCATTAGCTTCCAGGCACAGAACAAGGTGTTGGTTATACTTTTAAAGCCCTACATGGCTTGGGCCCAACCTATCTAAGGAATCACCTGCTTCCATATAATCTGCCCTGTGCACTCAGATCCTCTGGGAGGAACCTATTGCAACCAATGAAGACCAGATTGGTTGCAACCTTTCAGAGGACTTTTTCTGCAGTCGCTCCAACTTTATGGAATGGCCTGCCACACAAGATCCATCAAATTTCCAACCTTTAAGAAAGCTGTCAATATGGATCTCTTCCAGCAAGCCTTCCCGGAATAGCACTTGGCCATGAAAAGACCCTCATATTTGTGAATTTGAGAGTTGTGATGATTCTGCCCACTGTTACTGTAATATTGTAGTATTATTGTTTTTGATTTTAATGTAATTTTAATACTATTTAATTCTATTTTAAGGGGAGGGGGATATTGTGTATATTGTGTATCATTTTAATTGTTGTACGCCACTTTGATTGTTTTTACAAAAAGCAGGATATAAATAAAAGATGATGATGATGATGATTTCATTGAACAGTTCCTCACTTCACTTTCCCCAAATAACCATCACACACAAAAAAAGATTATTTCCTTTTTAGAATTTATATATTTTCTCTCTCCCTGAAGCAAGACTTCAAAGAAGACAGAAAAAGAAGATTTGGCTTCCCACATCTCTTGGCCAATAAAATTATCTCTCTTCTCCCCTCCTCTATGTTTACATCTTTTGCTTTATATAATTCCTGGATGTTTGCTTAAATGGGTTGTAATTGTCAATTCTATAAAGGGAAAGTCAGGCTTACTCATTTCATGCACTCCATGCTGAGCTTGAAACGGTGGCTAGGAGACACTACAGTGCCTTGCTTGAATTCTTGCTGTTACTGCATAATTATATATATTATGTGTGCTAAAAAAAAATAAATCCAATTATTTCCTGCATTTTATAATGCCAAACCCCCTGGCTCTAGAAAACCATGACTTTTATGCCTATATATTGGGATGGCCAATTGAAAGAGTTAAAGAGGGACCCATTGGACCCCCTCAGTATCTTGAAGAATTGCACTGCCAGAGTCAACCTTGTACATCCCAAAATGTGTGGGGTCCAATTTTTGGCTCCCAAATAGCCAATGTCACCTCCAAGCATAAAATGTCTTCTTTTACACAGCCATTAAAGAGATACAATGTACAGATGTGATAGCTGGATAGTGGCAAAGCCGATAGAAGGAAAAATAAATTCATTTGAGATATGGTACTGGAGAAGAGTGCTGAAGATACTGTGGATGGCCAAGTAGACAAATGGGTACTTGAAAGATCAAGCCTGAATTCTCCCTGGAAGCCAGGGTGACTAAATCGAGTCTGTCGTACTTTGGTCACATCATCAGAAGCATAAATCGTTTAAAAAAGCCAATGATGTTTGAAAAGGTTGAGGGTAGTAGAAAGAGAGGAAGACCACATGCCAGATGGTTAGACTCAATCAGGGAAGACTATAGGACCTGGGTTACAGGACCTGAGCAGGGCAGTGGAGGACAGGGAATCTTGGAGATATCTCATGCACAGGGTGGCCAAGAATAACAAAACAAAGCTGTCTCTAGTTTACAATCTGGCAATCCTGTTTCCAAACCAGGAGGCATGAAGACTTCTAGTTCAAGGGACTTTCTGTTCTGAAGATAGGCCTGTATAGGCTGAAGAAAGGCCAAAAAGAGGCAAGGAGACAAAATGCCTCCAATGGCAAAATGCCCAAGACTACCCAAGGGGATATTAGAATGCTGAAGTAAGGTGTTACTTGAAATGAATTACCTGACAGTAACTAGTCCTATCTTTTGCTTGTAATGGTGCTGTAGCAAAAGTCCTATCTTTTGCTTGTAATGGAATGGTCCTATCTTTTGCTTGTAATGGCAAGGATGATAATTCACTACTTTTTGGTGTAATGTAATGGGATATTTGTCACTTGTAACTGGCACAGTTGCTAGGCCAGGACTATCCCAGGCCCCGAAATTTCAGTACCTCAGCCTAAGAAATAGAGATCAACCATTGTGGAATCATGGATGCAACTAAGTCCTAGTGATGCCACTAAGCTAATAAGCGTCAACCATAGTTGCGCAGGAGGTGCCATTCAATTTTTTTAAAGCACCAAGACTGCTACTAGGGGTCAAAATCCAACAGAACCAAGGCCTGGATGTCACCAGAAATACTATGACCAGTTCTCCTTCTCCTCCTCCTCCTCCTCCTCCTCCTCCTATATCCCACTTTTCTCCCTATATAGGGACTCAAGGTAGCTAACAAAAAATTAAAACAGCACAAGTTAAAAACAATACAAGTATGAAAATGTACATACAAAGTTTAAAAAACACTTAAACATTTTTAAAAGTTAAAAAAATTCACATTAAATTTTTAAAATGTATTAAAACTTTATATAAAACTCAGTTCTACGAACCACAGTTTAATAAGGGTATCAACAAACTGGAATATATCCAGAGAAGGGTGACCAAGTTTATCTAAAGTCTAGAAACCAAGCTTTATGTTTAGCTTGGAGAAGAGAAGGTTGAGAGGTGATATGGTAGCCATCATTAAATATCTAAAGAGGCATCATGAAGAAGATGGAGTGAGCTTATTTTAAACCGATTTGAACCTGTGGAAGCAAACTACGAGAATAAAATTTAAATTTTAGGAAGAACTTCTTGACTATAAGTGCTGTTAAACAGTGGAACAGACAGCATCAGATGATGGTGGAACCTTCTTCTTTGGAGGACTTTAAACAGAGGTTGGCCTTAGATAAGTATTCCTACAAGGCAGGGGCTGAAGTACATAGCCCTGGTGGTCCTTTCAACTGAACAAACTTTCCCAGGATTACTCAATAAAGCTATGCACATTAAGCTGATTTTCAACCTGGTTTGCATTTGCAGTACAGACATAATCCAATAAAGTAAAATCTATCAGTTCTTCTAGCAGGCTGCTTTGCTAGGAAGGGAAGGTGGGGCACAAAGTAAAATGAGAAGCCCTTTAAGGTAAACTCTCTTAAGATAAAGTCTGCTAGCAACTTCCTCTTCAATGAAACAACCAAGTAAAATGAATGGGATACAAAACACTTAATGAACTGGCCCAGGGGCTCTTCCTTTGTAGTGTTCTTAGCAGTAATTCTTTGCTACAGCACTTCTATTTAGAAGTGTTATGAAAACTGGATTCCCCCAATGCCTTGTGCTTTTGATACAGTCTTTGAGGCTCTGGTTAAGTTAGGTGCTTTTGATCTGTTTTAATCACACCTCTTTGATGCTCTTGGGCCTTTGAGTTTTGCACCAGCCACTTGGTGCCTCATGTGAAAAAGTTGTGTTCCAACCTTTAGAGCCAGCAAGGCGATTATGGTGATTTATAGGTTGGTTTACCTGATTCAGAGAAGGATGTGATGACAGGGATCGCTCATTCTCTGTCAAATGAGCCATTAATTCCAGAGCTGTAAAAATGTTTGGCTTAACTTTTCCAGTGGTCCCAAGACTCTTATGCCTCTCTCTTTCCTTAGATGGATGAAGTCAATTTATGGGGGGTTGCAGACTGCCAGAAATAGTGCAAATTGAGTCCACTTTTAGGGTTAGGGTTAGGGAATCATGGGAACTGTAATTTATTGTGGCACCAGAGCTCTCTGACAGAGAAGGCTCAATGTCTCAGAAAAAAAACACAATTTCCATGACTCCCTAGCACTAACCCTAACCCTAAAAGTGGACTCAATTTGCACTATTTCTGGCAGTCTGCAACCCCCAAATCTTCTGTTAAGGTTTCTCTCCCCCTGCTCCAGTTTTGCAGATGGTCTTTTGTATTTCCTCATAGGGTAACTGTGTTAAAACTGCATGCAGAATAAGTTATACTATGGAATATCAGTTCCTTTTCTGTTTCTCAATCAACTCAGTTTGGTGTGTGTGTGTGTATGCATAAATGCTCTATTTTCTCCCTGAAGATGTTACTTTCATCTGTGCCAGCTGTGCCTGTTTACCAAATTTGTTGATGTGTGCCTTCAAGTAATTTCTGACTTATGTTGACCCTAAGATGAGCCTATCATGCTGTTTTCCTGGAAAGATTTGTTTAGATTTGTTTAAAGGAGGTTGCCATTGTCTTCTTCTAAGGCTGAGAGCATGTGACTTACCCAAGATTACAAGGTGGGTTTCATGGCTGAGTGGGGAATCGAACCTTGTCTCCAGAGTCACAGTCCAACACTCAAACCACTATGCCATACCAAATACTATGGGCTACATCTAGTTGTTGCCCCAGCTAGATCTCTTAAATCAACTGATGCAGATCAACACTTGGCCAGCTTTTTTTTTTTTTTTATAAAGGAAACAGAACCTATATTTATGTTCATGTACAATGCTGTACAATGTGGGTATACAAAGCTGCCTTATTAGTGGATTGCAGCATTGCACAACCTGTATGCACAATGCACCAGTGCACATCCATGCACAATGCATATTGGTGTATAATATTAAGCAATGCACAATGCACATAAACAATGATGTGCAATGTAAAATTCCTCCTATGCACCCTGGAACTGAATATGAATATTTGGAAATTTTGTTTTTTGTTGTTGATGTTCTAAGTAATTTCCGACTTAATTTGACCCAATCATGGAGTTTTCTGAGGGTGAGAACGTGTGGCTTTCCCAGGGTCACCCAGTAGGTTTCCATGGCTGAGTGGGGATTTGAATCCTGGTCTCCATAGTCATAGTCCAACATTCAAACCATTACACCATGCTGGTGTTTCATTGGAAACATAGGGTCTTTGCAGACTGCCAGAAATAGTGCACATTAAATTGAGGCACTGCCCTGGCTCAGTGCTAGGGAGTCATGGGAACTGTATTTTTTTTCTGATACATTGAGCCTTCTCTGTCAGAGAGCTCTGGTGCCACAATAAATTACAGTTCCCATGATTCCCTAGCACTGAGCCAGGACAGTGCCTCAATTTAATGTGCACTATTTCTGACAGTCTGCAAAGGCCCTTACATAGCAAAGGCCCTTACATACCTATAAAACAGCCACAGCTTTCTGGCTACTGATGTAAGTTCAGCTGATCCAGCAAATTTGCTCTAGTTGGGTCTAGAAATTGAATTTATCCTTCTTTCTTATACTTGCCCCTGGGTGGGAAGGACACATCATCATTTTTAATTTCCAGTTATGTTTCTCAGTTTTCCAGTGGGATTCCACCCCATTTCTAGAAAGTGAATTGTCTGGATGATGGTACCTATTTAAAACAGAGCTGAGCTGAAATTTCTCACTGCACCAAAGGCATTGTGGGAAGTGTAAAATAGCTACAGCTATTTTAATTTATATGTCATTTATCATATGTATTGGAATTTGTTATTTTAAGTATGTTTTTAAATTTTGATTGTTTAAATTGTATTTTAGGGGGGCTATTGGGGGACGAGATTGTTCGTTTTATCATGTAAGCCGCCCCAGTTGTATTTTACAGAGAGGCGGGATAAAAATAAATAAAAAAATGATAAGATGTTAAACCAACTGATTGGAACAGGGGACTAAGGATCAGCATTGGTAAATCCTGATCAGCATTGCCGAGCCCATAGTGTTGATTCCAGGCCAAGAAAGTTTAGTGAATGACATTGAATTGGAGAACATACCATCCAGGTATATGTTTCAAGAGTCCTTCCAAGGTTCTAGGCTGTTCTCAACCAGAACTTGGAAGACTTGGATTAGTTGTTAATCAACATTGAGTCGATGTTGATCCATGGTGACCCTGTGGATGAGACATCTGTTGGCTCTCTAATAAACTCATTGCTGTTTCAGGAGCCAACTTTCAGTGTAATCTGAGAACAATGCATGCAGATGCAGCTCAAACAATAACATAGCAGAGTATGGAAGTAAAACATCCAGATGTAGGTATTGGCAATGCACTGATCACTTTCCACACTGAAAAATAGCTCATAGACACTGTTGATTTCATCCAAATCCTTGGGGATTCTTTATCTTGAGTTGCAATATGTACAAATATTTACAAACTCTCATCTCTGACTTCTGTCAACTTCTCCATCTGTAGTACATCAGCTTACAGTTTTAATTTAATCCAGACCACAAACCATACAATGCATACTGATCCACACCAATTCAACCGGATCAACCCACACCAATCCAGCAATCCACACATGACCTATCTTCTGGCCCACTTATATACTGTGTTGATTGTGAGTCATAATCTGGTGCCTCACAGAATGATGCAACCTCAGCAAAGTTTGCATCATGCCATGTGCTCTGACTCAGCATTATATGGCAATCCCACATGATATAATGCCACCTGTCAATCAAAATATTTTCACAATTATTTAAAAGAATACTTTTCTAACAACATCTCCAAGATCCCCTGTTGTCCACTACTCTGCTTAGTACCTGCACATTCATACCTGTGATCTCCTTAATAGAGTCCATCCACCTAGCATGCAGACTTCCTCTATTTCTACTTCCTTAACTGTCACCCATACATGGTAATAGGGAATTCAATGGCTTGTATGATTATAACTTTTGTGTTCAGTTGTATATCTTTGAATTTTAGGGTCTTTTCTAGTTCTTTCATAGCTACCCTCCCCATTCTTAGGCTTTTGATTTCCTGGCCGCAGACCCTGTTTCTATCAATGTTAGATCCCAGATATATGAACTCTTTTACTATTTCTGTTTCTTCATTGCCTAGGTTGAATTGGTGTAGATTCTCTGTGGTCATTAGTTTTGTTTTTCTTATGTTCAACACTAAGGGCCTCAGCAGACGGAGGCCCCGGAGACGCCGCCAGACGGAGCGCCGCGGGACCACAGCCTCTGCACCGCGGCGCTCCTGCGGCGTATCTAAAAGGAGCTCCAAATTGGCGCTCCTTTTAGATGTCAGGGAAAGTGTGCCCTAAAAGCGGCGGGCGCACTTTCCCTGACTCTTCCGCCTCAGCGCATGTGGTCGCTGCGGCGTGAGGTTATCCCCGGAGCGCCGGCTGTGCGGAGGGCCGGTGAATCCGAGGGCGACCTCAGGAAGAGAAAGGGGCACCGCTCGTGCGGCTGCCCCTCCTCTTCAGGGCCTCCAAGACAACTCTATTAGTCGTCTGCCAAGGCCATAAGTCTGCTTTTGCACTTTCTTCCTTTACTTGGATTACAACTCCTCAAATCCCCAGCTAGCATGGCCAGTAGCTGTGCTAGCTGGGGATTTCTGCAAGCTGTAGTCATAAAGTAAGCATCCCAAGCTTCCATCTCTGTCCCTGCATTTATTGGCTACAAGACTAAAGAATCATTTATGCAAAGTTGACAAGGAATAAAAAGTTCCAGGAAGTGACATCTTCTGTAAAATGGCTCAGATCATCTAATGACTCCTTGAAAAGTGACTCTCTTCCATTCAGAGCTCAAGACTGGAATCTTCATTAAAATGTCATGACAAATTAATTCTAATGTGTGGTTACTGAACTTGAAGACATTAGCCTACAATAGCCTTGACTGGTGTGATTTATTTTATATCACCAAGCCCATGAGTATCCTTTGTTCTGGAATTTTTGCTTGTTGGGGCTTACTGTTCAAATGTGAAAAAGAAGATGGGGGGAGAGCAGGCAGCTTTCCCACTAAAGCCCAGGGCTATTTTTATATATAATTTATATCCTATTTTTCTTCTCAGTTTAAAGTGGAGTTGAGTTGATTCCCCCTTTTCATTTTTCCTTCAGAGAAGTCCATTCTGAGCAAGAAGAAAGAACCGTAATTCTGTTCCTATAGAAACAGATTTTAATGAAGGTGATTTTAAACAGTGGAATAATCTTTGTCCACATAAAAGGAAAGGGGAGAAAACCTGTGTTATTGCCTTCCATAGTAATGAATGACCTCTTTTGCTTTTAGTTCCTGAATTGCCTTTCTAGGAGGAGAAAGCAAGGAAAAGACACATGGGGAAAATAAGAAAGGATCACGAGAAAAGGAGTTCCAAGTTACTCAAAATAAGAGTTTAAAGGATCCTGGTAGGTCAGAGGCAGGTAGGTGAATGATTTTGCTTTTTATTGCAATGCTGAGGTCTGCCAGATGAAGTCAGATACAAGATGGTGGCTTGAGCTGCCATGAATCCTGTGCCAGTGGAATGGCAAGATAAATTTGTATAAAATAAATAAATAAATGAGGTAGAGTACCCCAGCCTTTGTTTCCAGACTTTCAATGTTGGATCCTGCACCCTCAATAATTTGCTTCATTGCAGAGCTCCAAAATGTTTTGTGTTTGAATTACAATTCCCAGAATCTCTCAGAACAACTCTATGTTTTAGTCCCCAAAATAACTTTCCTGAGCTCAGCTGCACTGTTGGAATGCTCTTACTATTCAGAAATGTAATCTTATCTCTCCTCAAGGTTCTGGTTCTCATCAGAAGCCTGGCATGAAGGAATCAATCAGTTTATGCTTTGTATGTAAGAGCATTTGTGCTCTCTGAATAAGCACATTTCCTGTTTCCATACAAATCTACAATTTAAAAAGATTGAAATGAGAATTTGCATTGAATTACATATTTAAATCGGGTGAGCAACTGCTAAAGAACTAGGGTGCATTTTCGTTTATCTCCCCTTATCCCTGAGGATCTTTACCTGTCCACCTGACATGATCAGAAGTGATATATCTGTTTTGTTTCATCCATTTTTTTTCAGGGGTGATGGTGTTGGTGGTGTTAATGTGGGTTGTGGTGACCAAACAGTTGTGCTTTACAATGGTTTTAAGCTATTTGGGGAAGTTGAGTTGACAGTCAGGGTTGGGATGCTTTGGAGGGCTTCAGTGGCTAGAAACTGTTGTCCTTGTCAGAATTTACTCTCTAGAATCTGATAATTCAGGTAGTGAGGAGGAATCAGATTGTCAGAAATCTGCAGCTTCTGATAACAAGGCTCTGAGTTTGAGGAACTAGAGGCTGAGGCAGAAGAGGGCCCTGCTCCCCAGCAGGAGGCTGCAGATGCTAAAGATCAATTGCCATCATTCATTGAGCAATCACAAGACAAAGAACGATTGTGCCATTCCCAGAGGTTATTAAGTAAGAGATGCTGACTAATTAGGCACCTGGGTTTTTGAAACAGCTGCCTATAAATCCCCCAGACCCTGCCTGGCAGTTTGTTGCTTTCAACCCTACTTTTGTGGCTACTAGCAGTACTTTCCAGCATTCTGTTTTTCTAAACTTGGACTGGCTACAATTACAACTGTTTTACTTCTTGTTGGCTTGTTTATCTAGACTTACTTACTGAACAACATGTGGACCATCTGACATTCACCCTCTTGCTTTCCCTTCATCCTGCTGGATATTCTGTGAGTGACCTGGAATGAATTAACTACTCAACAGCTCTGGTATTCTAACTATCTGGGACACTTGTTGTCTGGAGCATAAGATGTGGCCCAAAGGCTAGACTTTCCCCAACCTTGTATTAAATGCATTATTGAAGCTTATTTTCCCACCTAAAATGTGCATTTAAACACATACTTAAATTTATTTGCCCCCTCACAATGGGCAAAATTGTGGCAAAATACCTCCACACTCATTTTAAATTGGGGGGGGGGGAAGAATGCAGTGGGAAATGGCCTTCTCAGGTCTCATGGTGGCAAACATGGGACCCTAACCCCCACCACTGGCCACCCCTGTCATATGGGATGGGTAGTAGCTACATCTTCTTTCAGGAGAAGACAATGCAGGTGAACCTCAGTTAATAAAGTGGATGTGTTTTGGAGCATTACATCTTTAACAGAAAATTAACCAGAATTAGAAATAACCCAGAAAGAATAGGGCTAGGCTCCTACATCACAAAAAAGAGCAGTTCAATAGGGTTCAACATTTTTTTTAAAAAAAATAAAAACTAACCAGTTGCACACATGAAATGAAATAACCATGTCAGGGAAGGCTTGCTTGAGTAGACAGAAACATTTTGAACCTTCTAGAGACCACCTGAAGGCTTCTTCCAAAATGGATCCAGGGATTATTTTTTCTTTCACCAGCCTCCATTTTTCCTGTCATTTACATTTTGGTGGCCAAACATACAGATAAGTTTGGTTTCATTAAAACATGCTGGGAGTTTAAAACATAAAATATGTTAAACATGTTGGTGAAGAAAATATGTCTGCTCTCCCCCTTTCTATTTTTGTTCATAGAAGGTAAGTAAGGATTTCTGGAGGCAGTCGGTATTTACGTTGTCTGTTGTAGGCAGGTGCACACAGCCACAGTAAGACTGGGTAGAGCAGAAATCCCTTCTTCCCTTGGCCAACCTCTATTGTATTCTCTACACTGTTGAGAGGTGTTAACTGAGGTATGCCTGTCACCTGAATTTATTTATTGTAAAATGACCGTGCCAGTGAGGAATGTTTTTGCTGTTATTTTTCTTGCTGTTGTGATTATCTTGTTAACCTTTTTGTTTGTTTTTTTGCTACTTGTTAATGGCTTTAACCTCCTCTAGCTGGTTTTAACCTCACCAGCAACCTTGCAAATTATAACAGTTGAAAAGTGGGTTTTCAGCAGATTAGCTCAAATAAATAATGTTTTTTATTATTCAGTCATAAGTGTGATATTGACATTATTCTCTCTCTCACACATACACATGAACACATATGTAGGCAGGTGGAGGCAATCACCTCAAGGAGATAGCTCAGATTTAGAAAGTCCCGAAAAAGCAACAAATTGCTAAGTTAATTGTGTTGACTATCATCGTATTTTTGGTGCTGGAAGGTCAGACAGGCACTTGTAGGATTTCCCACCCCATGTGTTATAATAACTTGACTGGCCCTAGGTAATTTTTCTCTCCACCTCAGGAAGCAAAACATTTGAGGCCAGCCTTGAGAAAGACCAATATTTCATTTCTCTAAATCTTTCCATGGTGAATGAAAGGGCCAATACAATCTTCCTTCTTCTTGCCTCTGTTATTTTAAATTGATAGTCACTGTACAAAAGTTAGATATAACACACTTTACAATCCACAGGCACAGATTCCTCCAACCTGGTACCTTCCAGATATGTCAGAACAGAACGAAACCAAGGAATGGGTTACATACAACCTTAATTCTTTTATGTATTTCCATAATGACCTCAGACCCCCCTTCCCCTTTAAGAAAAAGGCCAAAATGCCTTTTGTCCTATGTCTACAGATGGCAAGTGTCCAAAGAGGCAGATTATTGTACAGGAAGTATCTATAGGTAAATCAATCCACTCCAGGTCATGCACAGGAAGTCCAGGAAGATGAAAGGAGGTGCAACGGCAAGGTTTCAACCAGCCCAGAAGTCATTACACAAAACCATTAAGTCCAGATAACCAAAACCAAAAAGGGATAAGACAATGAATCATTAAAGAGGTCAAGAATCCCAAGAAATACATAGACAATGAGATCCAGTTGAAAAGACTGAAAAGTTGAACACAATGAGGATGCTTAGCAACTTTAGGAGATTTGTAGGTGGATGACTTTGGATGCCAGGTGCTTGATTATTCAGTGCTTCCTGTTTAACAAATATTGACTCCTACAAAGCTGCTCCTTCTTGCTTTGCCATGCTTAAAAAAGATGAAGGTGTTCATCTTCAGCATCTGTCCAGTCCTGCTGAGGGGAAAAGTGCTTCATCCATCAAGTCCTCACATCTGAGGAACTCAAAAACTCATCTGCAGTGCAACACTCCTTACAAAATCCTACACTTCTATGCTAGATTTTTTAATTCTAGAAGGTGAGTTATGACACACCCAATCTTACCAAAACACTGCTGGCAACCCTATCATGGGGTTTTCTTGGCAGGATTTGTTCAGAAGAGGTTTGCCATTGCCATCCTCTGAGGTGGAGAGAGTCTGATTTGTCTATGGTCACTCAATGGATTTCCATGGCTGAGTGGGGATTTGAGCCCTGGTCTCCCAAACTCCTACTCAAATAATCAACCCATTATACCATGTTGACTTTCATTCTCCTGGACCATACAACACCCTTATTATTTCTCCAGGGACCTCAGTTACTTGCAAACTGCCTTGTGTTGACTCAGTTCATCAATCCTTCTTGTTCAGCACTGTTTAGCAGTAGGAATCAAATAGACCTCCAGATATTGCTGAACTGCAGTTCCCAGCATGTCTCTTCACTGACTATGGGCTGAAAGAGATGGCCCAAAAATGCCAGATGGGGGCTGCTGTGGAGCCACATGCCATGGCACTGCAGCTACCCCACACCACGCCCCCAACCTGCCATTTTCCCAGTGCAAAAAGTAGCGGCAGATAGCTGCTCCTTTTTGCTCTGGGTAAAAAGTGCCTCTGCTGCCGTGGCGGCAGTTTTTTTGGTGCTTCTGCAGTGTGCGGAGTCTAAATGCTGCACTACCAGAGCACCAAAAAACTCCTGCCATGTGGGTAGTGGGGTGGCTTCACAGCATGTTCCTGGCATCTTGGGGGCATGCATCACGTGAATACCATGACCTCAAGCCACCAGGAAGATGCCCCTATCTTAGCTAGGCCTATAGGGGTATGCAGTCTAACAATATCAATATGATTCTAACATTGTTGTTTACAAAATGGTCAGGGGCTTTCCATGGGCTGAGACAGGTCTTTCTTTGCCTTGTCTACAGATGGCAGAGTCTGAACTGAACACATACAACTGAGCAATGGGCCTTTGGCTTTATTTTGGAAAGAGTTCTTGTGGGGCACTATGGGATAGTTACACGGAGGCATTATAAAATGCACATGGCTGCACTAATTATTTGGATAAAAAAGCTGGTGATACCTTAATCCAAGTTGTCAGATGTTATCTGTTATTATTAATATTAATATATATATACTCCGCTTCTCTGGGCAGTGAACATTTCAGCAGTGGCATTTGTTTGGCATTGGCTTCTTTGGGATGCAAAAATGAATGTAAGTGTACAGCATAAAATGGAAGGAAAGAACAGAAGCTCTGCAATCTAACGCTGGCTGAGTAGTTTGTCCAATTCAGGACATTTATGGCTATTGAGAAAACATCTAACTGCCCTTCTGGGACATTTGTCAAACAATTTCCTTAACAAAAGAATTGGTCAGGCCAGTTTTCATATTACAAGTATTACTAATAAAGTACCCCAGTGTTCTTGGTATGGTGTTAAATCCGAAGGGAAAATAGTCTCCACATTTTGAAAACTTACTTTTTAATATACAGGATTTTGTTGTTAATTGCCCTCAAGTTGATCTCAACTCATGGCAACCCTATGGATGA
>CM034708.1:8914730-8929997 GCA_020142125.1 Phrynosoma platyrhinos | reverse complement strand
CAGTTCCTTCAGTGTCCATACTAAGTCTTAATTAGTTCCTGAAAGTGGACTACGTCTTTCCTCCTCAAAGAAAATCCTTTGCTGACAACAGTATTTAAGTCTGCTGGTTATAAAATTCTCTGGCTCTGGCAGCAGTTGTATAGAGCTAACTGCCTAGCCCACCTCCTATTGACTTGCAAATGCCACTCAACAAAGCCCCACCCGCTGAGTCACAGTCACACTCCCCCCAAGTGTTTTTAAAAAGAATTTAAAAACTTACCCTCTCAAGATGGCTGTCTGGAAACTGCTTTCTCCTCTTTCCTAGCAGGAACTGGCCTTCTTCTCTGTCTCCTTTCCTGGCAGAAACTGCCTAGAAAGCCTCTTTCTCTTTTTCCTTTCTGTTAGAAACTGGCCTGGAGAGCCTCCTCCACCTCCTTCCCCTGTCCTGGCTGAAACTGCTGCTGTTTCTGGATGAAGTTTGCCCAACAAATCAGTTACTAAAAATACACAAGTCTCAAGTCAAATCAAGTTGATTAAGTGCCTTATTTATTGTCAAGTCAAATCCAAGTCAAGTCACTGATGAGACTTGAGTCTGAGTCAGTCAACTCGAGTCTACATCACTGCTATTTCCTAAAAAAAAAAAAAAAAGGTACAAAATCACTGGCCAGGATCCTATAAGTGGTTTGTGCTGATACAGACCCTGGTTACACTGACATAAGGACTGTTTTAGGCATTGCAGAAGGAGGTACTGGGTACCTACCTCCTTGTGAATCACCTTTGTTCCAGGTACAAAGGGCAGCTGGAGTGTCTTGGCTGCAGCTCCACCTTCCGTGTGGACACTGTATAGCTGTATGGATGTACCTGGGCACCATCTGCCCTAATTCATCTAGGGAATTTCTCTTGTCTGGATGGGAGAGGCTGTTATTTGTTCTGAAGACAGCTGGACAGTGGCCAGGAGAGGGTGGAGCTGTTCCCAAACATCTCCAGCTACAGGGATTTGTCATGATGAAGAAAGGGCAGCCTTTGTTCCCTGATTACCAGTGCAAATTGACTGGCAGAGATTTATGTTCTGCCTGCAGTTTTCTTGCATCTTGACCACTGTTTGCATTTTTGAAAGTTCGTCACAGTATGAAAGCCAAGAACATTATTTTGAAAACCAAATAAAATAACAAACAGAATCCAAGTTTTCTACTTACTTGTGAATGTATTGTGATAGTTGCTTAGGAATAAGGCAAGTCATCCAGAGGTAACAATGCAAATCCTATTGGCAGCACTAACTAGAGAACTCATGGAAGCAATAAGATTTTGCATATGTTTTGACCCAACATTTAATGATTGATTCAATTGTTCTATGCTTAGTAGAACTGGCAATAGTATTCAAGCCAATATCTGGTTTGTTTCTGAATTATACAGTGGGTCCTTGTCATCAGGACCCCCTATGGATACAAAAATCCATGGATGCTCAAGTCCCATTAAATACAATGGCATAATAAAATGATGTCCCTTAAATAAAGTGGCAAAATCAAGATTTGCTGTTGAGAATCTATATATTTTTGGAATATTTTCAAGCCATGTTTAGTTGAATCCATGGATAAAGAATCCATGGGTGTAGTGAGATGACTAGACTATATTTCATGGGCAGGAATCATGCCCCAATGTTATAGGACTGCATCTCCCAACAGGGCTTAGCATTGGTTTTTAGTCATTCCTGTTATATGATGATTTTGGTGTACAGAAATATAGGAACTCGGCTTATACTGAGTCAGATCATTGGTCCATCTAGCCAAGTATTCTCCATGTTGGCTGGAAGTTGCACTCCAGGACTGGAGGCAGGATTTTCTCCTTGTCCTATCTGGAGATCTCTGGTACTCCCATTCTAGTATTAAACATGCCTAATTCCATTTAGCTTCCAAAGTCAAATTAGAGTGGGTGTCTTCAGGACTGTTTGGCAATATGTTGGCCCAACCCTTCTCTACTCTTCTTTCAACCTGCCTGATGGCTTGCCTGTCATAAGGATTTCAGTGGGATATGGGGAAAAACTGGAAAAAATGTCAGAAAAAAAATTAAAACATGAATTTGAAGGGACACAAACATTTTATGTTACCTATCTTTTGTCCAAATTCCTTTCTGTCTGTCTATCTAACATGGAGCCTGCTTATCTAATTCTAGCACTCTAAAATATCATCAACTGCTGAAAGCAGAAATACATTCTGTGATAATTATACCCATCCAGACTATTATAGTCAATTATTGTACAATTGAGGGTGATGTAACCAAAGCTTAGCCTTTTTCACTAATGGAAAGAATGAAGCCCCCCCCCCCTCCCCAAATTCATAGCAATTACCAGGAATTAACTCATTGGACTATGGCTACAGCCACACTGCAAGTTCAGCTCCCTGGGAAAGACAGTTTAGCAATAAATTAATGCCTGTTAAGCTCTCAATCCCTGCTGGAAGAAGTTGCTACAGGTAGTCCATGGAAACAAATACAGGCCAGCTACTCATAGATATGACTTGAAAGCATCCATCATCGTTACCAGTGTCATGCAGTTGTATTAGCTTTCTTCTCACATACACAAATGAAACCTGTACCCTAGAGCAGACCAGGTAGAAATATGTGCTTTTCTGCTTTCATATGAGGGATGAAAAAATGATGTTCAAAAATTAGGCCAACTAATCAGGGAGAAAATTTGGGGAGCTGAGAGAAAGGACAATGGATTCAGTGGGGAAGAAGAGAGGAAAGGCACAGGGATAAATGGTGGGAAAGGAGGAAAAGAGATGGATGTTCTTCACCCATGGGGGGCAGAAGGAAAGGCCTGGAAAAAGGCCTGGCCCAGCAGTATGATGTAGTGGTTATGCTTTCCTGGAGTCCTCTCCCACTCATTCCCCCAAAGGAGACCAGCCAAACCCACACCCACCCAGTCCAGTGAACTAAACTGCTGCCACGTTCCCCAGAAAATGGTGGAAAAGACCTGATGCCTGAGCAATGTGCGTGGAGGAAAAGATGTTGGACAGAGCTGAACATGCCAATATATTGCCTGCTCAAATCTTGCAAGAAGAGACCTTCTTGCAAGACTACCCAATCTTGTGAAAATAACTGGTCTTGTAAGATTACATCCTCTGTGAGATCTCACAATAGTGGCATGCTGCAGCCATTGTAAGATCTCTTCATCTGTATGAAGAGTACCTGGCTGAGTCTGTCAGTTGGCCAGGCACAGGGTGTGGGCAACTTTGCCACAAAGGAGTCCCTTCTCTTGAGGTATGTTCAGGGGTGCATTGCTCCTGTTTGTAATCCACTACAAAATGATGTCGGCAGTGAGGCACATGCCATGGAAGGTAAAATGTTTCAGCTTATCTAGAATCAGAAATTGCAAAATAAATAAATAAATAAATAAATGGAAAAATGGCCTCATCCCTATTAAACTTCACACAGGTTTATATTTCCAAAGTGAAGTGGTGTTTTTTTTTTTAAATGGATCTAAAAAGAAAGATTGAGAAGGGAAGTGTAAAATTGCACATGAGACAGGTACAGATCTGCAAATAAAAGGAACTCATTTCTGCAGGAACATGATCCATGGTGGTAAGAGATGAAACAGATAGCTCTAAGTTCAGTTACGGCCCTCCTTCTTCTCCGGAGTCTTTTACAATTAATTTGGGAAGAAGAGAGTTTTGGGTATTGTAAATGTGCGGCAATAAATAACATTCCAGTCTGAACATCGGCAGTGCAACCAGAGATGTGATCAAAGATCACGCCTGGGCTACTGAACACCTAATTAAAACAGGGAAGTACTTTCCCCCAGCATCAACAGAAGAAAATTGCCTGGTATGTTGATGAATTTCTTCACTCTGCTCATATCACACACATAATGTAATTATGTTCTGACTTGTTCTCACCTCTGCTCCCCTCATTGTTTAAGAAGAAGAAGCCGGGGGGGGGGGGGAACCCAAGTCAAATTTTGCACTGAAAATTTACCACTTTTTTGCTGATCACTGCTTAGCAAGGTATTCCTCTCCAGAGGTTTATTATCTTTAATAGCACTCTCATTATATAAGGCAATCAATTACATCTGCATCATTTAAAAAGTCTACTGAGGTTGCTAAAATAACTCTGGAGGCCGTGGCAGAGAAATAGGATAATCACTGAATGATTAAAGGTAACCCTTTCTGTGGCAACCACAAACAGGTAGAAGACACAGTTTCTCCTGGGTCTACAATTGTCAAAGGGCAGAGGAGGGGTTGGAGCAAATGTTATTCAAAGCCAAAAATACATATATAAATGAAAACAAGGCCTAAATATGCTGACGACACTGACATCAGCCCTTGGGAGCTAAGTGGGGTCATTCCTGATTAGTATTTGGATGGGCGAATCTGTAAGGAATAACAGTGCTGCAGGCTAGATTTCAAGAGAACCAGTGTGTAGTGGTCTGAATGTTGGACTAGGATTCTGGAAACCAGAATTTGAATCTCTGCTCAGCTGTGGAACCTCCACTCCCAGGTGCCTGGACATGTCAGACTTTCTCAACCTCGGAGGAAGGCAAAAACAAACCCTCTTGGAAAACATCTTGCCAAGAAACCCCCTTGAATAGTTTGCTTTGGGGTCAGCATAAGTCAGAAATGATTTGAAGGCCCCCCAAAACACCCATAAGGCTATGTTTCAGAGGGAGGCAATGGGAAACCACCTCTGAATATTTCTTGCTTAGGAAAACCCTATGGAATTCATGGGGTTGCCATAATTTGACAGGTGGCTTGAAGACACATTAACACAAAAATAAAAACAATGCAAAGTGGTGACAAGTCTACTTCTACTTCTGGTTATGAAAAACTGATATTTGTCAATGATAAACAATACAGGGGGAATGTGGCCTGTTTAAGAGATGAATGGTCAACTATGAAGGCTTGCAACAGAGGTAATTCACTTTTTTTCTCTTTTCATGGAAAAAGGGTGGCCCTCTATATGATTCAGTCTTGGAAGATGCATACAGTTAAAATAAGATAAAGCAATTCCACATGAAAATAACTGAATAATCAGAAATTAGAAAATGATAAAACAATTTAAACCATGTACACATACAGTTTAAAAAGTATGCAAAGGAGTCTTGTAGTACCTTTGAGACTATCTGAGTGAAAGAAATTATAGCATAAGCTTTTGTAGACCTACTTCCTCATTTGAGGATGCAGACCAAGTCTACAAAAGCTTTCAAAGTAAAGTAAAGTAAACCAAGGGCCTTTGCAGACTGTCAGGGAATCATGGGAATTTTTTTTTTCCTGAGAAATTGAGCCTTCTCTGTCAGAGAGCTCTGGTGCCACAATAAAATACAGTTCCCATGATTCCCTAACCCTAACCCTAACCCTAACCCTAACCCTAACCCTAACCCTAACCCTAACCCTAACCCTAACCCAAGTGGACTCAATTTGCACTATTTCTAGCAGTCTGAAACCCCCCATAGTCTCACAGGATCCTTTTACTGATATTCCAGACTAACATGGCTATGTCTTTTAACTGCAAAAAGTAACAAGATTAGGTCCCAAAGGTTATAATAAAAAGCCATGTTTTAACCTGCTGTCCCAAAGAGACCAATGCTGGTGCCAACTGGGCCTCCAAGAGAGAGGATATATTGTGTCACAACAGACAAAGCCCTTTTCTGTGTTCTTATGTGATGTGTTGTTCTCTCTGGTGGGGCATGGAACAGGGTCCAGGGAGCCTGGAGATATCAAGGGCCACAGAAATACACTTAGGTATCTGCCTGTGACCTCACAATTGCACTTTGCTGTTCTTAGACTCAAAATGCCCATCTAGATTGCATTGCCCTTTGTGCCCTTGATTAGGCTGGTGATGCCCATCTTGTTTGTATGGAGAGAAAAAGAATGTTGCAACAATGATGGAAACATCTGCTTCAAATAGGAGCTAGAGATAAACAGCTGGTGATAGTTGTAGTGGACACAGAGGAGGAGAGGAAGCAACCACAACAATTGCTATTACTGTCTTCTGGGCTGGGGAATTGCTTCATTTGAAGCCAGCAAGGGAAGATATGGGGTAGATGATTCTGGCTGAGATACAGTCAGAGCAGGAGTGAGCTGATTCTCAATCAGCAAGGTGACGCGAGGGATTTTAAAAAGAAATTGTTAATGAGTGCCCATTTTCTCTTTCAGCTTCTCTGTCCAAACTCTGATATTTAAACTGAGGTGAAAGTGATTTTAAAAACAGGGAATAAATACAGAGTTTCAGATACATATACACACATTATATCCTTGTATTAGTGTAGCTTCCAGTCTGACTCTGTGTCCTGGGTTCAATGCTTAAATTGTATGCAAATGTGTCTCCACTGAGTGTCTAATAGTTAAGACTGGGTGTCCATTTGGAGCATTCAGTTCTTAATGTAAAAACGTCTTGCTGTGAGGCATCCTTCCTACTTGAGCCATGACTCATGAGATGCCAGTGGACAGAGCTCTCATACAACCATGCTCTCTTTGTTCCCTTGTACCCCAGCTGCCTTGGACAGTTTTCCAGGGTCCCAATTTGTCCTGCCCTGCATGAGAGGCAGAAGCAGTTTGTCCCACCCAACTTCTTTCCTGGAAGACCTGTTCCTTCCTGTTGCCCTGATCTTCACTGCTAACTTCACCTGGCATTCTTTTTATTGGCTAGGGTTGCATGTCATCAGGGTGAAAGATTGCCAAGACAGTCCCTTGCTGGGTAGGTAGACATGGAGGATAAACCATCTGCTGAAGCCAGTAGTTTCTGAGCCACCTGACTAAAGGATTCTGGACACGCTACCAAATGTAACTTCTCTAAGCTCTGGGTCTGACCAGTGTAAGGCCAATTTTCCCAATTAAGTGAATTTCCATCCATAATACCCATATGGATTCCTATAAGGTCCTTGAGGACATGCACCAGTTTGCTTAAAGAATCTGAACATACATTTTATTCTCATCATTGTCATCCATATTCATCATTACCCAGAAAAAGTTCTTCAGTAAAGGTTTTAATTTACCCTTTGTAGCAACTTTATGCAAAGTTCAAGGTTGCTTCTCTGGTGGCTGGTGATATGGTGTTTGCTTCCCTATTAAGCAGTGACTTGAAATCAATTACAGTCACATTGGAGGAACTCCAAAGATGCTGATTTAAGCAGCATTTTCAAGCTGGTTGCCCACCTTCCACCTCTACGTTCCACTCTCTGCTAGATACAGATAAAAAAAGAAAGAAAGAGAGTTGGAGATTCAGACTTCTGAAGATTTTGGCATTGCTACCATTCAGAGTTCACTTGCTGTGTCACTATCATTGTCCCAACCTAATCAAGATTCTTTTTTCTTGTTCTGCTTTCTTCATTCTTGTCACTTAAGGTCAACATCTCAGGTGGCTCAGATGCTCTCTCTCATTAGCTTCTCCTGTTACACATCTCATCTCCCCTTTTCAATATTGGGAAAAAAAGGGGGGGGGGGGAAATCAGGGCATTGCTTCATGATCTCCTTTGAAAGGAAATTTAGGGCTGGAGGTGGAAGGGGTGAGTTAACCCTATTACTGCTTCAGTCAATGATGAACAGAAATAATATTATGAAATGGGCAAGGAAAGAGGAAATACAGTTTTGCATGGAATTATGTGGACTGATTTCGACACCCAGCAAAAGGGTCAGAAGCAAATGTGTAAGGGAGCAGTTTTCAAGACAATAGCTGTGTTAGCTAGGGAATGGAAAGAACATCTGAAAGTATTATGAAAATGATCAGAAACCATGTTTTTCAAGTGTTTTGAAACCCTGATGAGAAGAATCCTGGACTGATTAGAATCTTCATAATTTGGAAGTTTTCTGTGCAAAATTTGCATGTAGTTGTTTTGTGCAAAAAACAACACTTTCTGTGCAGGAAACATCATTTCCTTTACAGAAATAATATTTATATCTAGAAATATTATTTCCTGTGCCAAAAATGTAATTAGTTATTTATTCTGCACAAAATTTGCACATGGTTGATATGCATAGAAAAGAATATTTTCTGTGCTGGAAGAAATATTACTGCAAACAAACAATGTTTTCTTTGCAGAAAATGTGCTTTCTGTGCAAATCAACCATGTGCTAATTTTGCACAGAATTGTGAATAAGCTTTGAAAACTGCACAGGCTTTCTTGCATCAGGAAGAAAATTGTTAACATTTCTTGTTGTTTTCTTTTGAGAAAAAATTTAGTGAAGATTTGCAACCCTAGGAGGAAAAAAAGAAAGGGAAACAGCACATTTGTGACTGATTCATTTTAGCATATGCTTTTATGGATTTCAACCCACTTTTTCAGATTCATGCCATGGGGTGGTGAATCCACTCTAGGTTTTCATCTGAATATAATAGGTCCTGACCTCTAGATTCCAAATAGAAGATCTAACTGAGGAATTATATTCCTACTTGTCAGCTCAAAATATACTGCTTGTTTAATTGTAATGAAAATCTTTCTCCCTGGCATTTTAGGATAAACATTTTCTGTTATTGAAGACTAAAAGCAGGGAGGCAGAATGTCAGAAATTATTAGGACAAGACCCTGAGAACTCTACCTCCCCCTCCCCTTTTGCTGGGAGGGGCAAGTTGAATGCTACTACATGCTCTTATATTTTCTCAAATCTTTTCAGATGTGGTGGATCCGAAAAATCACACTAACTGATTTTTTTTGCCAAGGTGTTTAAAATGTGGGGAGGAAGTTGTTGGGAACATGGCTGCCTCCAATTATGGGTAGCAGCTTTGCTTAGCTTAGTAAATCTCATTTTAGTTCTGACTAGAGAGCAATTGTGGTGTAGTGGTTTGAGTATTGGATTGTGACTCTGGAGACCAGGGTTCAGTTCCCTTCTTGGCCATGAAAATCCACTGGGTGACCTTGGGTAAGTCACATACTCTCAACCTCAGGAGAAGGCAATGGCAAGCTCCTCTGACCATATCTTGCCAAGAAAACCCCATGATAGGTTTGCTTAGTATTGCCATAAATTGGAAACAACTTGAAGGCACAAAACAACAATGAGTTGACCTATGGAATTCATTAAATTTATTTATGTGTTGACTCACCATGCAGTAACTGATCGATCTGTAGGCTGAAGGTCTGTCTAGGAATCATAAAAAAGAGAGTATCTTAGAGCATATTCAGAAGGATTTTACTAACCAACAAGTAACCAGAGCCTTTCCAAACTGAGGATCCAAAAGAGGGGCTTCTGAATTAAAGGCTGTAAAGTCCAACTAAGATCAAAGAACTCTGGAAACATTTTGTATAAAAAGCAATTACAATAGATTTTTTTTACTTGGAAAAAAGAAAGGGAACACAAAGGTTGAATTAAATAAGGAAGATTTGCTTTATCATTATCCATTCAATTTAAAGGAAATATTTCTTTCTCACAACAGATGTAAGCCAGACTTGGCTAGGTCTTTCATGCTTGAGTTCCTGTAGCCAGTAATAGTCAGTGCTTGCTCATGGACTGTGCAATCAATTTATGCCTCCATCGCAACTCACTGTAGATTATGATATATAACTGACAGTCAGACCAGGGGAACAGATATTTAGGACAGCTTAATGACTGATGCAGCTGAGTGAGAGATGGTGATGAGAGGGAAAATCCATACTTCAGAGCTGGGTTCATAGTAGGGGGATACTCAATCAGTAATTCTATGGGAGAGAGCCTGGCCTCTTTTCCTATTTATTGCTGCTGACAGTACTGGGTTATGAAGACTCCCAGATTTATTCCAAAGAACAGTCTTGCTTTGTCATTACGAACTGATGCTTGTAATGGGAACTAGCAGACAAGAAGTCTGGGATGATCACTTGCAAATGTTGCAGAAGTCAATCGACCAAGGTAAGGCATGGCCAATGCTGCCTTCTTAGAAAAACAACAAAAGTTGCAATGAATTTTCATGTCAATACCTGATCATCTTGAATATAAACTCAGTGGAGATTGAAAACCTGGCTTTGTGTATCGAGAATAATATTCAGACTTTTTATGCTCATATTTTAAGGTATGTTCTGGGAACCTATCTTATGGCCCTTGGAAGCTTCTCACAGAGATGTGGGAAAAATTTCACCATGACTCAGGTCAATATAGGCTTTCTCTGCAAGGCTGGACAATCTTCTGAGGATTTGTCAACTTCTTCATGAGATCTTACTTCCAATTTGAAATAGAAACATCAAGCAGAGGTTCTGGTGGTATTTCCATATTTTGCATACAATATCTCTGCAAGCCTAGGACCTTTGTGAAGCTAAATCTATACATATGCAACAAACACATGAAAAGCACACAAACAATATCTGCTACTTCATCTCATGAATGAGTAAAATTGGGAGCTCCTCTTTCTGAGATTCTGCTATATGTACCCCAGGCTTCTTGATGCTGGAAGTGGAACTGATACTGTTTTGCTTCCCCAGACATCTAGCATAATTGGAGACAGGGCATCGGAACAGTTCTAAGACTCATCTTGGTCAGGAAACAAGAGTGATGAGGTCTTGTGTCTGATGGTCAAGAGCATACAAAGGATATAGCTGCTTGTTCATTGGCCTGGGTTTACTGTGCAATCAGAATCACCCTATCATAGTCTGATGAGGCTGCTGCCACATTGTAGAATTAATGCAGTTTGACACCACTTTAACTGCCATGGCTTCATTCTGTGATTTGTTGTGCCACCACCAGATCCCATAATTCATATCACTGAACCATGCGAGTTAAAATGAAGTCAAACTGCATTAATTCTGCACTATAGATGCAGCCTGAGTGTTGGGTGTCCATTTTGTCCCTCTTCTCAGCTTTTTGACACTTTGTCCATTTTGCTTTGTTAAAGTCAAGGAGGAACATCCCTCACAAAAATCTTGCAACAAAAGAAACTTGCCAGAGTGGCTTGACTCATCCAAATTGGTTAAAGAGAAGGTTTTCTGGCTATCTGTGTCTGCAAAATGACAGTAAAAAGAAATATAATGCAGCATGCCAAAGATGGGGCATGGTACACAGTGCTCAGTAGAGTGCCCAGCAGGGAACTGGTGCCAATAAACATCAATTTTCACACTGTAAGAAAAAGGTTTGCAGAAAACACCAACTGTGCTATAAACAATTGGCTTTTTAGTACTGGAAGCCTGCTAGCATTAACATAATAATAGTGCACCAGAGCTGCTTTCTGGTACTCATCCCTTTGAGTACTAGGAACTAGACATGACAACAGCAGCCATGTATCACAATCAGATCACAGCTTAAATGACAACAAGTAGTAATGGAGGGAAGGATGTTCAAATCAAAGAATGAGTAAGTGAGAAGTAAATAATGGAACTGTTTACAATCTATGCAGCTCCTCCCCAATACACACACACACACACACACAAGTTGGATTTGTGCTGATCTATGACTGTAATGATGATTCTATTTTATTCTATAGGTTAGATTTTCCCACCAGTAGTAAGCCCTGAAGGAATAAAGCCAACTAAGGGCTCCTCCACACTAGCTATAAGCCTTGGGGTTAAGTAAACATGTTATTTTATTTTATTTTATTTTATTTTATTTTATTTTATACATATATCCCACCTGTCTACCTGTACAGGATTCAAGACAGCAGACAACATTTAAAAACACGATACATTTTTTTTTAAAAAAAGGCCTTTTAATACAAAAGTTAAAATACCCCACAGGTTTAAAATATGCTAATGACCAAGCAACATCAGAGTGTGTCCAAGAAGAACACATCGCTAGGGGAGGATGCAGCAGTTTATTTTGTCTGAGCTTATTGGGAAGGGCAAGATTCCAGCCACTCCTCTGACTGAATTAATGAAGTGCACACTACTTTTGCACATTGAACTTGGTTTGCAGCAACTGAAGTAAGCTGAGGACAAAGGGGGAAAGCGGGAGGAGAAGTGACAAATTGAAGTTTTTTAAAAGGAGCTGAAAAAGTGGGATGAAAAAGGATTAATTAGGATTGCCCCTGTCAAATTAGGACAGTTGGAAGGTATGAATTAAATCTAAAGCATGGGAAAAGAATGGAAAGACTTAGGAGACAGAGGTTGTTGTGGTTAACTGCCCCCTTGTCAACACTGACTCATGGTGACCCTGTGGATAAGGCATCTCCAAGATCTTCTATCCTCCACTATTCTGCTTAGTTCCTGCAGATAGATGCCCATGACCTCCCTAATAGAGTCCATCCATTTGGTGTGTGGTCTTCTCTTTCTGCTACCATTTACCTTTCTAGCATCATTGTCTTTTCTAATGAGTCATGCCTTCTTATGATGTGGCCAAAGTACAACAGCTCAGTTTGATCATCTAGGCTTCCAGGGAGAGATCAGATTTGATCTGCTCAAGGGTCCAATTGTTTGTCTTTTTGGCTGTCCATGGTATCCCCAGCACTCTTCTCCAGCACCACATTTCAAATGCATTGATTTTCTTCTTATCCACTTTCTTCACATGTCCAGCTCTCACATCTATACATGGTGATGGAGAATACAACATCTTGGACAATTCTAACTTGAGTGCTCAGCTGTATACCTTTACTCTTTAGGATCTTTACAAGTACCTAGTGCCATGTAAGGAGAGCAGAAAATGAGAGGCATGAGAGATATTCAAAATCCCCAGTTTGAGAAGAGGAAGGAGTTAAGAGTAGAAGCATTTCATTCAAGTAGGTAATTTCGCTCACCCTTTTGAAGGGATGGTAATGAAAGAGCAGGCAAAAGGAGAAGGAAATTAGAGTACACACACTACATAGTCCAGAACCAGAGTGAAAAAGATTTCTCTCCTGGGAAAGAGCTGAAAAGTGCAATCTTCAAACATGGCTAGGAAATTCATTGTTGCAGGCTCAGGGCTATCCTTTCTTTTTTTTTTTTTTTTAAAAAAAAAGATGGGATGGGGTGAACTGAAGGTCTGCGAAACCCAGCAGGTATTTTTCACTTTTTAATGTGATGAAGCCTTTTGGTGAACATGCAGCTGTATGTTTGCCTGAAACTGTGTCAGTACTGAGAAGAAATAAAAAGATAAAGCATGGGAAAACTGGAGGTAGAGGGTAGAAGGGAGATGAAATGTACCAGCAGGAAGCTGAACAAACAAGCCAAAGTAGGGAAAGGAAAAGAAATGGAAAAGAAAGAAGAAAACTAGATGTTTATTGGAAAGGTTCTCTTTTCAAAAACCTTGGCTGTGGGAAAGGCTCCCCACACAGACCAAAAGAGAGGCAAGGAGGCATCTGAAGTGTTAGCAGGCTCATTGTATATTTTTATTGTTGTTAACTTTCTTCAAATTGAGTGCCTTCAAATTGACTTCAACCTATGGTGACTCTATGAATGAGAGACCTCCAAGTGACTCGGTTCATGGCCATGGCATCTCTGAGTCTATACATCTGGAATGCAGTCTTTCTCTTTTCTAGTGAGTCCTTTCTTCTCATGACATGGCCAAAATATGATAACTGCAGTTTAGTCATCTTTGCTTCTAGGGAGAGGTCAGGCCTGATTTGCTCTTGGAAGACCCATTTATTGGTCTTTTTAGCAATCCACGGTATCTGTAGAACTCCAAAATCACATCTCAAATGAGTTGATTTTCTTCCTATCAACTTTCTTCACTGTCCAGCTTTCACAACCATACATAGAAATGGGAAATATGATGGCATGGACAATTCTAACTTTATTATTTAATGTTACATTTCAGGAACCTATCTAGTTCCTTCAAAGCAGCTCTTTCAAGTACAAATCTTCTTCTGTTTACTGTGGTCTCTGCTCTGATTGATGATTGAGCCCAAGTATGGCAAAGCTTGAACTATTTCAATCTCTTCATGGTCTGCTTTAAAATTATGTAGATTATCTGTAGTAATAATTTTTGTTTTCTTGATGTTCAGCTGTAAACCTGTCTTTGTATTTTCTGCCTTTCTTCAATAATTTTTCCAGATCTCTGATATTTTCTGCTAGTATTATAGTGTCATCCGCATATTAGACTGTTGGTGTCCATTCCTCCAGTAATGGTGGATGCTGAATGCAAATATGTGAAAGGGAGAGTTTCATTAGCACTTCTTGGTGTAGATCTCTAACCTTAACAGATGATAATAAGTATTAGGCCAAGAACTGTGTAGTGTAGCTCTCCAGATGGAGAGTTATGCTAGACAATGCTAGGCAAACATTATGTTAATGGCAACATTGTGCAATTGGAACTAAATATGTAACCAAATGAAGAATCAAATGTAGATGCACATCTATGTGCAATGAACATAGGCATACATGTGCAATGGCATTCAATGGAAACAACTCCACTTCTACAACTTAAAGTGAATAGGGTCACTCTCCATTAGAAAAAAAAAGTGCCCAGCTGTTTCCGTAGGGAAACTTAAATATATGTGAGATACCAAAAGGAACTGGGCCTTAATGCATTTACTGCTGGTGTTCATGCTTTGGAATAGAGGTTTTCCTGTTTTTTGGCTCTATCTGACCTATCAGGAGTAGACCTTGGACAGCCTGATTGGGTTATGGACTAGGCAGAAAGAAGGCTTCTGGAGGTTTTGTACAGAAGTGGCCACCCCACTCACTCACTCACTCACTCACTCATGCAAAACAGCAATTCCTGTATGCCTGGTTTACACTATTATATGTTCAAGAACTTATTAGACCTTGCCCAATAAACAGGGAGCTTTTTAGAATCAAGGTATTAAGAACATGGTGAGGGGAGGGTAACAAGGCACAGTTCCTTAATAAAATGTATTTAAGATTTTGAGAATTCTGCAAGCTACCATGAAGATGTGCAGAGAAAACTGGAAGGAATCATAGAGAATGAGATGCTTGTTTCTGTCAATTGTATATTTAAGTACGTCTTATCTCATCCTTGCCTCACCTCTGAGGGCTGTTGGAAGTGGACACAATTTATTATTATTATTATTCTATTTATTTATATCCCATCTTCCTCCCAGTACAGGGACTCAAGGAGACTAACAAATCTAAAACAGTCTAAGTTAAAACAGTTTATAATATTAAAAACAGAGGTACTAACAGTAGCAGTCCCGAAACTAGGTATTGGGATACAACCTTCAGTCCTGGACGAGGTCACACTCTCCTCCAAGGACTGTGTTCACAGTCTGGGGGTGCTCCTGGATTCATCATTCTAGATGACTAATCAGGTAAATGCGATGGCTAGGAGTGCTTGTTATTAGCTTTGGCTGATATGCCAGCTGTGCCCTTTCCTGGAAATTAGGGACCTCAAAACTGTGGTACATGCTCTGGTAACCTCTCGTCTTGATTTCTGCAATGCGTTCTACATGGGGCTATCCTCATGCTTTGTCGGGAAACTTCAATTAGTACAGAACATGGCAGCCAGGCTGGTCTCGGGTTCATCTAGAAGA
>CM034708.1:8895762-8906623 GCA_020142125.1 Phrynosoma platyrhinos | reverse complement strand
GCTGCCTTGCTCCAGCGGCGCACCGTCCCGCGGCACCCCCGACGCCATCGTCTGCTTCCCCCCATTGTCCCACTGATTGGAGCCCTGGTGGTGCAGAAGTTAAATGCTGGTACTACAGCCACTCACACACAGTCACAAGATTGTGAGTTCTATATCAGCCCAGGGCTCCAGGGTACACTCAGGCCCACTGGCATCCGTCTGTAGGTCACTAAAATGAGTACCCAGCTTGTTGGGGTCAATTAGCTTACACATTGTAAGCTGCCTAGGGAGTGCTTAAGTGCACTGATAAGTGGTATAGAAGTGTACTTGCTATTGCTATCTGTGAGAATGGTTGCTGTTTCCCCATTCCCGGTGAATCAAATGATAAACTGAAAGCACTGATGATTAGTTCTGTATGTGTCTGTACATGCCTTCAAGTCGCCTGTTGACTTATGGTGACTTCATAAATTTCATAGTGTTTTCTTAGGCAAGGAATAATCAGAGTTCCATTTTGCTAGTTCTGTCCTCAGAAATATTGTCTCCAGCACCTGGTAATGGTTGGCGGCCTCTCATCCAAGTACTTACTGGGTCTGACTGTGCTTAGCTTCCAAAATCAGACAGGATTTGTTGCCTTTTGGCTGTTTAAGCCTCTAAGTGGTTATGTACCCATCCACATATGTGCAGCTGCATATGCAACAGGTTTATACTTGTGAAACTCTGATGATGCAACTGTGAACTGAAAACAGATGTTGTGTCATGATCAAAAAAGTACAACCATATCCATAAGGGAACTTAAATGGGCATAAGACACCAAAAGAAGACATCAATTTTTTAAAAAAGCTGTACTTTGTTTTAATATATACTGTGAATCCCTTTGTGTCCCAATTTGGGAGAAATAAATAAAAACCAGAAAGAAAGGAAACTCCCTGCATTTCTTTTTGATGAAAACACAGTCCTGAAGACTGCATATATTGACCTGGGAGAAAATCCTACTGAACTCATGGTGTTTTGCTTCTGAGTAGAGATAGATAGGATTGCATTGTCAAGCCTAAAGCCAATTGCTAGTCCCAGAAAGAGGTAGCCTCATTGGATTTAGAATTCAGCCTTTTCAGACTGCCAGAAATAGTGCAAATTGAGTCCATTTTAAGGGTTAGGGTTAGGGAATCTTGGGAACTGTATTTTATTGTGGCACCAGAGCTCTCTGACAGAGAAGGCTCAATGTCTCAGAAAAAAAAAAAAAATAAGCAATTCCCATGATTCCCCAGTACTAACCCTAACCCTAAAAGTGGACTCAATTTGCACTATTTCTGGCAGTCTGCAAAGGCCCATTGCTGTGTTAATCTGGAATGTCAATATGCTAAGGGATTGTGTAGCATCTTTGAGACTAAAAGCGTGTGAAAGAAGTTTTAGCATAATTTTTTTGTAAACTTGGTCTGCATCTTCAGATGTATGGAGTGAACTGTTGCTCAGGAAGGACCTTTATTGTCAGACTATATGAATACCCATAGAAATGCAAAACTTGTGGGTATGGTGATGAGGTGAAAAGTTTTGTTTTAATGATGGTTAAACCTTCATGATTTTATAGGATGGAGCCATGGCAGTAAAGTAGTATCAGGCTGCTACAAGTATGTAGTGTGGACAGATCTGTAGAGAAGGGGTGGGAATTGTTCAGTCCTCTGCACAATTCTCACCTTTATTTTAGAGCTATGTTGGTTGAATCATTGCCACTGATAGCTTTGAGCTAATCTTTCCCCAGTGATTCTTCCCTGCCTGCATTGCAAGTGCTGCCAATCTTTCTATATAATTATGATAGTAACCTTGGCAAATAATATGAATCCTGCTCCATATAGTTCAGGCGGCATTTTAAAAAGCTCATTGTGCTTTTCTTTCTTTTTTTTGGGGGGGGGGATGACTAAGTGCTTTTATAATAGATAATGGTCAGAAACACCCCCCCACCCCCTAGATCTTTGCCAGTTTGGCCATTTCAATTAGAGGATGCAATCCACTAGGAACAGGTATCAGCACAATTCTCAGCATGCATTTACTTGGATGTTTAAAAGTCCTAAGGTTTTGCTCCTTATTTAGGGGTTGCAGCCTCAAACATCCCTGATTCTAATGAAATTGACTTGGAAGTCAGAAAGCAGTGATCAGACTTCTGATTACTAAGAAGACAATCTCAAATAAAAGGTGAAGTTTTCTTAGACAGCTTCTCCTGGAAGCCCAAGAGTCCGATCTGATGTTAAGGATCAGACTCCCATTATCTAAATTACTTGGGTCATGAGGTACAGCCATAATCGAGTCATCTATATCTATCTCAAGTTGGGACAGTAATCCTTCTTTCAAAGATCTAACCTGAACTGCTACATTACTAGCTATTGTAACCGAAGAATGTATAAGATTATCTAAAAGAAGCTGTTTGTACCCTGGAGGGGACCCCTTTAATCTGTGCTGAGCCTGAGTCATAACCATCCCTCAAACAGTGATTATAGTAAAGATACACTAAGATTCAGCCCTGTAAAACTGCCATAACTAATCAAAGTCAAGAATCACAATGTTATCAAACTGAAAAATTTGGTCTTTTGCCATGTTAGATTCTAATAATTTCAACAGGTGTTCAGCATAGGGGTAATCTGAATGGCTACAGACCTAGACCACTCCCTTTCTATGTGCATTTATTTCAACTACCTTTGAATATCTGAACTGGTATTTCATTGTTGTTGGTGGGAACCTTCAAGTTATTTCCAGTTTATGGAGCTGAGAGTATGTGATGTGCCCAAGTTCAACCAGTGGGTTTTCTTAGCTAAGTGGGATTTCAACCCTGGCCTCCAAAGTTATAGTCTAATGCTCAAACAACTATGCCATGCTGGCTCCTTATATTTCATACAGAAAGATAAACAATTGGCTAAGAACAGAGTGGCATAAAGTAGATCACCCTCTCCTAGGAGACATCTCAATAACTCTCAATAGAGCTGCAAAGGTCTCCTATTCCCAACAGTTTAATAATAGTAATGTTTAGGTCTAAAGCAGATGATTAGATATCTTCATCAGTAGGAACTCTAGAACATGGAAGGAACGTGTTAGGAAATAATCTGTGGTTTTTCCTTTTTCCAATAACTAGGCACAACTAAAACACATCCAGTTGTAGTGTAAGGAGGTATATAAACTGTTGGAAAAATTATGCACTGAATTCTCCTTTCTCATCTTAAACAGACAGGGACTTCCCTCTCTCTTTCTCATTCTATCTAATAATGTGACTTTGGTCCCCGCTCTTGGAGACTGTTTAACAGACTCTCTCTCAAGAGTCTAAACAGTCTTTTCTCAGTATGAGTTTTCCATCTTCCTGCTATATTAAAAGATGTGAGATTTATTCTCATTACCCAAACCATCACCAGTTAGGATAGGATTTAGTTTGTTATGTAAATATTTATCAAAGCCATCATTACTGTTTTTTTAAAGTGACATGTTTGTTATCTTTTTTGAGTCAATCTTTATTCTTTAGGAAAGGACGTTTAGAAGGACTCACACATCTGCTATTCTGCTAATGAAAGCTAGACTCTTAACAAGTTTAACTTTCATACCTGGGCATTTTTGTTTCCTTTAAAAGGGCTAGCACCTTGGAAAACTTAAATTACACCCCAACATAAATTTACTCCTTTTGCTGTATTTGTTGTGTTGTTGTTAACTGCCTTTGCGTCAGTCTTGACCCATGGTGACTCTATGGATGAGGCATCTCCAGGCTCCCCTGTCCTCTACTGCTCTGCCCAGCTGCTAAAAACTCATATTCATGGTATCTTTAATATAAAGTCCATCCATCTAGCATGTAGCTTTCCTCTCTTTCTACTTCCTTCCACCTTTCCTAACATTATTGTCTTTTCCAACGATTCATGCCTTCCCATGTGTCCAAAGTACGACAGTTTAAGTCAGGGGTAGGCAACCTTTCCCCTTTAAGGGCTGAGGGACTTCAGCTCCCAGAATCCCAGGAGCTATTGGCCAACATGGCTGAGGCTTCTGGGAGCTGAAGTCCCTCGGCCCTTAAAGGGGAAAGATTGACTACCCCTGGTTTAAGTCTTGTCATCTTGGCTTCTAGGGATATCTCTGGTTTGATCCCACTTGTTTGTCCTTTTGGCTGTCCACGGGATCCTCAGCACTTTTCTCCAGCACCACATCTCAAATGAGTTGATTTTCCTCCTATCTTCTTAACTGTCCAGCTCTCACATCCATACATGGTAACAGGGAATATGATGGCTTGTATGATCCTGATTTTTGTGCTGATTTTTGTATGTCTTTGTATGTCTTTTGTATGTCGCCTGATTTCCTGGCTGCAGCCCCCATTCTGATTAATGTTTGATCCCAGATATGAGAACTCTTTTACTATTTCTGTTACCTCATTGTCTATTTTGAATGTGTGTTGCTATCAGCCCTGGTGGTGCAGTGGTTAAATGCCTGTACTGCAGCCACTCACTCATAGACCACAAGGTTGCGAGTTCAATACCAGCCAGGGCTGAGGCTCGACTCAGGCCTGCATCCTTCCGAGGTCGCTAAAATGAGTACCCAGATTGTTGGGGGGCAATCAGCTCACAGTTGTAAACCGCTTAGACATCCCATGTGCGATATGAAGCGGTATATAAATAAGCTGCTTTTTAGCTGCTTTTATTTTCATAGCTACAAGGTGTATCTGGCTTCTATGTGACCTTATCTAGATAAGGAAAAAGCCAAGTTGCTTTTTAAAAACAACAACAAAGACACTAAAGTTGTAACTTTCTAATTTTGGGGATCTTGGAACAGTTAAGACTCATTAATTACGCTGAATGACTTGTGCAGATTTGTATAAGTACACTGTTCTAATATATGAACCTGGAGTTCAGTATATAAATGTTGCTACATGCATTTTGCATGTAACTGTTGTTGATGATCCCTGAAGGCCTCAAAAATTCTGAAGTGAATCATTGGAAACAGAAAGTTTCAAAGAACCAAGCTGAAGAAGGAGAAGGGCATGATGCATAACTTAGGCCTTATCTACACTGCAGAAATAATGCAGTTTGACACCACTTTAACTGCCATGGCTCCTTTCTATGGAATCCTGAGATTTGTAGTTTGTTGTGACATCAGGGATCTCTGACAGAGAAGAATCAATAGCTCACAAAACTACAAATTCCAGAATTCCCAAAACACTGAGCCACACCAGTCCCTGTCACTGACTATCCTGGACTGGGGTTAGGGTGGAGAGATTGAATTTCACGATTTCAAGATTGAATAGGATTGAATCATAGCATTAAAGCAGTGTTAAACTGCATTCATTCTGCAGTGTGGCAGCACCCACAACCTGGTTACCATGAGGGCTGTTAAGTGAAGCATGTCCAGAGGAGGGTGACCAAAATGGTGAATGGTCTGAAAACCATGCCCTATGAGGAATGACTGAGGGAGCTGGATATTTTTAGCCTAGACAAGGGAAGGTGAAGGGGTGACATGATAGCCATGTTTAAATATTTGAAGGGATGCCATATTGAGGATGGAGCAAGTTTGTTTTCTGCTGTTCCAGAGACTAGTACATGGGGCAATGGATTCAAACTACCAGAAAAGAGATTCCACCTAAACATTAGGAGAAACACTTTCTGATGGTAAGAGCTGTTTGACAGTGGAATACACTGACTCAGAGTGTGGTGGAGTCTCCTTTGGTTATTTTGAAACAGACTGGATTGGTATCTGTCAGTGGTGCTTTCATTGTGTGTTCCTGCATGGCAGGGGGTTGGACTGGATGGCCTTTGGGGTATCTTCCAATTCTTATGATTCTGTGATCCTATGATTCCTCCTTTGTTTTGAAACTGGTGACAACAATGAAGAGGATAAGTAGAAAGGAGAGTGTCATTATTGTTGTGGCTAATGTGTTCACTGCACAGCTCCTGAGATAGATAACTCAGGACCAGGGTATAGAAAGCATCTTGGGCTGACAAGCCTGACACAATCTGATGGATGAGATTCCAGTTTAGCACAGCTATAAAGCCAACAGATTGAGCTGGGATCGAGCTCTTTTGGAGACAGTAAATGCTCTTCTTAATGTTTTACCTCAGCAAACTTTCTGCTGAACAGCAACACAGATTGAGTATTGACCCCACAGAGGGGTGAGGAGAGATGCCATTGTTATTTTTATTACCTTCTTAATAGCTTTTGATTCTGTTCTTTTTGGTTAAAGGTATCTTTCCATTTGGCATTACCTGATTATCCAGGCAATTGGTGCCTGTGTCTAGGCTGCAGTTTTCACAAAGCCAGATTGATCCACCAATATAGTGTGGCAGGAAATCAAACCATACTAATTCCATGGCTCTTGACCTGAGGCCCTTGGGACTGAGAAGGAATGGAGCATGGCATTTGCTGTTTTATTTTGGCTCATCAGCATTACATTCAGGCATGGGAACAAACTAATAGTCTCAACAAGATTAAACAGGATTAAACCAAGTTCAGTAAAACAGGCCACTTGATATGAAAGGTGGAAGAACAATACCATTCAATGAAATCTGGATGTGTGTGTTCTGTTTTCTTTTAGATTTCTATGGTTGGCAGATGCATCATGAAATAGTGTTAGTGATTCAGTATTTCCAAAACTCAAAATACCCTGATTTGGAATTTTTAAAAAATGGACTTTAAAATTCTCAGAAGCAATAAACAATTAAACAGTTAAGCAATAAACATTAAAGAGTTCCATCTTTGAATGGAGCCTGAAACTGATTTAAAAGGAGAGATCATTCACCCTTTCTGGAGACCAGAAAAAGAGCAATTCCCCTTTTAACTCAGATGCAGGGCACCCAGTACTGTTTGAACATACTCATCATTTAAAACCAGAAGCCACTTCTGTATTTTGCTGGTGTTTTTGGCAGTCCATGTGACCCCCCCAAGGGTCCCCAAAAGAGAATAATAATAATAATAATAATAATAATAATAATAATAATAATATATTTTATTTATATACCGCCCCAGTGGAAACCCAATCTAGGCGGTGAACAATAAAATTTGTGAATTACAAGCAAGTTAAAACAACAACAATCCCTCCTCCCCCCCCCCTAAAACATTTCAGGGAGTCTTGAAAGGCTGTGCATTCCAAAAAATCCCTTTGGAGGCTGCAAGTGTATCCAGGGCTGCACTGCTTTAAGATTACAACCTAGCACAGAGAATGTTCCAATCTTCAGAAATGAAGAGTATATAACAGTTTGATGTTATTTGAACTGCCATGTTTTTGTCCTGTTGAATCCTGGAATTTGTAATTTAGTGAGGAAGTTAGAATTCTCTAGTGCACTCTCCTGAACTATACCATTAGAGAATTCTAAGTAATTTCTGGAATTAAAAATCCCAAAACTCCATAGGATGGAAACATGACCAGTAAAGTGACATCACAGCGTTATAACTATGTAGAGACTTTGCAGCAGCATGAAGGCAATTCTAAGAGCACAGTACCAGTCCAATGTCCAATACAGCAAAACCAGGGGGCAAACCAAGGGTCCAGGGGTCCAGAGAGTAGGTCAGCGAGTTCAGTCCAGGGTCAAGGGTTCCAGATAGCAGATCAGTGAGTCCAGTTCAGGGTCAAGAGTTCCAAGTCAATCCTGTCTGGAAGGTAAAGTTTCAGGCAACAAGGGAATCAGAGTAAGATGCTTTCACCAGAGAATGTAGATAGAGGAAGAAGCTTGGCATCTCACACCTGTTTATATTGGCCCAGTTTCTAATTACAGCTGTTTGGTGATTGCTGAGTGTTTCTCATATAACCTCCTGGATCGACGTAGGCATGCCCTTTCTGTCCTTCTCTGACTGAAGGTAGGTACCTCCACATCCTGCTCCTCTATGTCTCCCAGACCTGGAACCTCTACTGGGGGAAGGCTGGGCTGCTGAGTCACAGGCTCTGTTGGAGCTGGCATAGCAGAGCTAGGGCCTGGCTCAGCTAACTCTACTGGAGCTGGCAGAGCAAAGCTATGGCCTAGCTCAGCCTCTTCATCCTCCTCATCCTCAGCCTGGCTGGCCATGACATCTGTCAGAGTTGAACAGTGAAGAAAGAAGACAAGAAGAAAATCAACTCATTTGAGATGTGGTGCTGGAAAAGAGTGCTTAGGATACCTTGGAGAGCCAAAAAGACAAACAAATGGGTCCTTGAGCAGATTAAGCCAGAAATCTCTTTGGAAGCCATGATGATCAAACTGTGGTTGTTGTATCTTGGCCACATCATGAGAAGGCACAACTCATTAGAAAAGATAATGATGCTAGGAAAGGTGGAGGGAAGTAGAAAGAGAGGAAGATCACAAGATGAATAGACTCCAGACAAGAGATCATGGGTCCGAAGTTACAGAAACTAAGCAGAGTAGTGGAAGACAGGGGGTCTTGGAGATGTTTAATCCACAAGGTTCCCATGAATTGAATTCAGTGTGAGGGCAGTTAACAACAACAAAAAAAGTATGAATGAGAGAATATAGATTTAGCACAGAACCTTTTTAGTCGTAAGTCCTTCATCAGCCCTTCCCGATCATATGGCAAGGCTAGAAGAATTTTTGAGACATTGCAACCAATAGTTTGTTTTTGGCTTGGTGGTCTCAAAGCTGTTCACATTCCCTCAAATTCATAGGGCCAGACCAAGATAGTCACTGCCTGAGGAGAAGGATAAAATGATGCCTTTTCCCATTCAATATACAAAACCTAATCAGACTGGAAGGGAATGGAACTAGCAATGAAAAGAATATTCAAAAATATTAAGAAATGGCTGAAAAAGATAATTTTGAAGCGTTTTGAAACCCAGAAAAAGCTTTAATTTAGGATTTATTCTGTGTAAATTTCACACATGATTCATTTGCATAAAACCCCATCATTTTCTGTTTCCTGCACAGAAGTTTGCTTTGTTTTTGCACAGAGAATACCTTTTTTTCTGTACAAATAACCACATGTGAATTTTGTGTGGAATAAGTTCTGAACTGCAATAGGCTTCAGAAACTGTGGTTTTTGAAATCTTTTTTACTGTAAGGACAATATGCTTAAAAATTACTCTTTGCTTCCATTGAGAATGAACTTTATGAAAACATCTTGCTACCATTTCTCACGATCAGCCATTTGAGGCAACTGCTTCACTTCAGAATTCTCTGTACAAAAATAACCCTATTAATAGAGCTGGCTTGGCTGATTTAGATCAACATTCAGTTTAATTCTAAAATCATTCTTTGGTTGTTCAGAGAGAAGTGTTCTATTTTATTTTTTAGCTTTTGAATAAAGCATATTCTTTGTCCTTGTAATATCTGGGTATTTCTTGGATATTTATGACTTCTATCTGTTGCACTCCCTGATCTGGGTGATCATGCTCAGAGAGCTCTCTTTCATTCAAGCAAACTCCCCAGGGATGTTTCTGTATGGTGGTTCTTGCCCTTTGGGTCTATCTTCCTTTCTTGTTGTGCAATTCAATGACTATGCTGTGGCTTTAAAGAAAGCCGCTAAAATGCTGCTCTTTTATGCAGAGGTATTTCAGAGGCTTTGCATTGACTTATCTGTGTTCAAAGAAGACATTCCCCAATAACTTCAGTTATCAGGGTGTACTAGACTTCTGCATCAAAGTGTGGTATGGTTATTTTTTAAAAAAAAAATAGTTCTCCATGGCCTTTCTCATCCCTGTAGTGTATCTCTAGTTTAACCCATCTTTGTTTTTTTTCTCATGAGATCTATGCTGGTTTTCACTGTTTGATGTCTGACCTTTCCTCCTCAGAGGTAGACTATTTATGAAGATTCTACAGCATCTCAGTGACTTGCCTAATGGCAATAAAACAAGGTAAGCATTGGACTATGACTCTGGAGACCAGGGTTCAAATTCCAGTTTGATCCTGTAAACCCACTGGGTGACCTTGGGCAAGTCACACTTTCTCAGCCTCAGAAGATGGCAATGGCAACCCCCCCTCTGAAAAAACTTGCCAAGAAAATCCCATAATTCATTTGTCTTAAGGTTGCTATAAGTAAGAAATGATCTAAAGCACATAATGCTATATGTGGAAAAGTTTATAAGTAGACAAGTATGAAAACTCTTATAAACTTGCCTACTTATAAACAGTATGAAAACTTTATAAATTTGTCTACTTATAAACTTGTCCACATATAGGAAGGGAATGAATTTCAATCATTCTTTTTTCAAGCAGTGAATGTCTTTGCAAATCATCCCCTTTCTGTACACTCAGGCATTATGATCTCCACCTTGCCCATGTGCCATGGCCACATGTCTGACTGTGCTTTATAGTGCTTTTAACCCTATCCAATCTGACTCTGGAATTGCTGATCATGTTGGAATCAGGAAGTGGTAACTTGTGGCTTCCATGTCAGTGGATAGGTGAATCTGCTCAAGGTTTTAATTTCCAAGCTTCTGAACAAACTCCACAAATAGGTTCAACACCCTGGACAGCTCATTCAAAGGACGTTATCACATGGGGCCTAATCCAAACAAAATCCACACAAAATCCCGAACGAAACTGGATTATTGGCCCGTGTTTTCACACGACTTTGCACAGAACCCAGACAGAAAGTGGACAGAAAGGGGAAAGAACCGAGATCTCTTGAAATTCGGTTTCTTGAGGAATTGCAATTGCGCGATGAGAATGATCACGCATTTACCATAAGTATGATAACCAAATACGTATTGTGGTGCATTTCCCCATCATTACCCATGGTTCCCGTGAGCATTCCTCTATCTGCGCATGTGCAAGAGGCTCATTTCTACTACATTTATGGTTTTTTTTCTCTTGTGTGTGGACGTTCAATGCAGTTACTATAAATTTGCAATGAAGGTAATGACGTTTGCGGAAACAAGGTTTGTTTCCTGTTTATTTTTGGGATAATAATAATAATATAATAAATTTTTATTTGTAGCCCGCCCCTCTGC
>CM034708.1:8851123-8871913 GCA_020142125.1 Phrynosoma platyrhinos | reverse complement strand
AGGTCGCCCCTCTGTGAATATACAAAACCATGTACTTCAAGTACATGAGAAAGGAGGGGGTGAGAGTAGTATATGGAAGAATGTGCATTATCAAACATATGGATGTCCAATTATTCACATGGCAGCACATTTGGGCAGATGGCAGATGGATGGGTTTTTCTTTACCCCACTTCCAAAGGCAATGGGCATTTAAACAGTTAAAGGTCTCTAACTAGAGAGGAAATTGAAAATGGCTGTTTGACTGCATTTCATCTCTTCTCCCTTTTCTCAGTTATTATCTCTTTCTGTTCTCATTAAACCTTCTGATATACTGCTTTCCCTGAGTAGCAAGGAGAAATTTACTTTTCCCCCAATACATCCCCCACCCCGCTACAATCTATACTGTGTCTATACTGGCCTCTTTAATCTGGAGTACTATGTTCCAGAGCTGACCCAGATTGAAACAATGCAGACCAAAAGGTCCAGATAGGATGTTGGGGGAATCCCATAATATCCTGTGGGCCATGCCCCTAAGGAACCCTAGTGGCACAGTGGTTAAATGCCGACACTGCAGCCCTAAGGCTGTGAGTTTGATCCCAGAAGCTCCAAGGTCCACTCAGCCTTCCATCCTTTCATAGGCTGGTAAAATTAGTACTCAGCTTGTTGGGGGCAATTAGCTTACAGATTTTAAACTTTTTAGGGAGTGCTGAGTGCACTGATAAGCGTTATAGAAATGCACATACTATTGCTATTTCTGTTGTTGCTGCAGTCTTGCTGGTCAAGCAGCTCCTTGCAAGACCCTGGTCATTGCAGTCGCTTCTGCTAAGGTCAGAATGGGATGCTCCACCATGGATCAACAAGGTTGGTCACATGGGCATCTAGTTCTGGCCTCAACAGAAGTGACAGCCAGGGGTTCACTGTCAGAATCTGGGGTGCTTAATTCAGGCTGATATTCTTGATGTCTTTACAGAGTATTTAAACTATGTATAAAAAACCTCCAAAGAAAAAGACTCAACCACACTCCAAGGCTGCGTATTCCATTGTTGAACAGCTCTTACCATCTGGAAGTTGTTTAAGTGGAATCCCTTTTCCTGTAGCTGGAATTTATTGCTCATATGACATCTCTTCAAATATTTAAACATGACTATTATGTTACCCTTTAACCTCTTCTTCTGCTCCTCAGAGGTCTTGGGGGTTTCCAGACCTTTCACCCTTTTGGACACCCCCCTCTAGACATGTTCCAGCTTGTCAACATCCTTTTTGAATTGTGGTGCCCAGAACTGGACACAATATTCTAGAACCAAAGCATGAATGAGACCATCAAGACACCCTGCCATCAACAACAAATCAATTAAGCCTTACAAATTATAGCAAGCTGCTGCTCTACTAACTGAACTGGAGGCTTTCACACAGCCCTTTCTTCTTGCCCAGAGCTGAGCTGCCCCCACCCCTATATACCTGGAAAATTTGCATCCTTGTTACCCACCTGGAAATGACCCAAGAAAACTGGAGTCTCAAGGCCAGGTCCTTAGATCTGAAAACCCTATGTTGAAACTCCCAGGTTCACCCTACAATATCTTCTGCTAAAAACAATAAGTAGCATGGGATGAAAAATTGCACAGAAAACCATTGTTGCCTCACAGTAGGCAAACACTGGACAGGACAGATCAAATGTTCATACTCACTATAACAAAGATTCCTATGTTGAAACAGTCAGCTTAGATTTTCTTAAAAATAAATGTTATCTCTGTTATACATGCCTTTTAAAAAAGAATTTATAATAACTTTAAGAGGGGGGGGGAAAGATAGGAGAAATTTTTTATAGTCATTCTTGATTGATCGACTTTGTATGTGCACAATAACCTCCTACGAGGATCAGCCAAGCTGATATTTTCCTTCTGATTCCACTACTATTGAAAAGGACTTGAAAGAAAACACCCACCCAGCCCCTCCCTCACCCTACCTGATTTGATTAATGAAGTCATTAAAAAGAAGTACAAAAGACTGTCAGATGAGGCTTGCATTTTTATGTTAGGATAGAACAGCTTGAGCATATATAAAAGCTATTACAGAAGTGAGTGCACTTATTAAATCTTCCAACAGATTTTTCTCTAGTCATTATCATGGAAACAACGTCTGTAGAACACCAGCATGCCAAGACTCACCAATGATCTAGTATAATATCGATGAATAAGTCTTTCTCCTTTTTTACGTCTGTCAAATGAATTCTGAAGGCAAAAAGAATCTCCTATGCTTGGTAGTGTGACACTTTCTGAAGTGGAGTCCAGGCTGGTCCTGAAAAATCATGTGTGTCTCACACACTTCATCATTGCATGCACTACTTAAAAAGTTATCATTTGGGGAACATGGAAGTAAAGCCAACTTCACTGGAGTCTGTTTCTTCATCACTAGGTAGGTGATAGTGGCATCCTATGTAGTGAAAAATCAGCTTGAAAGAGAAAGAGAAACAACTGATTCAGTATACAATCATCCCTCCACATTTGCAGATTTGACTTTTGCGGATTTGATTATTCATAGATTGTATTAGTATGTTCTCTCTAAGAATATCTAGGTTCTCCAGTGCAACTCTATGGTCAACTTTAACCAAAAGTTGCACTAAAGGACCTAGAGATTCCTAGACAGAACACTCCACTGGGCATTTGTAGTTCCTCCAGTGAAATTCTATGGTCAATGTCTGGCAGATGTTGACCACAGAGTTGCACTGGAGGATCTAGAGATTCCTAGATTCCAGTGTTCTCTCAGGTAAAAACATCGTGTTTTTGTTATTTGCAGTTTTCCCACATTCATGGGGGCCCTGTGCCCGTAACCCTAGTGAATGTGGAGGGACCACTGTATAATGAAGTCAAAACTGATTCACTTTACAGTTGGCAAATGTCCCTGTTGACTGAGGTTTTTCTCAGGTTCTTGCCAGGCCAACCATTGCTTGTTCTGATTATTAGACGGCCTGGATTCTCAGTTTCAGAATCTCTGAGAAAGGAAGTCTTTCACGTTTGTAGAACAACACAACAGCTTCAACTTCAACAGCAACCTCCACCTCTCTTCATTTGTAGCTTTTTCCCAAACCTGGGATCCAAGGTAACTTAAAACAAGTACAATAAAATATAATTAAATTACAGTTGACCCTCCATATCCATAGATACAATGGCTTGAAATTATTTAAAAAAATACATACATTTCAAAACACAAACCTTGATTTTGCCATTTTATATAAGGGACACCAGCTCACTAAACTATTGTATTTAATGAGAATTGAGCGCCCATGGATTTTGGTATCCATGGGGGTCCTGGAACCAAACCCCAGCAGATACCAAGGGCCCACTGTATTCACAATATGAAAAATAAAAATAAACACACACCTAAAGGGGATAGTGTCTAAGCAATCTTTTCTTACGAACTATTATACACACTTCCTCCAGTCAGTACTGCCTAGACTGGATAAAGATAGGTTACATTTTGTATTCCAGAAAACTGTAGATTCATCTCATAATAAGGGTCTGGACCTGTGGGGTGAATGGTGCTATGGGGAAGCCAGAGGAAGAAACCAGAAGCCTTTCCTTCTGGCATAAACCACCAGGATGCCATGCATGGGGGTTGGGAGGAACTGGAGGCAATTGTTATGAGAAGACTCTGAACTTGGGGAATTACTAAAGTCCAAGTCTTCTATGGGATCTTTTATCCTATGTTTACGGAGGTGGCTAGAGAAGAGACTGCTATAAAAACAAAGCTTTATTTGAGGATTCAAGCACACAAAGACACCCTAACATACATGCACACACACAAGAACTGAGGAGTAAAGTAGTTAGCTTGGATAGGAACACAAGGCTTTCTAATGGTGATAATTACCTGCAAAGATGTTGCTCCAATGATGAATAGACTCAACCGAACAGTAGGTAGAGCCGGAGACTCGAGCTAGAGATCATGGATGGTACAGGACCATCATGAAATCTATTCAGACCCCCCTTTTCCTTGAGATTTTGGGGAGTATTTAAACCCTGGAAGTGAAGAGTTACTATTGAACATCAAAAGATTCTGGTTGCTATGCTTTGAAGTGGACAATTTCCAGAAGAGGGGAGATGGGATGTAGGTTTTTTACTTTTCCTCACCTTAAGGACACATCCTGACTGGCTCATAAATCTTTTCAGGTATTGCAGCTCCTAATTCTGGCCTTTTGATCTGCAAATGGCTTGTAAATGCAGATTCACCTTAGTGCCTACGTGATGTGCTCGCCTTGAGTGCATGGCGATGGAGGCCCTTTCCAGCCTAGGGCTTCTGATAGAGATCCAAAGAGATCTTGATATCAAAACCCAATCAAAACCACTTATCGTAACACAATGAAAGGTCTGTACACTCCTTGTCATGCCTCTTTCTGTTCACTGCTTCATGGCCCACCCTCCCAGCTCCAGTGCAGTGTGAGGTTTGCTGGTCACTTAGGAGACAGGTGGGATTCCCCCCCTTTACCTGAGTTTTTTTTTTTGCCTATTCCATACTTTATCAGGGGGACTTCAATGATTGGCTGTGTGTGGTGCCTTTAAATAGGCTGCCAATTGGCAGGTAGCTTGTGAGGGGGGAAAAAATAAGAGTTTTGGTTTACACCTTGCCACCTTTTTGCAGTAGATCCAAGCTCTGAGATGAATCTATAGGGGGGAAAGGAGTCTATACTTGAGGGAGACCTGGGGGGGTTGCTCCTATTTATAAAGCCATGGGACTTGGAGGGATTGCCCTGCATTTGCCTTCCAGTAGATGGCTAGCCAAGGAGCAACCCAGGAGCTCAAGTGCTTAATCCAAGGAAGGCAGTCAAAGAATTACATATGGTCTCAGCTGAAGTTTTCCCTCCTTTTATTCAGTTCCAGGCTCATCACAGTTTAAATAGTTTGTAGATCCCTTCAGTGGCCATTATGTAATTGAACTCCCTGTGTCTTATCTCATTAACCCCTGGCTAGTCATCAAAAGATGCACAATGAAAAAATGTGCATACAGAAGAATGTGCACAAAAAACCCCATGAACTAAAAATACTGCAGGCTCTATCCATTTGTGGTGGTGGGGATGTGTTCAAGAACCATGTATGATTTGGGGAGAGGGAATAAAATTTCATTTCAATTTTTTTACAATAAAAATTTACTGATATTCATAGAATCATAGAGTTGGAAATGCCACTAAAGGTCATCTGGCCAGTGCAGGAATCTACTATTAAAGCACTTGTAAGAGGTTGCCATAGCGTCACTATTTAAAAGGTTTGAACAAAGAGAGTCTGCTACTGTTGTCTATTCCTACTCTTGAACTACTGGTGAGGTTATATCAAGAAGTACTTCATAATGTTTAGTAGGGACCTCTTTTGGAAAACAAGCTCACTCTTACCTTTACAAGACAGTCGTTCAGTTATTTCAAAGTAACTAATCTCATTTCTGTCTGTTCTTCTCCAGGCTAAACATAGCAAACTTTCTTAGCTATTAGATTTCCAGAACTTTTACCCTACTGATTGCCCTCCTCTAGAGATGTTCCAGCTTGTCAATATCTCATGGTGGCCAGAACTGGACACAGTGTTCCAGTATCAATACATTTCTATATATTCTAGACACCAAGAACTTCAAGATTTTCACAATTCATATGTGGGAAACTGGAAAACCCCTACACCATACCACCCTGAACACACTACTGTACCATCCTTGGAGGGTAGTGGAGTCCCTTTCTTTTGAGGTTTTTAAACAGAGGCTGGATGGTCTGTTGTGGTGCTTTGATTGTGTATTCCTGCATATCAGGGAGTTGGATGGCCTTTGAGGTCTCTTCCAAATCTATGATTCTATGACCTGAACATTCTTGAGCTCATCTGATTGTAGAAGCTGAATATGGTGAAGCTTGATTCATACATGAATAAGAGACTGGTGTAGAATGGTAGGACCTAGATGATGCCATCTTATGCTGTCTGGGGAGAATATAGAATTGATAAATAATAATAATAATATGATTTATTTATATACCGCCCCTCTGGATAAAAGCCCCAGTGGGCTCTGTTCCTGACAGAGCACTAATTTAAACAACTTGCCTCATTTGGAGCCACCTTCACTTTTCCTGCACCATTCTGAAACTGGAAAAACATGTGAGGGGTGAAGGAAAGGAGGGCTTGGAATCCCACAGTTCACTCCATTCACTGGAGCAAATGTGGTGCATTATCTTTTCTATCTCTATGTGATGCTAGTCTTTGGTATCTGCAGCAGGTTGGGGGTGATGTTCCTCACTTTCTGGCAGGCTCTAGCCATCTAAGTTCAATTGCATGTAATGACAGTGAAAGATGATGATATGATACATCATGCTGAGGTGCATTATAAGGGGAAATTCATTTTTTCCTGCCAAGAATCCACTCAGAACAAACTTCTGCTATTACAATACACAGCACAATTCTGTGACAGTTATGGGAAATTAAATGGAGCAACCACAAGGAGTGAGGAGCTGTGAGATATTCTGATATGTTTCATGACTCCTGCTCTCAAAATACACCACACCACACCACACCACACCACACCACACATACACCACATACACACCTGAAAATATCTAGAGAGCCATTCTATTTTCCCTATGTATGAATGGGGACAGGAGACAGAGGTGGAGCATTTGGGTTCAGGACTAACATGAATGATTGTATTGATTTATTTTTGGTAGCTAGAATCCTCTATCACATTGTACATTGCATAACTTTATGTATACTTGGCTTCAGATTAGAGGTGCTAAGAAACTTTGTTGGTGGATTGCAAAGATGCATAACAGGATCTTCCTGTGGGCAAAAGTGTCCTGATGCACAATGGGATTGATTCTCCATGGGACCAATGTCCATTAGTCCCAATGTAGATTGGTCCCAATGCTCATTGGTCACTTTTCTGGCTCCCCTCATCCACTTATGAAGACCTAAGTCCCCAACCAGATTCCAGACAATAGACATAAATTGTTCATTAGAAAAAATATGGTAAGCCCAGAACCTACATTGTCAGATGTAATTATGACAATGGAGCTCCATTGTTGTAACTTCCCTCAAATATAATTTTTCAGTCAGATAGTACCCCAGGAGAAGGGTTTCTGAGTCACTGCAGTTTAGTGTGCTGGTAAATGACACTTACAGTTCTCTCCTGCTCATGGGGCACATTAAGGACAGGCAGGAGAGAGACACCGTGGTGTCTTTCTGCAACTGCTTTTCCCAATGTGGTCCCAAACCAGAAGGCTGCAGACATAATTTTGTGGTGACCTGATCTGCAGCATCTTGGAAACCCTTCAGTTGAGGCACTGCCTGGTTGGGAAGGTTGCTTTGGGGAATCAGATTCAGTTGCTAACAACAGCAAATGTAAATCTCAAAAGTTATGAGATTGTAACTCTGGCTAATCATTTTGTAACTACAGAACAGAATGCCAGGCATAGTTTGTAAACATCATTCAGTGACATCTTGCTTTTGTTGTAGCTGCAAAGGTTGTTTTCAGTTGCCGATAAAAACAAATACTAGGGGAACAATTTATTTAACAAGTACATATTTAAGGAAATGAACAAACAAATCATTGCGAGACAGAATATTGAACAAATATAGTAAATAGTAGCAAATGGAGAATGTTTGCCAATTTCTAATGGTGGAGGCAAAGGCTTGGACAGTGACCCTTGGAATTTGAAGCATATCCCCACTTTCATCTGTGAACTTGTGGAGGGAATGGAAAGACAATGTCCAAGAACATGCATAGCTATATAATTGAACTACATAATCCCTATGTTAAATGGCATCCTTGTGCAACTGGACCATGCACATTCATGTTCTGTAATATAACATACATGCACAGCATAGCTATATAATTGAACTACATAGCTATATAATTGAAGCATAGCTATATAATTGAACTACATAATCCCTATGTTAAATGGCATCCTTGTGCAACTGGACCATGCACATTCATGTTCTGTAATATAACATACATGCACAGCTCTACTTCTACAACGTTGAACTAAACATGGATCATAGAATCATAGAAGCATTTAATCATAGAGATGGAAGAGATCACAAGGGCCATCTAGTCTGACCCCCCGCCCCTGCCATGCAGGAACTCACAATCAAAGCATCCCCAACAGATGGGCTATCCAGCCTCTGTTTAAAAACCTCCAAAGAAGGTGACTCCATTGCACTCCGAGGGGGTATGTTTCACTGTCAAACAGCTCTTACCATCAGGAAGTTCTTCCTAGGCCTCGTTCCCATTAGGATTTAACCCAAATTGCTGATCATGTTATATGACTGTCATTCCCACTTGAAACTGGTTCTGATCCTACTGTGCTCAGTTTAAATTGTGATGAACTGAGGCAAACACAAAAGAACCGCCCTTTCCTAACACTAATTTTTGGTTGGTTCTCTCGAAAAGACCCAAATCCGAACTGTGTTCAACAAGTGGGAACAACGGCTTGGATTCACATAGGGGGCTGTGCTGGTTCTTGCCGGCTTCTCTCAGCCAGCCCTGGTGCTCTGATGCCATTCTGGGCTCAGCAGGTGGGGCAGTCCATCCTCCCTTTCTCCCCTTGGCAAGGAGGGAGTTGAGAGGCTTTCTTAGAGCCAAGGCAAGATGAGAGCCTCACTAGAATCCTTGGAGCATGGCTTCACCTTCTCTTCCTTCCTCTGCCTTTCCCATCTCAGCTATGGAGACTCACTGGGTGACCCTGGGCAAGACGCGGTGGAGGAAGAGGAAGAGGAAGAGGAAGAGGCTGCCGCCATTGCTCCTTCTTTGACCTTGCTGAAGGCTGTTGAGGGCTCCATGAGGGAAGAAGAAAAGGAGGAGGAGGAGGAGGAAGAAGAAGAGAAGGACTCCTCCATAAGCCCACACTCTATCTCATACAAGCCTTCCTGTCATGCCGCCACCTCTCCTCTATTGTTGTTGTTGTTGTGTGCCTTCAAGTCTGTCATGAGGTTTTCTTGACAAGGTTTGTTCAGAAAGAGTTTGCCTTTTTTTGTCCTCCTCCCCCTCCTCCATGGCAGCTGTTCTGCCTCTCCCCTCCTCACTTGTGAATGACAAAGGGGAGTAAAAGGGGAGTAAAGGGCCCTGGAGAGAAATGATCACAAAATAGCCCGCTTTTGTAGTGGGCATGAGCCACTAATGTTGAGGTGGATTCTCTTTTCCTGTAGCTTGCATCCATTGTTCTGGGTCCTATTCTCTGGATTTGCTCCATCCTCAATGAACCCCTTCAGACACTTAAACAGGGCTATCATATCACCTTTTAACCATCTCTTCTCCAGGTTGAACATACCCAGCTCCCAATGACTCTCTTCATAAATCATGGTTTCCAGACCTTTCACCATTTTGGACATCATCTTCTGGACACGCTCCAGTTTATCAATAACCTTTTTGAATTGTGGTGGCCAGAACTGGACACAATATTCCAGGAGAGGCCTGACCAAGGCAGAATAGAATGGTGGCATTACTTCCCTTGATCTAGACACTATACTTCTATTGATGCAGCCTAAAATCATATTGGTCTTTTAGCTGCAACATCACACTGTTGACTCATGTTCAACTTGTGGTCTACTAGGACTCCTAGATCCCTTTCACACGTAGTCACATTAAACTAGGTGTCCCTCATCCTATATCTGGGCATTTCATTTTTCTCCCCTAAGTGCAGTACCTTACATTTCTTCATGTTGAAATTCATTTTGTTAGCTTTGGCCCAGCTTTCTAATCTATTAAGGTCATTTTGAACTTTCATCCTGTCTTCTGGGGTATTAGCTATTCCTCTTAATTTGGTGTCATCTGCAAATTTGATAAGCATACCATCTATTCTTTTATTCAAGTCATTGATAAAGATGTTAAATAGCACTGGGCCCAGGACAAAACCCTGTGGCAACCCACTGGTCACTTCTCTACAAGATAAAGATGATATTCCACATAGGACAACACAAGGGGTTTTCCTGGCAAAAATCTCCACAGGGGTTTTGCTATGGCTTTTCTGGGGCTGAGAGAGTGTGCATGCATATTTTTTAAATGTTTTAAATTTTATTTATTTATTTATTTTTGGTGCTTCGGCCCCCAATTGTCTGAGGGACAGCAACCCAGCCCCCGGCTCAAAAAGGTTGCCTACCCCTGGTTTAGTGCATCCACCACTAAACTACATGGATGTAGATTTATACTTCTTAAGTACGATACAGGATTCTGGCTCTGGTGTCTTGGTTCAGTTCAGCAATATTACCAGTCAGTACTAAGTTTATGTAGCAAAAATAATTGATATATCCCCTTGTGGAGACTTACATAATCCAATCTTAGTGTAGGATCTCTGCCAGTATTTCCAATGAATATATACTCATAGCCAGGTCTCCCTCTAGTATTTTAAGGGTTTGGATTTAGACTGCCTGGTTTGTAGTAACTCAGATGCAAAATTTGGGATCAAAAACAGACAGTAAAGCTCTTCATGGGATGTGACACACATTTTCTATTGGCTGGACCTACAAGATAGCATTTTGTGACTCTCTCTAGGAATCTCAAGACTGACAATAAAAGAGGGCAATTATTCTGTAATTCAATAGCCAGCTGGTGGCTTCTAAGTCATTTGGGTGGTGATCAGACTTTAGTGAAAACTGTAAAATACCTTTCCAAGGAGACAAATCCTGCATCCCAAACAGGCTAACTCCTGTAACATTGGAACTAAAATCCAGAACAAATTCAGTTTTCTATTGACATGGAAGTGACCATGGCCAGCCTCCATTGCTGTAATACAAAAGGCTGCCCACCTCTGCTATACTGGATGTTTATAACCTCTCATCACAGATTTTCTCTTTTCTACCAAAGTCAGACAACTATCCAAGCAGAAAAAGACATGCAAAATTAAATTCCATGCAAAGGAATGGCTATGTTTTCCCCCAGGGTGGTGGTGATTGCATGCCAAAAGGGCTCCTCTGAGAAGCAAAACCTACATAAAATTCATAAACAAACCTGGTAATGCTGTGATATAAAAATTAAGAAATAAATGTTCAAGACTTTTGGTATTGGCCATTTGATACATCTTGCTCATCAGGATCAGCATAATCATTACAATTGGTATTTTTAGCATCATTCTTTTGATAAAGTCATTATACTTTATTATTTTTCATAAAGTCTGTGAGAACAGCTAAAATGTGTTTTTGTGCCATTTTCTAATTCAAAATTAAAGGCCATAAAAGCTTTACCTTAATTAGATCAAATACAGAGCTGAAAATCAATGAATCCAAATTAATAGTAATGACAGGACTAAGCTTGAAAATGAAAGGCAACAACTCACCAGATAAAATGTTGTATGCCTTCATGATAAATTTGTAATGGGCTCTATGGATAGGATATATTTTTCACTATATTAAGAACTCTTATTTCCTCTGTCATGATCTGTGGGGACCACTTACTGGCGGGGTCAAAGTTAGGATTTTTTTGATGGTGCTGCTGCCGGAGGGAATTGATAATTCTCTTTTTGCCACCCCTTTTTAATGTTTGTTTGATTTATATTCCACTTTTCTCCCAAATGGGTCTCAAAGTTGCTTACAATATCACTTAAAACCAAGTATCTAAAACAATATGGAGTGCTAAACAATAAGAAAGCATTAAATCATACATCCAGTTAAAACACTACCTTTAAGACATTAAGATACCTAAAATGCACAATATATAACAAAAACACAACATCCAATTGTACATCATCCTACCCTGGAATCTAAAAGTCTGTTTAAACAGGAATGCTTTCATGGGCTGGCAAAAAGACAGCAGAAAGAGAGAAGATCTAATCTCTTGCAGAAGGGAGTTCTAAAGCCAAGGAGATAAGGCTTGGCGATCTGCATATTTGCACAGACAACCCAAGGTAAGTTTCAACAAGTATTAGAAAAAGTAACTTTTTGAAATTAACACTCTCTGATCCTCCCAGAAGTCTGACAAGTATCTGCTCCTTGAAGATTTGGGGACCAGTGAGTTCTGCATTTTCTTTCTTTTTCCCCCTTCAATTTATATTCCACTTTTCTCCCAGGCAGGACTCAAAGAATTTTACAATACTAGATTAAAACAGAACATCTAAAACAATGTGGAGTACAAAGGTTAAAAAAACACACACCAAACATTAAACCATACATTCAATTAAATCATTACTTATAAAACATTAAAATTTAAAGAATTAGAACAGGTACAGTACATGTGGAATGTTAAAATAGCACACCCATTCCACATCACTCCTCCTGAAGTCTTGTTTAAACAAGAAGGTCTTTGCCCACCAGCAAAAAGATGATGGGGGGGGGGGAAGTAAAGCCTCTCTTAGGAGGGAGTACCAAAGGATAGGTGCAACCACCAAGAAGGCTCTGTCTCATACCTTCACCAGTCAAGCCTGGGAGGGTGGTAGGATGGAGAGAAAATCCTTCCCAGAAACTTGTAAGATTTGGGCGGCCTTCCTCTCTCTCTCCATTCCTTTGCTTCTCCTATCTCTGCTCCTCCCTCAGTGACAACTGGCAGCTTCCATGTCAATGGGTCAATGAATCCATTTCTGGGTTTTGTTGTTAGCTGCCCTTGAGTCAGTTCCAACTATGGCAACTCTGTGGATGAGACATCTCCAAGACTTCCACCGCAGTCTTGCCCAGATCCTGCAAGCCTTTCCTCATAACCCCCCTGATCAAGTCTATCCATCTGGTTTGTGATCTTCCTCTACCCTTTTCTTCTACACTCCACCTTTCCTAGCATTATTGTTTTTTCTAGTGATCTGTGCCTTCTCCTTATGTGGCCAAAGTATGATAGTCTCAATTTGATCATCTTTGCTTCCAAGGAGAGCCCTAGTCTGATCTGCTCAAGAACCCATTTGTTTGTCTTTTTGGCCATCCATCCTAAGTACTCTTCTCCAGCACCACATTTCAAATGAGTTGATTTTCTTTCTGTCTGCTTCCTTCACTGTCCAGATCTTGCATCCATACATAGTAATTGGGAATACAGTGGCCTGGACGATTCTGACTTTAATGCTCAGTTGTATGTCATTGCTCTTCAGTATCTTTTCCAGTTCTTTCATAGCTGCCCTTCTCATTCCTAGTCTTCTTCTTTCTTGATTTCACTCTCCATTCTGGTCAATGTTTGATCCTAGATATGGCAATTCTTTATTTCAATTTCTTCATTGTCTAGATTGAATTTGTGTATTTCTTCTGTGGTTATTATTTCTGTATTCTTTATGTTCAGCATCAGTCCTGCCTTTGCACTTTCATCTTTGACTTTTGGGTTTTGATAGCTTCTGTATAATTCAAACTAAAATCTGGAATGGATCGACTGTCCCACTGATGGAGACCATTTGTCATCACTGTCCTCCCTCTTTCTTTTTGTCCAGCAGCCTGTAGAGAGAAAGATAGACCTTGCCAGATCTCTGAACTTTTAAAATTGGCTACTGATATACTTTTGGCATGAATTTAAGGTGCTTGCGATGACATTTGAGGTCCTGGAAGGCTTGAGGTCTCAATAATTGAAATCCAACCTCTCCCTGAGAGAAATGGTTAATATTTGGATTCAACATACAAATAAATAAGTTAGTAGAAATAAAATAAAGAGTTTAGACTTTAGCTGGGCCTTCAGGATATAAGGGGAGATATAGTTTTGAAAATACACACATTACATACACACACCCTGTAAAAAGTTATCTTTTGAAATCTACACAAACTTTGTAAAGAAGGTAGAAGATTTTAGATGGGTCATTCAAGCAACACAGAGATAGTTATTTTGCACATTCCATTCTGCTTGTTAGAAGAGAAGCACTCATTAACTAAGCAGGTGATGCCATTCTTTGAGGCTTCCCATGCAGTAGAGGAAGCTTCTTGAGCAAATATAAAGAGGCAGAAAGTAGATAATGGAACCATGAAAGGAAGAAGGTGTAGTTAATATGGGACTTTGGCTTGAAATCATGGTTCAAGCTTTGGTCAGTTGCATAGCTTTTACTATAGTTAAAATCAAGCCCAAAAAGGACCTTAGAAGGAGGTCTTTAAATAATGGTGAGGGGATTTTGGATCTGAGTAGGTGGGGGGTGTAAACAAGGGTGGAGATAATGTATTCAGTTCAGGCATTCAAGATTTCTTGTACACTTTGGTGACTTCAGCCAATAAAGTCAAAGGGATGGGAAGGAACTTGCTGTGTCAAGTTTGGGGTGTGCCTACAGGCTTAGGACACCCCTTTTTGCAAGATTGTAATTAATAAATTGGATATTGCTGCTTCACTTGTTTTGTCCTGATTAATTTGATTTGGTACTTTGGTACTTAGAAGACTATATCTCATACCCCCTAAATGAGCCTGCCTGATAATTGAGATAAGGTGTGTGTGGGGGAGTCTTCCTCGGTCTCCTGTCAGACATGTTGAGAACAGGAGAAAAGGCTGTTGGGAACAAGGTTCCTTTAAGACATTGTAAAATAATTTGTATGGTTGTAAATGAAAAGTAACACCAGGTTTCTACCCTTAATCATCACCATTGTATATAAGCCACACTTTCTTCACCCTGGTCTAAAATATGGCCTTCCAGTCCTCTGATGGTGCTGTTGAATGAAACAATAAATGTTATACATTCTGTCTCTGTTTTTTAGACTGTGTTCTTTTGAGCAACAAATTCTAGCAAACTGTTTTTGTTTTCCACCACATATTCCTCCTGCGGCCTTGTTTCTTTCTTCTTGACAGATGGTGGCATCCACATTCTTTAACATTTGCAGCTCCCATGCCGGTCTTTGTAAATAGAGTGTCATGTGCAGCTTTGGGTGTATGACTCCCAGCATGCCAAGAGATAATATCCATAGGATACCTTGGTTGGCTCACACGATTGCCATTCTTTGATGCTGATGTACGTTTTCATTTTCCTGCCTATGGAGTAGTAAATTGGACCCCAGTAGACAGTGCATAAAGGATTACACGGAGGAACGGTGGGGTAGCACATTTGTTTTGAACATAAAAATGTATTTCTGTGTTGGGATGCTTTGTGGCAGCAGCTGTAATTTGGTAATGCTCTTTTCTCTCCTTATCTGGAGAAAGGGAATGAAAAAAATAGCCACTTTCCCCCCATTAGTTTCCAGGGGAGGTTGAGCTGTCATGTTAGCAAAACAGCAGCAGGACAAGGACTAGAGGTATTTTATGGTGGCTGTTTCCTGAGCATGGAATGTTGGGAGCTGTAGTCCAAAATGCTACTGGGACCACACTAGCTGGGAGATTTGGAGAGGAACATTTTTATTTTCTGGTTGTATATGCAAGTACATCATTCTGGAAAGTTTTCCATGCCACACTTTTAAAATTAAACACACACAGACAGATTTCTCTAAACATTAGATTGTATTCCTTGCTTGGAACTTAGATGCATCACTGCATTATTGACTGAGGCATTATTGGCTTTAACGCTAAGCAAGATTATTATTAAAATATCATATCTGGCATTCAGCCTCAAAAGACTAAGGAATGAGAAGAACATGAGCCAAATGCAGCAAACAGATTCTCATCCAATAAATACATTTTAAAAACCATATTATTTTGGTCAATTTTACTTGCTTCTAATATGTTTCCCAATTCAGTTTAATGCCCTGGCTTTTACTTACAGAGCCCTAAATAATCTAGGGCAGGATGTCTGAAGGATAGAGCAGCTCATCTCATATGAAGCAACCTAATTTTCTAGCTAGAATTCTGTCAGTGTCTTTTGTTGCAATGTGTCTTCAAGTCAACTTTGATTTGTGGCTATCCCCCCTGCAATTTTCTTGGCAAGATTTATTCAGAAAGGGTATATCATTGCCTTATTTTAAGGCTGAGAAAGTGTGGCTTCCCCAAGGTCAGGCAGTGCATTCCCACTACTGAGTAGGGAAATCTGTTCTCCCAGAGTGTCAGGCCCTGCTTGCATGGGCCAAATAAAACATCCTCTGCCCATTCCCATGATAAGTTGTCCTGATAACACAGGGTCCAGTCCACAGTTTTGGTGTGAACTGTCCAGATGACATCTGGCCAATTCAGCACCGAACCTGCCTTAAAATGGTGTTAAAAAGTCACTGTACATTTTAGATCTTTCTAGAAGATCTGAAACCCTCCATTGTGATGATGGGTGGCTGTTTACAACGTGTCCTACTGTGCCTCCTGGCATTGCTTCAGTACTCACTCTAAGACAGGGGTAGGCAACCTAAGGCCCGGGGGCTGGCTGTGCCGCTGCCGCCCGCCATGATGATATTGATTATTGTTGTTACTACTTGTTCTTGGGGTTTTCTTGGCAAAATCTCCACAGCGGGTTTGCCATGGCTTTTCTGGGCTGAGAGAGTGTGCATGCATATATTTTTTTATTTTTTTTATTTTTTTTTAATTTTAAAATTTTTATGTTTGTTTATTTATTTTCGGTACTTCGGCCCCCCAATTGTCCGGCTCAAAAAGGTTGCCTACCCCTGCTCTAAGATCTGAAAGAGGTGCCCATCTATGCAATTGAAGCTGAGCCCTTTGTTCTGATTTCAGAGCAAGCGACATGTTCCAGCAGTGGCACCACCAGATGGCAAAGTGGGATGTGCATGCAAACAACCACCTGGCATTGCAACCGAGTGGCCAGATTACCTGTGTGTGTGTGTGTGTGTGTGTGTGGACAGGATCAGAATACTCTGGGCTGTTCTAGAGCATTGTGGGCCATGTGGACCCGGCATGAATGATGTACAATGTGGTTGTAAGGGATGACAAGTAGATACTGTATGTAAAGCATAATATAAAAGTGCATAGTTTGGGGTGAAAGTACATAGAGCTTGGAAGAAACAACTTACAACCAACATTGTTCCCTCTAACAAGTTATGATTCAGGCAGTAAGGGCACAACAAAGTTACATTCCAGAAGCACAGTAATAGGGGAAAGCGATTTTATTTTATAACTACTACAACAACAACAACAACAATTAATTTTGGTCATTGGCCAGTATATAAATAATAAGTACAATTATTAAAACAAGGAACAAGGTTAATCTCTGCCACCTAGCATCAATTATTATTAAGCATTTGAAGACACTGATGTTTTTTATTTATGCTATCTGTTGGACAATCGAAACCAAATTGTTACCCTTAATGTAGCAAAAGTTTGCTACATTATGTGTAAGATATGTCTTCAATTTACTTTATTGATATAATAAGCAAGAGTTTCAAGTTAATTTCAAAAGTTGCATTTTAAGACATTTTAAGAGAGATTTTAAAAATAATTTCCCAGTTTTATACCATTCTCTTATTAATCCTAAGGACATTTCTCTCAGAAAAGTAATGGAATGTGACAAAAAGTAACAAGCACCACAAGAAATGTAACAGGTTAATTTTTAACATTGCAGCATGTAATGGGGATAGCCTACTTTTTTTAAAAAAATAACTTTCCTAATGTTTGTATCATGATGGATGACACCCAGCTTGAAAGAGTTTATGTGAGAAGAATCTAATAGTCTTAGGAGACCACAAGCTAAATATGACTAAACATATGAGTGATGCTAATGCAATTCTGGACTGCATCCATAGTAGCATAGTATCCAGAATGAAGGAAGTAGTAGTGCCACTCTATTCTGTGTTTGTCAAGCCGTACCTTGCCTACTCCATTCATTTCTAGGTACTACACTTGAAGAAGGATATTGGCAAACTGGAATATGTCCAGAGAAGAGTGACTAGATGATCAAAGATCTGGAAACCAAGCTTTAAGAGGTACAAATGAGGGAGCTGGGAATGTTTAGCATGAAGAAGAGAAGACTGAAAGCCTGGTGACATGATAGCTATCTTTAAATATCTGAATTGCTATCATGGAGAAGATGGAATAAGCCTTTTATCTGATGCTCTGAAGATTAGAATACAAACCAATGGATTCAAATTACTAGGAAAATGAAAAGATTCTATCTAAATATTAGGAAAAATGTCCTTAGTGTAAATGCTGTTTGATAGTAGGATGGACTTCCTCAGTGGATTTTCCTTCTTTGGAGGTCCTTAAACAGTGGTTTCTGGAGTACTTTAGTTGTGTACTGCTGCATAATGGAGTTGGACTATATGTCCCTTGTGGTCCTTTCTACTTACACGATTGTATGACTAGAAAACTTAAAACAGCAGAAACAACTGGTTGACCAGTAGCACCCATTCATTGTTGGTTGGTCAAGAGCAGAGGCCTTCTTTACTGAAATAAACTCTGTATGAAAACTTTGAACTGAGAGAAGACTAAAGAAGGCTACGTTCAAATATTGGTCGAGAAATTGTGAGCTGCTTCAGGGTGAAATCAGACAAATATACCTATCTACTTTTTTAGGTTACACACGCACCATTTCAAGATGACCTTAAGAAAGTAATCTCCGCAGAATGAACACCTGAGAACTCATTAATATCAAGAGATGGCTTCATAAGACAAGGTTTTATTACCTTTACAGAAGCTAATGCTACTTCAATTTATTCGCCTTTGTGTTATTCCAATATCTCTCATTCATTCTCTCTCTCTCTCTCTCATATATATATATATAGCCAACATTTTGATTCAATGTTGCTGATGTTCTATAATGTGGTAAAGAGGAGAAGACAGAAAAGAAAAATCAAGGGAGGCAACCTGAACAACTGATCAAGGAAGGGGGGTGATAATAGTCTGAAGATTTGGGAACAACATAGAAGTATTGTATGAATACTGTGGGCTGCTAAAATGACAAATACATGGGTCCTAGAACAAAACCACCCTGAACTCTCCCTAGCCAACTTATGCTGACTTTAAGGTGACTGGATTTTTTTTGGCAAGATTTGTTCAGAAGGGGTTTGCCATTGTCTTCCCCTGAGGTTGAGAGCATGTGACTTGCCCAAGGTCAACCAGTGGGTTTCATGGCCAAGCAGGAATTAAACCCTGGTCTCCAGAGTTGGTCCAACACTGAAACCACTACAGAGGCATAAATATATTATGATACATATGGAAGTATTATAATAATAGTGGTATATATTCATCAGTTGGGGAGGGAGGTCAGTAGTGTATGCTTGTTTTGTTTAGCAGTTTAATTAAGCCTATTTTGTTATTGTTTATGTATATGTTTATTTTAAATATATTTATATAAAATGTTTGTAGTTGTGTTTAAGCTTAACAAAAAGATTTTTTCATTAGTATGTGCATTTTATATGTAATTTAGAACCTGGGATAACATTGCAAAATCTGAAGAAGCTCACTGTTCAAAGGATAAATGCTTCTGAATTGACTTATTAGTCTGGAAAATACATAGTAGGTTTCTCATTTTAAAGACAGGACCAAAGGAAATTTCCCACATCCCAAACTCTTAACAAAATAATCCTGTTAGAAAAGGCTTGTGGGTCCCCCCCCTCCATTTTTACAGGTTAATCTCACACTGATCAATAAGACTAGAAAGGAGTTAAAGGGATTTTAAATTGCTTGCTACCTGTTCCTGCCGTTAAGCCCTTTATTTATCCTAGTTAAGTGATTATACCATTGGAATACAAAATACAATAATACAGCTACAATGACTGACAGCTGTCAGTCAACCTGGTGCTTTTGTTCATTCCTTGAATTTCTTAGCAGGGAAACTCTATGATTACTACCCCTGTCATCCAAAAAATCCTATGGACTGCCAGTGTTTGGAAGAATGTATCCCTGCTTGTTGAGTTTATCAAATACTGGATGGTAGTGTGTTGTGGGGGAGGTGGAATGACTTCAGTGTGGATGAATTCTGATAAAAATAATTATGGTAATAGAGTTTGGAAACATTACTTTTTTGGATGATGGCTTTCATAATCTTGGGGGTTATTCACACTGTGAAAATAATCCAGGATAAATCCAAGTTGAATTTCTGTTGTTCACATGTATCATAAATGCACCTGATTAAGGTTTTGGGGAGGAGGGGAAGCCAAAACCCACTTTGGGGTGTTGCAGACTGGCCTAAAGGGCCGGCCTGGGGATGGAGTTGGGATGGGACAGCCACACGCCGGCCACCCCAACCCATCCTGATGCTGTCCTGATGCTGCATGTCCATCTGCATAACGTACGGCATCAGGACACCCTCCTGGCACAGCGTGTAGACATACTGCACCAAAAGGGCATGGAAGAGCTGCGGCGCAGGCTCTTAGGCCGTCCTTTTGCCTCCCCTGAAAGGGTTGGCATTTTGCCCCTTTTTGGGGGATGGCAAAAAGGAGGATTGGGGTCATGGCGTGCGGTTGCCGTGGCCCCGATCCACTACTTCCAGGGGTGGCTCTGTGCTGCCCTAAAAGGCCCTCAATCTGGGATAATTGATACTGGGTTTTCCCCTGAGTTTTTAAAAAAGATCTGCATAATTGGTGGTGTGAATAACCAATGTGAAGCTACCAGAATAGACCCACGATAAAGTGCTGCATGTCTTGAACATGTTTCAAATGCATTTGCATTGTTGACTCCATCTTTATTTGAATGCTTGCACATGTGAGCAACAGAACTTGCAGAGATGCACATAAATGCAGTTCCATAGTGGGAATAACAAAATTGGAATGCGTGAGTGAGAGGATTTGCATTGTCATACTAAAAAAGTGATGTCTGAATGACCTCATAGAGTTATTCCTGGACATGCAGGCATCACTACATTTAGCATCACCAGGGTTAACATCTCCTAGTGTGGTAACTCATGGTGTCACTCCTCCATTGACATCCTGCCATAACATGCCATACAGAATCCTTAGTCATGTTTTTGTACAGAAATCCTAATTGCCATATATCACTGAATGTAATAGCAATAGTCATGGCATAAACACAAACTATGCAAAATTAAAATTATATCTTAAATTGCAGTATCATATGTGCAGTCTAAATGTATTCACATATACTTAAGTTTTATGTGGTTAAAGTGAAAAT
>CM034708.1:8823087-8834712 GCA_020142125.1 Phrynosoma platyrhinos | reverse complement strand
ATTAGCATGTGCAATATTAAGAGACAAACCTGAAACTGAAGCTTGCTGAGAAGCTTTGCCAACTGACTGCACTGGTCCCCCAAAGTGTGGCCCCGCAACAGCTCAGGTGTCAAATACAGCCGAGGCAGCAGTAGCTTGATCACCTCTCTGTTCACCACTAGTCTGCTCCATTGCACCACCTGGAAGAACCACCCCTCGTAAGAGGTTATATAAATCAGCCAAAGTAGGATGCTTGGACACAGGGGCAGCCGCATCCTGTGTCCCCACACCTGGGACTCTTCTTAGGAGATCCTCCACATAGGAAATGGTGGGGTGCCCGGCCTCCATTGCCGAAACCACCGATGAACCCAGTATAGCATGTGCCACCTGAGACTCAGATGCCACTAAAGGAAGTGACACTTTGGTGTTACTAGTACCTGAAGGGCTGGTAATCAAGCTGGTGGCTGAAGCCTCTAGCTCCTTTTGTGCAAGCTGATTGCAAAGCACCACACATGCCTGAACAGTTTTGCCCAGTTGTGCCACATGGGCAGAAATCTCATCGTCTCTGCTGCTAGACTGGGAAGGCCTTTTTGAAGCTGAGTGATCTGAGCTGCGTGCCTCTTGGATTGGGCCTTACTACATGGCATCTTAACCTCCGTGAATGGAATGTGGGCCCAAGCCAAATCACCCGACCGTGGATGATTACTACCAGGCCAGCAGGTCGCCCTTTCCCAAGTCTCACAGGAGACACAATAGCCAGGAAGCATCACTGGCAACCACCAAGGAGAAAAGGTGGCCACTGAGGGTCCTTGTGAATCCCTCACCCAAAGACTGCTGTCTTCCACACACTTACTGCTGGGGAGAAGTGTAACCAACCCTGCTGAACCAGCTATGGTGTCCCAACCTTACCAGACTGGGGTTACCGGGGTGTCACTGGGCTTGGAACCCAGTACCGAGTCTACGCATCTGGTGAAAGATGCCTCCCGTAGGGCCCTTCTCGAGTGTACACCCCTGAGAATTGGGACTGCAGAGGCACAGCAGGCCCAAGAGGACTGGCCCGAAGGCCTAACTTGCCCCCACAGGTTGCTCAAGGAACAATACCTGAGCCTCTGATACAAGCAAGAATAAAAGTAGGCAAAAGCCAAAATAGCCAAAGCCAAAGGAAGCGCTAGGCCGAAAGCCAGAGCAAAGAGAGGAGCAATGTTACTCACTCGGTTCAAGCTCGAAAATGGCTGCCTCCACATAGCAGCACAGAGCTATAAAGAACAAACTCTCACTCCAAGTCTCGTGAGACCTGCAGCACCGCAAGACCTGTAATAGCAACCAAACAACCCAATTGGACAAGGCACGCAGGTGTTACCATTCCCCTGTGTGCCTTGACCAATCAGGCTTCTCATGTCCTTATTTGGCCAGCACAACAAGAAACCCCTCCTGACTCGTCGGGGGGTGTCTATGTCCAAAGCACAACAGTCTCAGATTTGTAACCTTGACTTCCAGAGATTGTTCAGGTTAGATTTGCTCTTGGACCCATTTATTTGTCCTTTGGGTCGTCCATTGTAACTGCAAAACTCTCCTCCAGCATTGCAGTTTAAATGAGTTGCTTTTCTTCATTTTAGCATTTTTTATGGTTTAGCTTCAACAACCATACATAGAAACTGGAAATATGATTGCATGGACAATACTGGCTTTGGTGTTCAGTGAATTCAATTACTTTGGTTTTCAATGACCCTCTCCAACTTAGATGATCAACTGCAGATGATAATATTGGTGGATCATTGCTCTGTTTCTCAACAGTTTTGCTATATCATGGGTGGGGAAAAAAAGCATGAGGCCCTGTGTATCTCCTGGACCCTTTTTTGTGGTCTCTAAACCTCCCCAGCAGCCTCCCAAAGCCCCCAACACCCACTTCTTTTTAAAAAGGCATTATTTTTGGGCAATGTTTATTTGAAAATTAAACAGAAAGATCTTCCCCTGAAAGACACATAAAGGAAGGAAACACCAACCAACCCCCAATCCTTCAGCATCCCAGCACCCACAATATACCCTGTTTTCATTGATGTCTCACTCAAAATGATGAGGAGTGACACAATGTCATTTCTGGTTGCCATTTTGGGAGGGACTTTGATGAAAAATTGTGTATACCCTGAATACATATCCTTTTCGTGACTCTTGGTTGACCCAACTGGGAGAGTGAATAGATCAACCTTTGGTTCACTCTAGCAGACCTCTTTTCATCTTCACATTACATTTGTTCAAAACACAAATTCTGAGCTTGAGGGCTTCTTTTAAAGGCTGAAAAACCACAGAAAGACAATGCCCTCTTAAAAGCCTCAAGTTGTTGCATTCCTCAGTGAGATGTGCATTGGAGCTGAAGCTGGGAAAAGGGAAGATATATTTTATTTACATTGATAGATCCAGGAAATCACACACATCAGAATAAATTCTGAATATCTTGAGGGAACAGATTTTGAAAAGTTAATACTTTCATACTATAGCTTTATATAATATTGATTGCATTATTATTATTATTATTATTATTATTATTATTATTATTATTATTATTATTATTTATATCCCATGTTTCTCCCAATACAGAGACTCAAGGCGGCTAACAAATATAAAACAATCCAAGGTACAACAGTCGAAAACATTAAAAATACAAAGTTTAAAAACAATTAAATAATTCAAACAATTAAAAACATTACATTATTAAAATTTTAAAGTTTAAAACTCTTTAAACAAGAACAAAACAGCATCTATATCATGCAAAGGCCTGGCGACATTAATAAAAGTAGAATCTGTTCACTCTATGGAAGACGTTTCTTTTAAATGCTTTCTGGATGACATCTTGTTAGTGTTTTACCCACACATGGGTTTTATTTGTATTTATTTGGACATATTCAGTTCATAGTTGTGTAAGTGGTATTCTGCATGTGTTGCTGTTCTGCATGTAGTTGCCCATTCTCAGATGTGCATAACTATGCAGTGCCTTCAATGTACCATTTGGTTCCCTGCAATGGGGAAAACAATCAGGACATTCACAAATATTGTGCAATTGGTTGCATCATGCCAGCATTTCAACAGAAGAATGCCGTATCTAATTTTTGCCAGGTGAAAAAAACACAAGCAAGCTGTAGTACCTTGCATAGCTATGTTTGTTGCTGCGTCTTCAAGTCAGTTCCAGTATATGGTGACCCAAAGGTGAACCTATGCTGGGGTTTTCTTGACAAGATTTGTTCAGAGAGGATTTGTCATTGCCTTCTTCAAAGATTAATGTGACTTGTTCAAGGTCACTGAGTGAACTTCCATGGAAGCAATTCAAATCCTGGTCTCCAGGATCCTAGTCCAACACCCAACCACTACACCTAGCAAATTTCAGCAGGTGATGCTTGTCACATGAATGCTACCTGCAGAAATTCCCTTTTTGTTTTGTACAATCTGACAAAGGTACAAGAGCCCTCTCCTGATTTTCACCTGGCAACTCAAGGTGTAGCATAACCACAACTGAACTATGTGAGTGTAAACAGATTCTATGAAAGCAAGATGTAGGATATTGGCTTTTATGGTAAGGGAAAAAAAAAAAAAGCTTTTGAGACTCCAGTAGTGTGAAAATTAAGATTGTTGAGTGGTTTGCTAGGAAGAGTAACAGGAAGAGTTACTATTATTGCAAAATTGCTGGTATACCCACCACAAACAGAAATTGGAAAACATATCCAGGGATAACTGTGTTGGCCAAACAGCAAAGTAATGGACTTTAAATTTCATTAACTGGAATGTAAAGCTCTTTGTCCTTCAGAGCCACATGTCTAAGGAGAAGAAATCACCTCTACCTACATGAATACCCCTCTGTACCAACTTAATTGAGAACAACTATAACAACATTTTGATGCAATGTAGGCCTATGACTCCAACATAGTCATTTTTCTTTCTTTCTTTCTCCTGTTTGGTTTTTGAACACTTTTGCCTTATGAAGAAGCCAGTGGAGCTTCAAAAGCTTGCATCATGCATGTTTTGAATTTTGATTGGCCAAATAAAATTATCACTGTTTTGTGGATTTGGGATGTTATTTTACAGAACTTGGAAAGTTGCTATTTGGGACTATCCTTCTTTCAGGTTCCACCATATCTTTCTGAACTGTAAATAATCAGCAACCCTGCATTAGTACCCCAACAATTAGTAATTTACAAATATGTGACCCACTTGTAACTTACTTTGAAATCCTGAACTTATTGTTCATCACCTCTTCCAAGGTGATGTGCAAATGTGTGTATTGCTAATCGTGTAATGAGCTGATTTTGTTTAACAATAAGCAGCACTTTTAACACAAACCACGTTTGATTAGCCATGCAGTATTGACTTTTATTAGGAGACAGAACAATAGGCCTACTATTTCTGAGAGCCTCATTTGAGAATTTTATGCCTGGGGTAATCCTGGCACACTTAACCAACTGCTGTTACAGAGCATTACACGCAAGGTTAAGCTTCAATTGTACTGCATTTTATTGTAGGACTCTTCAGCCTGCTTACAGACAGGTACAGCTTATAATAATAATAATAATATAAAACCCAAATTGAATTGTATTCATCTTTCAAGCTCCTTGATTGAAGAAAGATGGATGACATTCCAAATAGCTTTTATAGGGCCAGACATCTTAAAATCACAGAATTGGAAGAAACCACAAGGGCCATCTTGTTTACAAGAGCCATCTAGAAAAAACATTGAATGAAATGGATTTACATATACATTGACTCACCATTCAGCAATTGTTTCATTGGATCTGCTGTAGTTGAGACTAGCCAACAGGATTCCAGCTATTCTTTTTAATGTTTAGGTGAAATTTTTTCTTTTGTAATTTGAATCCATTGGTTTGTGTTCTATTCTCTGGAATAGCAGAAAACAAGTTGGCTCCATCTTCTGTGTGGCATCTCTTTGAATATCATATCACCTATTCTCTTCTGTTGTCTAAATGCATCCATCTCCCTAAACTATTCCTCATTGGCTTTGGTTTCCAGAACTTGAGTATTTATACCCTGCTCTTCAGCCATAAAGGCTCTCAGAGTGACTTACAAATGGTTAATTAGACAGGTTCCCAGCACTCAGGTTTACAATCTAAGAAGAGATGACACAAAAGGAGAAGGGAATAGCAGTGGGGAAGGGGACCAGGTCCAACAGTTCTTCTCTCCCTCTGAGGCCTGGACCATGGCAGATGGATTGGAGGAAGGGCTCTCCTCCTTACTCTAGGCTAGGCCTGATGGAAATGGAACTTTTATCATCTTGGTCATCCCCCTCTGGACATGCAGTATCAAGAAAAGTGATAGAGCAGCAGTGAAACTGTACATAAGGTCAACCCTACTGTTATGCAGTGTGAAGCAACAGCCTCAGGTGACTGATTCTGATAGATTGTAGAAGCAGGTTAGGGATTATTGCTTTTGAGTGTCTTGGACACTATCCTTTGTTGGAAGACCATGTGGCTTTTCTTTCCTCTCTAAACCCAGAGTGGGAAAAATACAGACTGAAGGCAGCATATTACACCTGAAACCTATCTGAGTGCTCCCCAAGTCTCCTGGTACTCTCCCAAAGCCTCTCAAAGATTTTTATTGGTGGTGGTGGGGAGGTCATTCTCTTTTTTTGCTCAAAAATGCCTCCAAGATGCCAGCAAACAAACAAACAAACCCACAAATGCAGCACTTCAGCTTCACCACCACTATAACATTCCAATTCCACACAAGTTTTTTGTGAAAATCAATTGAAAATATAATCCACAAATGCTATATCTTTTTTAGTATGCATGGTGACAAGAATTGCCCCCTGCTTCTCTCTAGTTACCCATCTCTGGTGTAAAATGAAGTAAAGGGATTTTTTTTTTAAAAAAAAGTGTTTATTCAATGGTGGGTGTTGGCTGCTATGCCAATGGGTCAGTGAGAATCTCTTTGAGGTTTTTAAATTATCCAGGGAGAAAAGAGAGATGGTAGGTAGGTAGGTAGGTAGATATTGTCTGAAATTTGTCTGAAATGTTTGGAGGCTAGGGTTCAGCACCTGGAAAACTACTTTCAAGTTCTGATGAAACCTGAGTAGATTCACCATCTCTTTAACACAGGAGCCATCAGCTGCCATGACATTAAGATGGAAACACAATGGACTGAAAGATGAATAAACATAAAACTGACACAGACCAGAGATTAATCCTTCTCTCCCCATGGGTGGGTATGTATCTAAGGTACCAACAGACCAATTTTTACCAGTACATGTATAAATTTGGAGGAAGGAGCTCTGTGTGGATCCATCTTGAATCATCTTCTCATCATCACTGGAGGCCCCTAATAGGAAATGTCTTTAAATCATAGACTGTCAAAGACAAGGCAATGGTATAGTATTTTTTAATAGTGCTTAAAATAGTATGATAGATCAGTGTAACGGAATCACTCCAATTTAAGGATTAGCACACACTCCTCAGAAACACTGTCTTTCCACTTCTCCTCCATCTCCCTGGATTAGCTTTTCTAGCTTCAGTCTCTGTTTTAACTCATTAGGTAGAAAAGAAGAACCTTCACTGATTTGGAAGGCGAGTTGGTTCTTCATCTGATGAAATCACTGCTGCACCTTTCTGCTGAAAATTATCTTTATATAAGCAACTTTCCATTTCTCAAAATTATATTTTTTCTATACCTGAACAACACTTCAATTATTGTTATTTGCCATCAAGGCAGCATTGACCCATGGTGAGCCTATGAATGGGAGGTCTCCATGAGTCCCATTCACCAAGAGCACTGCTCTGGTCTTGCAAACTCAGTGTTGTCGATTCTTTTATTGAATGAATCCATCTCTAGCACAGTCTGTCTTTTTTATCCCTTTGGTCTCCTTTGTTCTGGAACTCTCCTCTTCTATAGATCACCTGTAAATATACAATAATCCCCTGCTTCTCTATATAAAGTCAAACATCATTGTGTCCTATAGCAATGGGCTAGTCCAGGAACTGAGAAAAGTCTTTCTACTTCCCCAAATAAACAGAACATCTCCCCTAGCTTTCTGTGTTTCCTTTCAAATATCTTATACAGACATTGGGAATTAAAATTAAAATACTTCTCCCCCCCCCCTTGCAAATGGATACTCTGTGTGATCTGTAGCAAGCTGACCTTTTGAAGGAAATGCATATCAAAGCTGAAAATACATCCAGATTCTCTGGATGACTAGAAGACGAGAGTTTGATTTGTAGACTGTGGGGATGGTTGCTAAAGCTGCAAGTATGTTGGGTGGGCTGAGAATAAAAATGGGGATAGTATGTGGAAAATGCAAAAATGTAATAAAACCCTCTGCAGCTAACTAGCACATACCACATTATTTCTTCCTCACACTAAACCTGTTTTTTATTTTGTAGGAATACAGTAATCTATAGCTATTTTGCAGTGGGTGGTCTAGATAGAAGTGATGTCAGCAAATGTGCCAGTTCCTGCATTAGCCCATTGTTTTAGCACACAGTGATGCTTGACTTAGAAGAGTGGTGTACTGAAGCCACCACTGAACCACTTGAGTGTAGATTTGCACCAGAACAACACAATATAGGAGCCTGGCCATTCTTTAATGGGCCACAACTCCTCAAGTTCCCCAGTCAGCATGACACCTTTGGTAGTTGCAATTTTTTTTAAAAAAACAAAACAAACACCTTTCCTAAACTCCAAAAGAAAATCAGCATGTGCTTTATAGACTATAGCAAAGCCTTTAAATGCTTAGATCATGAAAGGCTATGGAATGCCCTTAAGGACATGGGAGTGCCAACACATCTGATAGTCCTGATGAAGAATCTGTACTCTGGACAAGAGGCTATTGTCAGAACAGAAAACAGAGAAACAGAATGGTTTCCAATTGGCAAAGGAGTCAGACAAGGCTGCATCCTACCTATTCAACTTGTATGAAGAACATATTATAAGAAAAACCAGGCTTGGACACAGAAGAAGGAGGAGTGAAAATAGTTATGCAGTAACACAATAATACTAGCAGAAATCTCACAGATCTGGAACATGTACTAAGGAAGATCAAAGAAGAAATTGCAAAGGCAAGCTTAATGCTGAACACAAAGAAAATAAAAATAATGACCACCAAGGACCTTCATGAGTTCAACCTAGATAATGAAGAAATAGAAATAGTAAAAGAATTCTCATATCTGGGATCAAACATTGATAGAAATGGGGACTGCAGTCAGGAAATCAGAAGAAGACTAAGAATTGGGGAGGGTAGCTATGAAATAACTGGAAAAGATTTTAAAATGCAAAGATATACAACTCAGCACAAAAGTTAGAATCATACAAGCCATTGTATTCCCTTTTACCATGTATGGATGCGAGAGCTGGACAGTTTAGAAAGATGATAGGAAGAAAATCAATGCATTTGAGATGTGGTGATGGAGAAGGGTGCTGAGGATCCCATGGACAGCCAAAAGGACAAGCAAGTGGGTCCTAGAGCAGATCAAACCAGAAACCTCCCTAGAAACCAAGATGACCAAACTGACACATTGTGAGAAGAGAGGACTCTTTGGAAAAAAAATAATGTGGGGAAAGGTGGAGGGAGGTAGGAAGAGAGGAAGGCCACATGTTAATGGATGGACTCTATTAAGGAGGTCACAGGTATGGGATTGCAGGAATTTTAAGTGGAAGATGGAGGGTCTTGGAGATGTCTTGTCCATAGGGCCGCCATGAGTTGAGATAGACTTGAAGGCAGTTAGCAACAACAAAACTCTGGTCAAGTGTTCTTCAGAGAGAATAAGAATTTCCCAATGTGATGGGCTTGAATTCTTTCCTTGTTTTATTATGAGTGAGGGTCACTACCGTCTGTTTTCTACTCAACAAATAGCAATAAAACAGCTTTGAATATTCTCCGTCTCACAGTGATCAAACTTTCAAGATTAAAAACAAGGGAACAGTTGGCAAATGCTGTAAATGTGACTTATTTAAGTTCCTGGAGAAGACAAAAAGGAATTTTGGTTTAGTACCTCTGGCAAATATGAGCAGAGCTCACAGCTCACTTATCTGAATCAATAATGAGGCCTTAAACACTGAAAGGGGACATAAAGACACTTAATTTGAGGAGGGATTCCAAAATGGCAGCTTGGTGATCACAGTTCTCAGAAGGGTCATTGCATTTTTAAAAGTGGCAGCACTACATACTTCAGTAGTTAAAGTTACTCAGTTGCAGATTGTTTTGGAGGGATGCAAAGTAAATGTTTCTCAAGGTGATTTTGCTTTTGGCTACACACACATGACTTATAGAGAGATAAACATATATATAGGCTGTGTTACGAACCCCTGCATACCCCCATATTTTATTTTGGGGTCTTCTAATTATAACCCCACTGCAAAACCCAAAACTCCACTATCCCCTTTCCGTATTTCCATTTTGTTTAGCTCTGTATGATGTGGCTGTTTGAATTCCTATTATGTGTTTGATTGGACCCTGAATTTTTCTAAATAAAACCTTCTAAGTTTGCTCAACACCTGGAATCTTTCTCAATTAGTACTGGTATACACTTGTGCAAACAGTCCAAAGGTTACCTAGGCCTATGCAAAGGCTAATTTTCCCAACATTTGAAGTAACACTGATAGTTGGTGCCCCCCCCAGCCACCCCATCTGTTTTTTAGGTAACAGCTGGAATCCTCTATCCTGGCATATATTGTGTTACTGTACATATGTGACTTAGCTATGTGACAGAGATGGTAAGCAACCCTGTTATTAAATTGCAAAGGTGCAAAATGGGACACCATCAAGAGTGTCTCAATCAGAGTGACCAGATGGAGGCCTGGCAAAGGAGGACAAGGCACTGCAAAATGTAGGACATTCAAGAAAAATGTAAGGCATTGCCAAATAAAAGCTAAAAGCACTCATATAAATATAAATTCATGCTTCTTAGTCATGCTCAAAATGGAAGACACTTTGGAATTCTTCCTGGACACAAGGCTGAAATTTAGGACATGTCCTGGTAAAGAAGGATATCTGGTTACCCTGCTCCCAATGCATATTGACACTCTATTGTCAGCATCCCAATGCACTGTGGGATCAATACACACTGCAATGAATGCACATTGGTCTCATTATGCATCATTCCCAATGAACATCAGCCCCAATACACATTGGTCATTTTCCTGGCTCCACTGTGTAGTAACATAACTGCAGCCCTTTTATTGGATACAGACATTACAAAACTGCCCAGTTCTAATTCCTACACATGGGATAAAGATGTTTTACCTGCTGTTTTTAAACCTTGCTGTACACCGCCCCGATTCCTGAGCAGAGGGGTGGATTACAAATAAAATATTATTATTATTATTATTATTATTATTATTATTATTATTATGCATGACTCCAACAGGATTCTGGCCATATATTATTCAAGATGGCAGTTCTGAACATTCTTCTTTCAATATCCTTCAGCCGATCATGGTATTATCCATTAGATGGAGGCCATGGGGTGTTCAGATATTAAGTCTATGAATCCAGAAATTCTCCCCTTTGTCCCAAGTACCTGAAGAAAATGGCACCTCAATACAAAATAGGGACAAATCAGAGAGACTGTGATGTTCTGAATTGTAATGCCAGGCCACTCCTTGCTCCAGCTTCCTGGTCAAGATTGCAGGTTTGTGGTTCCTGAAACCTGTAATGCAGGTCTGTGGATGTTTTCCCCACATACAGCAGATGACATCTTGTATGACTGCATTTGATCACATGAATAAAATTGAAGGACCAAGAAGTAATGCGTTTTTAATATAGACGGTCCTGCTAGTCATTGTGCTCCTAAAAGTGACAGTCTGTTTGAGGTACCTATAGGTGATGCAACACTTTGAATCACAAAGGTGTAGTTCCTCTTCCTTGTGTGTGTGTACATTTCTTTCCCATGTGTGCATGTGTGTATATATAATAAGGTATACTGGGAGAAAATGCTAAGCCAGTATGAGAAACCAGTAAGAGGAATCAGTCTGGAAATGTCACGCCAATCAAATAGAATAGAAAATGTAGGCTTGTTTCTACCTGCCTGTTCTTACAGTTTTTCAGTGTAGTAAGCAACCCTGGTAATGTCAGCTTGACAAGAGATGGAAAGAATGGATTGCAGAGAGTAGGTGAGAGGAGCAAAACTACGCCTAACTGGAAAATAAAATAGATAACAGGAACCAGAGTTTAGACAATGCCTGGTAAAGCTTGGATGCTTTTCAGGGTTGTACAGATTTCCTGAACCCTGAATGTCTTACTGACATCATAAGCCCTAATGCACACCTCTCTGCCACAAGGTACCCTCCTCCATTTTTGGGTTACTAGGCAATGCAGGATCATTATGGGATAGTGGTATGTGACCTGTTTAGTATGGATGCTCATGAAATGTGACCCACTAATTGGTAACACTATGGCCATGTAGAGATAGGATGCCATGTAGATAGGATGCCTCTACATCATATAGAAAAGTATATATGCATGGATGTATATTTCTTTCCTGTGTGCAAGTCTTTTGGGTCATGAGACAACTGATACCTGTTTGCTGAAGCAAATAAAACTGCATTTTTTCCTTCCCCTCTGTGGAGGTTGGCTTAATTGCACCTGGCTTTTGAACTCATATTTTTATGGATCTCAAATATAACCCCTGTACAGCTGCTACTATGAATAAAAAT